>OW386291.2:72638179-72880726 GCA_936432065.2 Rutpela maculata | reverse complement strand
AATCAAAATACAATTTAGTTCCAGATCTCGTTAAAATACTTATATGCCTTATTTTAAGTCAATATGTTAAACAGTTCCAGAGTAATCGTGAGCACCAAAAAGATAAAAGACTAACAGACAGACCGACGCGACAGACAAATTTATTTTGTTCAAACTTAAAATATTGACGTTTCATGACATTCTGAGCCTATTTAAACAATGAAAATTTCCAAATTTTTTTTGCGTTAATATACTTCAACTAGATGTGGAACTAATACGCGGAAAATGGCATGACAAAGATATAAAAAATCGTTGTGCGCCGTAAACTACACGATAGGAGTAAAGCCTCTACTTTAAGTATTTTCTTCGAGGAAACCTACTACGCGTCCATACTATCCAAGGTAACCCACTGTGCATCCAATTTACTCGAGGAAAGCCACTGCGCATTCATACAAAACAGAATATTAGGTATTTACATTTTTTTTAAACTGGAAATGACTGAGTGTTCCAGCTGTTCCAGTTCAATTATTTACTGTTTAAAATGGGAATAATATTTGTTTACAGTTTAAAGTGGGATTTAAAAAATTTACAGTTTGAACTGGGAATAATTGAATTATTTACAGTTTAAAGTGGGAATAATTAAATTATTTACAGATTCAACTGGGAGCAATTGAATTATTTACAGTTTGAACTGGGAATAAAAAAATTTACAGTTTGAACTGGGAATAATTGAATTATTTACAGTTTAAAGTGGGAATAATTACATTATTTACAGATTCAACTGGGAGCAATTGAATTATTTACAGTTTGAACTGGAAATAAAAAAATTTACAGTTTGAACTGGGAATAATTGAATTATTTACAGTTTAAAGTGGGAATAATTAAATTATTTACAGATTCAACTGGGAGCAATTGAATTATTTACAGTTTGAACTGGGAATAATAAAATTTACAGTTTGAACTGGGAATAATTCAATTATTTACAGATTTAACAGGGAATAATCAAATTATTTACAAATTTATCTGGGAATAATTGGAAAAAAACATCCGTGACCCTTCTACGCCTTCGTAGATACCAACTTTGTTGTGAAAAAAAAATATATGAAAAAAATTGAAAAAAAACGTCCAACTTGTGTGGGATTCGAACACACGATCTTTGGATTGCAAGGAAAAACTTTAGCCACTGGACCGTCACACATTGCTACGAAAATTGAATGTCTGTGATGATATATCTTTCAACTCATTAGATATATTATTATGAAATATACCTATATTAGTAAAATGCATAAACAAAAAAAAATATATTAGAGAGATAACATTTCACGAGATTTCTATTCTAAATACAAGCTACAAAAATTAAGAAGATATATATTTTTAAATTAAATGATTAATAACTTTCTTATTTACTGATTGATTTTCTTCAAAAACAGTAGGCACACTAACTTACTTTCCAAATTTCAATACAATCGGACTTTTCTTTCTTAAGTTATCGTGCTTACAAGAAACGTGACGGACGGACGGAGGGACAGACGAACTGTCGGACAGACGGACATATTGAAAGTTGTTCAGAATTCGTTCACTAACACAATGACACACAATTTTTCTCTACGAGCGATATTTCCGGTTTTAGAAATATGCCGATCAAATGCAATATACTCTTCGTTTTTGCAAAGAGTATAATAACTGGAACTGTAACAATAATTCTGAAGTTGAGGATTCGGATCCGTGATTCGAATCCGTTTTCAGAGGATTCGGCCCAGGCTCTTAGTACTCCGGGGTAAACCAAAGAAAGCTGCACTTTTTGATTGGGATGTGCCACTTTCTGTGGTCATAGTTGATGTCAAAAGGTAACTTTTGAGATAGGGAGCCACTTGCAAATCACCAACATGCGTAATTTTAAAAACCTGAAAATTTCACTTTTCTCACAAATTTCATTGATAAGTAAGTTTTAATTGTGCTCAATATCCATTTTTCCCCACAAAAAAAGGATTATGTATATGGTGTTCCATATATGTCAATAGAGACTTGTTTCCATAAACAATAGTGATTTTAATTATTTTGAAAACATTTATTACATTAAGTAAAAACAAATTACGAACAAAAAACTACTAAATACTAAGAAATATTCATGTAAATGAACTGCTTCTATAGAGCTTTTACGACTCTAGATCACTGGCAATCATTTTTTTATCTTCCAATTCATCCCTGGAACTAAATAATTATATATTATTATTATTATATTAAGGAATTGGATCAACAAAGCAATATTATGATCTTGAAATTGGTGAAACGAATTTAAAAATAATCAATTAAACGCATACCTTTTACTATATTTATTGCTGCAAAATAACGTGCATGGAACTTGGCTTTTGAGCAGGAGCATCGTGTACGGCATTCAGAGTAACTACACTTAACTAATTCTCTACAGGCTGCCATAACAGAAGGAAGAGAAGACCAGACCGGCGTCCACTCCCCACCAACCATGGTCCATCCTCATCCTTCTGGCCCTGGAATGTTGTCCATAACTGAGCATGCACGACCCCAAATTTGTCCTGCCTGGTATGCTAAACGAAGACAATGCTGCCTTAGTAACTTTTTTGTTGGAGGCAGACTTTGTAGACTGCGACTTTTTGAAGCAAAGAGAAGCTTTCTAACATGATTGGCTGAGAAGTCTTCTGCGTCTTTGTAGTAAAGCAAAACAGTAAACTTCTCCAGAACTTGAAAGGTCTTGTCAGAAATAGACTGTTGTGGCATAGGCTTGGAAAGCTTCAGCAGCTTCAAGAAATGATTTCCACACTTTCCAGGCAGTCTGTTTCCCTTTCATTGCAAATGATGACGTTACATCTGATCCAGTGAATGCATATAATCCTCTCAATGCAACAGTTTTATGTTCACCCATACTTTCAAACATGGCATTAATGCTCATGTATCTCTGACCTTTCCCAGTACCAAAGAGAATCCACATCTCTTGACGTTCCGCAGTTTTGAGAACGTGAAAGAAAAATATTGCCATATTGGGTTTTCCCACGTAGTTGATAGACTCCTGCTGGAGTCGTTGTCTAAACGACGTTTTGGCAGAATCTCATCTGCCATATTCAGGTTCTTGCTGAAAGCTGCCTACTGCTGCTCCTCATTGCACGAACTGGAGTGACGTTCTCCGCGCTGTGCGGTTCCTTATATAAGCTTAAGCCTAGAGCGCGCATGCGCGACTGGCTACGTGTTATTGGTCCTCGACTTTATGTGGGAGACGTAGTGGGCTCCTGAGCTAACCCATGGACAATAAACGGTACGGTTATTTCGATCAGCAGCTTTTAGACAAGAGAGACGCGCGGAGCGGGGAATCGAATGAATGAGACAGACATCTGATTTCTGTGAAAAAGACAGGGACAAAGATTCCGGTAGGGTCTACAGCCTACGTCAGCTGTAGACACTACGGGCATCTTTGTCTCTGTCTTTTGCACGGAAATCAGATATGTCTGTCTCTTTCATTCGATTCCCCGCTCCGCGCGTCTCTCTCGTCTAAAAGCTGTTGATCGAGGTAACCGTATATTTACTGACCGTGGAGCTAACCAGGCCAGTGGCCTCTCTGAAACGTCACGTTTCACGTGACCTCTCGTTGATGGTCGTGCATCCTCGTGTCTATTGGTCACCGGGGGTCGTCGTGTTTCTGTTTAATTGCGCGACTGGCTACGTGTTATTGGCCCTCTACTGTGTGTAGGAGACGTAACGGGCGTCTGAGCTAACCCGACAAGTGGTCTCGCTGAAACGAGAGGTCAACGTGAAACGTGCCGTTTCAGCGAGGCCACTGGTCGGGTTAGCTCAGGAGCCCGCTACGCCTCCCACATACAGTCGAGGACCAATAACACGTAGCCAGTCGCGCATGCGCGCTCTAGGCCTAAGCATATATAAGGAACCGCACAGCGCGGAGAACGTCAGTCCAGTTCGAGCAACGAGGAGCAGCAATAGGCAGCATTCACCGAGAACCTGAAGAGGGCATGTGGAATTTCTCCCGAAACGTCGTTTAGAAAACAATGGCTCCAGCAGGAGCCTATCAACTACGTGGGAAAACACAAGGAAGTACACCAACACTTCATTTAACACCCGCGAAAACCTAAGAAACAACACATATATATATATATATATATATATATATATATATATATATATATATATATATATATATATATATATATATATATATATATATATATATATATATATATATATATATATATATATATATATATATATATTAGTAGATATGCTTCTAGAGGGCAGAATATTTACTAGTGAAATATTTCGTCGAACTCCTCTATATGTTTCCTTAAATACATAAGGAATAAAAACCAGACTGCAATCAACAGCTATTCTCCGGACTAATGCCCCGCCGAGCGCTGAATTACAAATTACAGGCCTGGCCGCGTTAAGTGCAATAAATATTATGTATTGCCACAAAACGCTAACGTTTCGATTGCAATAGACACCAGCCGAAAGACTTATTCCTACTGAAAGGAGCTCTCGTGCCAGCCATCCCACACCACTTGCAGACTGCAGTTTCGAGCTATTGGCTCTCATCAGTGCAAGGTAGGTCTGAGATGGCTCTAACGAGGCATTTGTTCACTCTTGGTACATGACGAGATTTATACAACCACGACATGCAACAAAAATGACAGGCTCCATCTAGCGGCTGATCTCCATTACAATCGAAATAGCAGTAGCCCTGACATGGGCATAGTTAGTAGATATGCTTCTGGAGGGCAGAATATTTACTAGTGAAATATATCGTCGAACTCCTCTATGTTTCCTTAAATACATAAGGAATAAAAACCAGACTGCAACCAACAGCTATTCTCCGGACTAATGCCCCGCCTAGCGCTGAATTACAAATTACAGGCCTGGCCGCGTTAAGTGTAATAACTATTATGTATTGCCACAAAACGCTAACGTTTTGATTGCAATAGACACCAGCTGAAAGACTTATTCCTACTGAAAGAAGCTCTCGTGCCAGCCATCTCACACCACTTGCAGACTGCAGTTTCGAGCTATTGGCTCTCATCAGTGCAAGGTAGGTCTGAGACGGCTGTAACGAGGCATTTGTTCACTGTTGGTACATGACGAGATTTATACAACTATGACATGCAACAAAAATGACAGGCTTCATCTAGCGGCTGACCTCCATTACAATCGAAATAGCAGTAGCCCTAACATGGGCATAGTTAGTAGATATGCTTCTAGAGGGCAGAATATTTACTAGTGAAATATTTCGTCGAACTCCTCTATATGTTTCCTTAAATATATAGGGAATAAAAACCAGACTGCATCCAACAGCTATTCTCCGGATAAATGCCCCGCCGAGCGCTGAATTACAAATTACAAGCCTGGACGCGTTAAGTGCAATAACTATTATGTATTGCCACAAAACGCTAACGTTTCGATTGCAATAGACACCAGTCGAAAGACTTATTCCTACTGAAAGGAGCTCTCGTGCATTAGTCCGGAGAATAGCTGTTGGTTGCAGTCTGGTTTTTATTCCTTATATATTTAAGGAAACAGAGGAGTTCGACAAAATATTTCACTAATAAATATATATATATATATATATATATATATATATATATATATATATATATATATATATATATATATATATATATATATATATATATATATATATATATATATATATATATATATATATATATATATATATATTTTATGGACACTTACTTTCCTATTTACCCCCACCTCTTCAATTGAATAAGATCAAAATATAATGTAGTTCCAGATCTCATAATAGACGCGTGTACCAAATATCAATATCTTAAACCAGACAGACGGACGGACAGACAGACAAATTTTTTTTTCGCTCAAACTTAAAATCTGGACGTTTCATGACATTTTAAGCCTATTTGGACAATAAAAATTTTCAAAAATTTTTGTCATATATAATATCATAAGTGATATAATTTTGTCGGCAAAATTTAGTGATTATTGAGAGAGTTTGTTGCTTGGCAATTTCGCGATTGACGCTGACAGATAAAAATAACGAGCCGCCAGGTGAGTTATTTTTGTCAATGTCAAAAGCGAAATTGCCAAATCAACAAACTCGAGTAGAATAATCATTAAATTTTGCCAGACGAAATTATGAATGGTATTCGTCATAACTATTTCATGAATAAAAATTTAGGCAAAGGAAAACAAATTTATTAGATATAGGGATATAAATTTAAAAAAATAAATAAATAAATCAGTTATTTTCGCACATTTTTACAACTGACGTGAACTGACGTTTGCAAAAATGATTGTAATGACGCCGACTTGTTGAATCGGTTACTATGTTTTCAAGAAACAAAGGAAAATTTGCCGCTGAAAAACAGGTTGGTTGCTTCATTCTGGATTTTTATTGGTTGAGCAACCCCGGCAAATGTTAAATTTTGTCGATGCGAAACCGTTTTTTGATTAAATTGATCGATTTTGATTGAAAAATTGAAATAGTCGTTACTTTATTTCTATTCCACTGGATGTGGAAGTAATTACGTTATAAGTGTATAATTTTGTATTTATTAAACACAAATCTATATTAAAGGAAAAGTATTTTCATGAAATTTATATACTTTTATAAATCTTTGGAAAATAAAGTATTTCATTACAAATCATAAACCTTCAAAGGTGTCTGTAATATGCTTCGTAGCTGAGAAATCAAAATAGAAATATTTACCAGGAGCCGCGCCACTCTAAATAAATTAATAAATTACAGCTCCATTCTCGTTTGAAAAACAATGCTGTTGAAAATAATATAAACTTTTATCTTAAACGGCAACTGTGAAAATGATCTTTATATAAAGTAATTATTAAATATAATCATAGAAGAACCAGAACAACCCAATTTCTTCTTTTACTTTGCTAGCCAGGTAACCACGTACCATTCTATAAAGCTGTCTCTAAAAGATTGTCAAAAAATTGTTTCAATCGGTTCAGGGATGTAGGAGATATTTGTAACGATGGCGAATGGTAATAGCGCCGTATGATATTAAATGAACAACTCGATAGATGATTTGATAAACTAAAATTTTAAATCGATCGGACACCAAAAAATTGAAATATTAAAGATTTATAAGATCTGACTGATTTAGCTAATACATAAGCATCGTTAGGGGATTGCATTCAACCCTTAATCCGCGAATTTATCCTTGTTTCGGAAATTGTCAAAAACTGAATTTTTAAAATATAACTGCGTTTTCTCCCACAAAGCATAAGCTAAAAATCTATTTTTTTTTTAATTGTAGCTCCCAATGGTGTAATGTAACAAAATTAAATCCAGACGTAACTGAAATTATAACCAACTAATTCGGATTGACGTGAGCATGTTTACACATCTTTGTAGCCGAACATAGGCTCACAATAGAGAAGCGATGTGTAATTTTCGAATTTTCGACTTAAATTACTAAAATTCAACTTTAAGCCGCCAGGGACGCACATTGATACTATGACTAATCCTTCACGCACAAAAAAATATGAAACAAAACAACCATGATCTGAACAAAACACGATTCTGTGACTCACTCCCCCACACCAAAATAAAAAAAAACGAAATGAAATGAAACAACCATGATCTGAACAAAACACGTTTCTGGTTGGTGGGATGTATTGAAAGCATGGCGGCTTAACGTGTTTTAATTAATTTTCAGTTTTATTTGAGTTTGGATCCGAAAATTTAATTTAAATAAAATATATCTTGTGTACCAGTGCTATTGTAAATAGCTGATTAACTTTTTAATATACTTTCAATAACTATTGAGGAGACTGTGTCAATTGTAATTTTTTAAATATATGTATATCAGATATATAATGTTATTTATGAAGTGATTTAGTTACTTAAATATAAAAATGTATTTCTCTAAAAAACAGCTTAAAAATCGAATATCCTGTATATTTTAAATTAACGATTATTCACAGAAGGTGGTGTTTACGTGGCATTGCAGTGGCATTGCTAATCTGCTTGGTGCTGTTTGTTACGCCCGATAGCAACAGGACGCAGTTTATTCTGTTTGAATAATGAGCTAAAGTTAATCACGACACCAGTGCTTGAACTATAAATATGCGCTTAACGCGTTTTATTATACTGTTTTGCATTGCTTCATATAAAACTTTCCCGCATGGTAACTGATTTATGGGCATTATATCCATGTAACATGTAATAAGAGCAGCGGTATAAGGCGTTGTTACACGAAGAAGATGCTTGTCAGATTGCAGGCTGCCGTTGAAGCCTGTACTTATATGTGTTGAAAATTATCTTAAACCAGTTTTCTTGTTATTTATAACTTAATTGATTATTTATTTAAAGACCTAGTGTATTAACTAATACTGCTATATCATATGTTTGATGTGTCTAACTGAAAAGTTAAACTTTGCAAATATTATTTTAATTCAAATGATTTTACAGAGTGTATCTAAAACATTTAAGAAAAATTTTTAAACTTCATCAACTGTGAGTGATTATTATTGCCATAGATACAAAAAAATAAAGAAATGAATTGACACGATATATCCCTAGCAAACCCCAATTTTGATCTGAAAACATAATTTACATATTATGGCTCAGGAAAAATAAAGATACTTATTCACCTCCCTAATACTAAATGAAAGCAAAAATCTAAACACATGCAAGGGCGGATCTAGACTGTAGGTACCCTACGCTTTATGCATTTAGATGCCCTGGACTCATAAGTCCTATTTCATTTCTATGTCCCTTACTTCAACTTTCATCCTCTGAGAGGTTGGGCATGATTTGATGATTTTCAGATTTCTCTTTTAGTCCAATCTTAAAACTTAACTACCAAATTTTAAGTTTGTACATGAGTACAACAATGTCATGTTCCTAGGGGGGTGTTAAAGATGACATTTTCAACTTTTCCATATACATGCATTCTCTTTTGTGAATAGCACTAGCAAAATACCCATTTTCCGTACTCCACTATGGATATTATTAAAAATCATAAGTTGACTCAAATTTAGGACTCCATATTGGAACCACCATTTTGAATTTAGCAAGTTTTTTTAATTTTTCTTGAGTCCTGAAGGTACTTCCTACCTTCACGCCAAACCCTCAAGTTCCTAGCTCGTCGGGAAGTATCCAAACAATTCACCGGATGGACATAAGTACATATCTACTTCTATATTCTATTCTATATAAAGTAAAGCATTGGAATCCATGAACAAACCACCCACTGACTCAATGCCAATCAAGCTGGACTTTGACTCTCCTACAGATGGAGAAGGGGTCACTCATCTGGTACACAGATGGATCGAAGATGGCTGAAGCGGTTGGCGTAGGCGTAGCAGGGCTTAATTGCAAGCTATTCAGAGCCCTAGGCAAGATTCCAACCATCTTTCAAGCAGAAAGATCTATGTGCCCAGGAAAGCATAAATAGAGGCATTCGAAAGACCAAGACCTACTTTCAGGCAGCCAGGGAGCGTTAAAAGCTCTCAGGTCCTACACATTTGAGCCTAAAATTGCCTGGGAATCCAGATAATCCCTAAAACAACTAGAAAAAATAACAAGATTATCTCGATGTGGGTACTAGGGCATGAGGGAATAGAAGGAAATTAATTAGTTGTCCCTCTTGCAAAAAAAAAGTGCTGAAGCCCCATTTCTTTTACCCGAAGCATTTTGTGGTTATCCAAGGGATACCCAACGTAGAAGATCTAAAAATGGGAAAAAGATCAGAGAGAGTCCTACTGGAGGAATATTCCAGGCCAAAGACAAGCGAAAAAGTTCATCACTTATTCGACAAAAGATTCCACAGAACTTGAAAAATCCGACTTAAGGCTGATTGTAGGCCTTTTAACAGGCCATTGCCCCTTGGGATATCATCTTAAGAATATGGGCAAGGCAGCCAATGGTACGTGCAGCTACTGTGATACTGCAATAGAAACTGCGGAACATATTCTTTGCGAATGCAAGATGCTAGTCCGCACTAAGCTAGAAAAGGTAGAATTAACGCCTGAAGACATAAGAAAATTAGCCCCTGGGAAAAGCACAAGCTTTGTAACAGCAGTCCTAGGCAACAACAAATTGTAGGGTATCTAATTCACAAAAGATCTTTTATTTCGATGTGACGAAATGCTGAAAGAGCCGAGCGAGCCCTTTAACAATCTACAGTCTACAAGCATTGTGTGGCGTACTTACCTACATATTAAGCAATTCTGTTACTATAGAGATAGAAAAAATAACACAAAACAACATATAACAACAAAATATAATTTATTAAATGATATTTTAAGACGTTAATATATTTACTTTACAAATTGAAACTTTATATTTATTTATGGATAAAACCCCATAAATTGGTGACCCCGAACTTGAACCAGAAGACTCCATTAATTACTGACGCCCGACGTAAGCCAGAAGATTCCGTTAGTTACTGACCCCCAACGTGTGCCAGAAGAATCTATTAGCTGAGAATCCACAACGTTGACCAGAAGATTCCATTAATATTACTAATTTAACATTCAATCAAGAGTTCAACTTCAATTTCACCTACATATTTTAGATGATATATTGAAGAAGAAAGATCACAAAATAAAAACGATTCTTATTATAATAAAAGAAAATAAGAAGACAAGATTTCAAGATAATAATAATTATAATCATTATAGATGTTAAGGATTTTGCCTGGACAATCCCAAATTTCAGGACCATTATAAATTGATAGATGACCCATTAAATTTCCCCACTACAATTGTATGACTTGGACAAGAAAACAACTCCATATATAATTCAGAATATCTACATTTTATTTATCTTGTATACATGTAGGTAAGTCTCTACTTATTATTCTCAATGCTCTTTTGATCATCAGATCAAAGCATCAATATATACTAGTATCAATATATACTCGAATATCTTAATAAGTCATTAAAGAATCAGAAATACCGCATAACTATTCACAAACCATTCCTCCTCTTACAACGCCTATGACAGATTTACTTGCACAATTCAATACTTTTATTGCAAATTTTCAAACTACATTGAATCAAATTGTTCAAAAACAACAATCACTCGAATCACAGCTATCTACATTAACGTATCCATTAACGATTTCTCCTCCAGTTTACTCAACTCCTTTTACTACCAGTAACTATTGTCAAAATTGTCGAAATTTCAGGAATCGATCTCGTTCAAACAACCGCTCATCATCTCGCTACCCCAGTCGTAATCTTTTCGATCCTTCAAACAAGACTATTTGTTATTATCATCAGTTATATAAGGATCGAGCTTTTAAATGCGCCGGCACTTGGTGTATTTACAATAGGAATCATTCACAAATGTCAACGTCAAAAACCAGAATAAGTTCTAGTGTCCAAACGCCAGACACTAGTATACTGGACAACAAATGTCGCCTTTTCGTTTACGATCATTCCAACAAGTTACGTTTTTTAGTTGACACCGGAGCTTATTTGTCAGTTATTCCCAGAAATCATTTAGCAGATTTTAAAAGGAATTCAGACCTTGTCTTACTGCAACAAATGAATCTAGCATTCATATTTATGGTAAAAAAATGCTGCAGGCTAATTTAGGTTTACGTCGTGAATTTTCTTTTGTATTTAATATTGCTGATATTACCTATACTCGGTGCTGATTTTTTAGTTCATTTCGGTCTAATTGTTGACTTGAAAAATAAACGTTTGATAGACAACAAAACGTCAATGTCAATTAATTGTTTCCTTGAACATATTACACTTTCTTCCTCAATTTTTTTTTCATTTGAAGACCAATACACTAATAGTCGGGAAGCCCTCCCTAGCTGTACGTGCACCCCCACCGATCCTTGGGGACAATATTTTTCATAAAGATTAAAGCCTAAGGAACAATTTAAGACATGTCCCCCCAAAAAAAAACTGGCTGTACTTTCAAAATGGCGGCCATATGTTACAAAAAAGATGGCCAAAAACTTTTTTAACAAAAAACAATGTGCATAAAATTTTCTACAATTTTGTTCCTATACAATATTTTGATAGCAGTTACCATTTTCCAGATAAATGAGTCCAAAATTAAGAAAACATGGAAATTCATATATCGGTAAATCACTTAGAGAAAATAACTGTGACAATTATTGTAAGGCGTATAATATAAATTTATATTATTAACATAACAAAGAATAAAATAAACTGAAAAAAATTAATAATAATAATAATGATATTGTAATTTGCAGACATTTATCTCGAAAACGGTAACAATGATATCTGGAAAATGGTAACTCCTATCCAAATATTGTATAGGAACAAAATTATAGAAAATTTTATGCACTTTGTTTTTTGTGCAAAAAGTTTTTCTCCATCTTTTTTAGTTTTCGTGTTAAATGACAAAAACAACATTTGTAATTTTTTTTAAACGGACGCCATTTTGAAAGTTTTTTTTTTGGCATATGTCTAAAATTGTTCCTTGAGCTTTAATCTTTATGAAAACCATTGTCCCCAAGGATCTGGGGCTGCACGGACACTTAGGGTGGGCTTCCCTAGTATTACGTTTTATATTGAATTTTATATTTTATTTTAAGAGCTGAATCATTTAACTGGAAAATGGTAACTCCTATCCAAATATTGTATAGGAACAAAATTGTAGGAAATTTATGCACTTTGCTTTTTGTGCAGAAAGTTTTTCTCCATCCTTTTTAGTTTTGTGTTAAATGACAAAAACAATATTTGCTGCAGTTTTTTTTAACGGACGCCATTTTGAAAGTGCAGCCTTTTTTTTGGGGGACATGTCCAAGATTGTTCCTTATGTTTTAATCTTTATGAAAAACAATGTCCCCAAGGATCGGGGGGGGGGGTGCACGGGCACTTAGAGTGGGCTCCCGTAGTATAAGTTATTGCTACAGTTTCCACATCTTGTTAGCACTCCCAACTATTTTTTTAACAATTAAGCACTCTGACAACCATCACATCATAAAGGAAGGTTATTTACAATTTTGTCGTCCACGTAAATTGGATGCAACTAAGCATAATATTGCTAAAAGCGAATTTAAACAGATGGTTGAATTAGGAATTTGTGAACCATCTTCTTCGTCAGTTTCTTCCCCATTACACATGGTCGCAAAAAAGAACCTAATGGCTGGCATCCCTGTGGTGACTATAGGAAACTTAACACAATCACCATTCCTGACCGATATCCATTACATCATATACACGATTTTAATTCTCAATTATTCGGTTGCACTATTTTTTCAAAAATTGATCTAGTTCGTGTTTACCATCAGATACCCGTCACAGACTCAGACGTTTACAAAACAACAATTACCACTCCTTTTGGTTTATTCCATTTTTTTAAAAATGCCGTTCGGATTACGTAATGCTACACAAACATTCCAACGTTTCATGAATTAAGTTCTTATTGGCTTACCTTTCATTTTTATATATTTAGACGATATCTTGGTTGCAAGTAAAGACTCTCATAAACATTTATTGCATTTACGTCAAGCTTTTGAACGCCTTGACACTTACGGAATTAATATTAAACCGTCAAAATGTGTTTTTGGTAAAAGTTCTTTAGATTTCCTATTTCCTTAGACATCATGTTTCCGCTAATGGTATTTCACCTACCAATGACCGCATTAACGTTATAAACAATTTTCCAAAACCTACAACTCTCAAACAACTACAACGATTTATAGGAATGATTAATTATTATCATCGTTTTGTTCCTAATTTTGCCAACATTTTAATCACTTTACATTCCTTCAGTACTGAGTTAGCCCGTAATAAAGTTAAAGTTATAGACTCCTGGCCAACCAATTGTACTGATAGTTTTTTGAAAGCTAAACACGCTTTAGCTAATGCAACAATCGTATCTCATCCTAGCTACAACGAAGATGTAATGCTTACATTATCTGTGGATTGCTCAAATGTATCCATGGGTTCAGTTTTAGAACAGAGTTTACTTCAGTAAAATCAAATTAAATTTGAACCAAACTCGGAACAAATTTGTAACAAACAAACTAATTTCCTCGGGATTGTACTATGGCTATCCAGGAGTCTCTGACTGAAAATCCCAAAAAATCTGTCGTGCAGAAATGAAGAAAAAATGCTCCGCCATGTTGAAATTAGGTTCTTTTTTCCTTTAATTGGTAATAGCCCACACGGATGACACTTTAAGAAAAAAGTAGAGGCAAAATTTTAAGAGAAAGAGCTACGCTTCAATATGGTATAAATCGGTTAAATATTAACAAAGTTATGATTGTCAAAATGACAGATTCTGTTCAGAAAAGGGTATATTTTGTATTTTAACACCGTAAGAATGAAACAGTAGTCAACAAAAACTTTTTTTGGTAATACTAATTAAACATGGTTTATTTAAATATGAAATAAAACATATACCGGTTAGTTTATTTGACGTTTCGAAAAACCACAAAATCATCTCTTTTTTCTTATTTTGATAAAAAACTTACACCAAGTTCAACTTTGCCTGAAAGTGCTAAACAATTTGTAATATACGGCGGTTTCTCCTTAGAAAATTTGTGTGGCAACGCCCGGCTCAGTGTAAAGATATTGTTCATCAGTGTGTTCCATTTGTTTGTTATCATTATGGTTTAAATTGTATTATTATTTTCGATGGCTATTCTAATGAAAGCACTTCCGTTAAGTTTACAGAATATCAAAGAACTAAAAATGCATTTCAGAAAGAAATTAATATTGACATACAAAAAAGTAGTAGAGATATCTCAAAACGAATTTTTAACATCAGTGTCAAATAAAGATCTGTTAATTAAACTTCTAACATCAAATTTCAATCAAAATAATATCACAGTCAAATGTGCGGATGCAGATGCTGATTATTTAATTGTAAAAGCTGCTATTAGCTGCTCAGCTGATATGTGTAACTGTTATAGTTGTCAAGTTATATGTTGTCAAGTTACAGACTTAATAACGTTACTTATTGAGCACTGTAAAACAAAAAATATATACATGATGACGCCCGGTGATTGAGGTAAATCTGATAAAATAACGAATATCTGCAAATTACGTTCAGAACTAAGTGAAAATGTAGTAAAAAATACTCTATGTGCACATGCCATATTCGGATGCGATACCACCTCTGCATTCTATAAAAATGGCAAAAAACAGTATTTTCACTTTTAGAAAATAATACTGAACTAAGTAACAGCCTATTAATTTTCAAAAGTTTTGCTGAAGCAAATCAGCTTGCAGTAATTGGGGAAGAATTTATTTTAAGATGGTATGGCAGTAAAAAAACTAATAGTTTAAATGATTACAGGTTCATTAGGAATAATCAGATTTTTGCTAGGCAAAATAATTTCCAGCATATCGATCTAACAGTTCTTCCGCCAACATCCGATGCCACTAAATATCATTCTTATAGAGGGTATTGGCAAATTCAAGTCTGGTTAGGCAAAAATCTTAATCCAGAGAACTGGGGTTGGAAAAAGAGAGGTTATCTAGAAGCAATAAAAATAATACAAAAGTGTGCCCCTGATTTCATTTTAAATATTTTATTCTGTGGTTGCAAGGAAAATTACAAACAGTCTTGAATATAAGTGCAGTACCAACTGTGTAAATTGCATTGGACAGGACTGTGCGTCAGAGGTGTTACCTTCTGAGAATAAGGCTAATTTTTAGTTAAAGCTCGTATTTGAGAGTTTTTTACGCTTATTTAATTTATTCATGCTTTTTAAAGAGTTTATAGTTTATTTTTTCACTATTTATGAGTTCTGTTATTGTGTTTGTTGTTACATTCTTTGTTTTTAGAATGGATTTTATTTTACGAATGTATTACTTTAATTAATTAGTATTACCAGTAATAATTGTTGTTGCCTTTTGTTGCATTTTATGGTATTAAAATACAAGAAGTATTCCTTTTTTATACAAATCTGTCATTTTGACAACCGTAACTTTGCTAATAATTAACCGATTGCAAAAAAACATTAAAACTTAGCTCTTTTTCCCAAAATTTTGCCTCTTTACTTTTTTTCCTAAAGCGTCATCCGTGCGAGCTATTACCGATTAAAGGAAAAAAGTGCCTAATTTGAGCATGGCGGCGTATTTTTTCTTTATTTCTTCTCGGCGGATTTTTTGGGATTTTGAGTCAGAGACTCCTGGATAGCTATAGAATACAATCTTGAAGAAATCAGCTTGTTACAAATTTGTTCCGAGTCTACTTTTAATTTTACTGTACTAGTTGAAAATTTATCTTCTCCTTTAGCATTTTTCTCTCGCAAATTAAATCATTCTCAGAAAATGTACTTAACTTTTGACAAGGAATTGCTATCTTTATATACATCAATCAAACATTTTAAACATATTTTAGAAGGTCATTCTTTTATCTGCTTCACGGATCACAAACCGTTAACAAAAGCTCTTTTTACTAGTGCTGAAAAAACTCGTCAAATACGACACTTGGAGTCCCCAAGGATAGATTTGAGCATATCCATATTGATCTTCCTGGACCATTGCCACCTTCACATGGTTTTTCTTACATACTAACAGTTATTGAACGTTGCACTCGTTGGCCAGAAGCTTATCCTTTATCAGACATTACTGCAGAAACTGTTGCTAAAACTTTATTTCAAAATTACATCTGTCGCTTTGGCATTCCACTACGTGTCGCAACTGATCAAGGAGTTCAGTTCGAATCAAATCTTTTCCGTGAATTTTTAGAATTTTTAGGCTTTCACCGAATTCACACAACTTCATATCACCCAGAATCCAATGGCATGATAGAAAGATTTCACAGAACTTTTAAGACTGCATTAATCGCCAGAGCTAACTCAGTTCATTAGTTTGATGAATTACCAATTATTTTATTAAGTTTACGAGCAATGCCTAAAGATGATTTACTTTGTTCATCTGCAGAACTTGTTTATGACCAAACTCTACGTCTTCTGATATTAAAGTATCTTTATTTATTAACAAATTACAAAACTATTTTGATAACTTACAATTCACAAATCCTAAGCGGGATCATTTTCAAAATACATTTGTCAGTCTTGACATTAGAGATTGTAAGTTTGTTTTCATTAGGAAAGATAGACTTAAACCAACCTTATCCCCTTGGCATGAAGGGCCCTTTAGAGTTATTTCTAGAACTAACAAAATGATAAAAGTCCATAAATGAGGAGTCAATTCTGACTGTAAAAAAGTCCATTTTAATATTGATACTTTGGTAGGTTGATTTTTATTTTGCAGGGGGGTGTAATATGTAGCGTACTTACCTACATATTAAGAAATTCTGTTACTGTAGAGATAGAAAAAATAACAAAAAACAACATATAACAACAAAATATAATTTATCAAATGTTATTTTAAAACGTTAATATATTTACTTTACAAATTCAATTTTATATTTATTTATGGATATATATGAAGTGATGGTGAGAGGTAAACTCTCATGTGGTCAGATACCTCTCACCATCACTTCATTTTGCATTAGTATGTATACGACTAGCAGGTTGGCCACTATAATTTGTCTGTTCCATAACCTATGGCATACTGAGGAGAACATAATAAGTTCGAAATCGGTCTGTGTCTGGTTAGGAACAGACAAATAATATTTGGCTACCGATCACGATTTGAAGGTATAATTCAATGCAGGTCGGGGTATTTGCCCGCTGAGTAGTTGTTTCCTTCAAATCTTATTTCATATATATATACACATATATATATATATATATATATATATATATATATATATATATATATACATATATATATATATAATATTGTATGTATATATATATATATATATATATATACACATATATATATATATATATATATATATATATATATATATATATATATATATATATATATATATATATATATATATATATATATATACGATGTCGTTTTCTTGGGAATTATTCATTGAGACGAAATAAACAAAATTTCAAATTTTACGTTTCGGCTAGGGGCCCATAGCCTTCATCAGAATTTTTATTTTATATTAAAAAGTGACAAAATGTTATAATCTAAAATAAAAAATTTTAAGGTGAACAATTTTGTAGACAAACTTTCAGGGCAAGTCGTGTGGCGCACGACGGCACCACGCAACTAAAGACGCCGTAAGGCGTCGCGTGTCTTAGAATTTAAAATTTAAAAAATATACAAACGTTTAGTTACAATATAGCTCGAACCAGGGCCGAATTATCTAATAGACAAACTAGGCAATTGCCTATAGAGACCCAACGCGCGAGGGGGCTCTCCAACAGTTCAAAACTAACTAATTTTATCTCCCGACGGCCGACGGTTATCATTTACCATTGATTTGTTGGGAAATAAAATATACAGGGAAATTATTTATTGTTAAGGCTGTTTGACTTTGAAAAATTTTAAAATTTGGCTTGCGGCGCACTTTTCAATTCCGTAACCTCGGCTGTAAGATAATACTTCATTTGTCTAAAGGCGCGCCAATCCTTAATTCGGCCATGACATGAACTGAAAAATTTTGAATTTTTATTTTTAATTGTCTAGCGTGATTTATTTGAGATACTTTTTGTCTCAACCTCCCTTTTCAGTTGAACTCTAGATATGCTACTGAAGGGCGTATGTTCGTATTTGCACGACCGCGCTATAAAGGCTTGGCGCGGCCCTGCAACTTTCTAATAAATAACTCTTACTTAGGCAGCATGACTTCACAGCCAAAGACTCCTTTTTTGTTTCTTTTCTTTTTTTAAATAAGTTTCATCTTATTATTTAATTGAAAATGTTATAAATTAATCAATGATTTTTACCAAAGGAATTTCTTTACAAAGTTGTTTTACACGTGGCAAGCGGAAACATGCTTCGCTGAACGGCCGCAACGACAAGGAAGATAACTAACCATAACTGGCACATCGTTTGTAAAACCCTTCAACTATAGATGGCGGTGGTATTAGTGTTAATGATTTTTATTAATTTTCTATTATATTTACGGAAATTGGTATGATTGTTGTTTGTTTCAGTGTGAAAAATGTTTTTTTAAACAATTTCGACCGAAATGCAACTCACAAACTTCTACATTATTAAAAAACTCATATACTTATAATTCACCATAACAGGTCTCGGGGCCCCACACACAGAGTTATCTATCAGGGGCCCCAAGCTATGCTACAACACATTATAGTATATTTTGCTTAGATTATTTATTTCGGTTTTGTCGTTTACTGCTTTTTTGTGTATGTGGATCATTTCCATAATTTCTCTTTTTTTGTTAGGTTCAATAGTTAAAATTTGTATGTTGTCATAGTCAAAATCGAGTTTTTTTGGCTTTTTATGGTTATTAAGTGCAGTTCTACAGCTTTTTGTGTATTTATGCATTTAACTGATTTCCTAGGTACTGGGAAATGTCTTCAAATTCGGTATATAACAAAACAACGCCTCAATTTCAAAAACGTATATATCAAAATTGAAATTTTTTTATTAGATAAATCAAAAATAATATATAGTTGGCTATTCAAGATGCAACCTCTTGGCTAAAAATACAAACTTAAGTTTTGAAACTTTATTTGTAAAAATTCCTAACCTTAAAATTGTAACCTCATTAATATAACAAAAATAAACGTTTAATGATATTTTTTAGGAGAACAAAAATGTTAATGATTTTTAAAATAGAATTTAACCATGTGAGTGTGCATGTGTGTACTGTTATAACTAGTAGGAGTAATCTAATATCATTGTGTATTTGGATAAGTTACAATCGCTGGTTTAACATCAAATGATAATATGTCATTTTAATTAATATATATAACATCGAAGTTATCAAAACTAACACGAGTTCTTGTAGTTATTTAATGTGTATCGATCCCTGCAAAGTGGTATGGACCTTTGCGGCATTTTTATTGCATTTTGTTGCCAACCGACAATATACTTCCAATCACGAGGTATACAAAGAAATCACTAGAATTTCCCAGAGGAGCCATTTTCTAAAATCACAGCTTAGCAGTTCACGAAATTATAGTGTCGCAATTTCGAACATATAATAGGGGCAGCGTCTTCCAAATTATTGTTGTGCATATCATCTGATGATAATTAAGAAGTTTATAGTTTTAGAATTAAAAACCCTTATCTTTAAATTATTTTGTATAAAGTAAATAATGCCTTCATATCACCGCCTTATTGAGTTATATATGGATAATAATTTATCATTTTAGTATGTCCATTGTCCATGTTAGTAAATCACGTTTTATAATAGATGGTCTAAAGTTAATTTGGTGATAATAACAACCGCCATTTGTAGTTTTTATATGTATTTTTTTGTTATTAATGTAACACCCTGTACCTAGGTCATGTATTTACAAATTAATTTCCTAAAATTTAAATAGAATTTAAATATTTCAGAACTTTAAAACAATTCCAATCAAAATTAAATATTTTACGATAACAATAAAATCAATTTTATGCATAATTTACTTAAATACAGAAATATTATTTTCTATATAATATTGTGTACAGTTTTAACAGGGTTTATTTCGACGCAAAAGTTGAGGTTCTCACAAACGTATCGGCTAAAAGAATGTGCTACATAAACAGAAAGATCATCAACGTAAACGATAGAAAGCCATATTCATTAAAGACTTAAGTTTGAAATTTCTTATTAATGGGTAATTTAGATAACCGAAGGGTTGGCCGAGCGTTAGGTGCATACGTGACAAATATTGCGTAGATCGCGAAGCTCGCTTGGTTTACTGTCCTTCTCACCCTTTCAGTTTGAGAATTTTTGTCTCTATTTTAAAATCCTATATAAGCGCGGTTCCGGGGAAAGAAATTTGTCTTTTATTGACCTGCTCTTCGAGAGTACACTTGCTGGCAGTATTAATTACTCCGGTACCTGCTTTTGTTTGAGTTCAGCTGTGCGGCCACCCCCAAAGGTGGTACGTAGTGCGACCATCGTCAGATGGTACGTAGTGCGGGCTATCCGTGGATAGTTTCGTAGTGCGGATCATCCTATATGATTCCGTAGTTATACAGATTTTCTTACAAATCTGTGAAAGCTGAACGACGAAGCAGGGACCGTTGAAATAAAAAGGTTTACTGGCTTTTTCAATCTCCGCACAGAGCGACGAGTGTTTTGAGTGGGTAATTCATTGTCTGTCCGAGTGTAACCCTCTGGGGTTGCTCTTGGCTAGACCGTGAGGTGCCTACCGTGGATCACTCGCCCGTCCTACGGGAGAAGGCAAATGTTAGTTAACTTTGCTAACACTGTGTACTTTCAAGTTCGCTCTTAAGATGGGCGACGCACACGACGCCGACGCTACTATGGGAGCTGGGGGAGATTTAACTGGAGACCTCACAGTATATCAAACAATAAGTATAAAAAATTATTTAATCATATGCGAGAAGTTGTCATTTTTGGTTTGTCCATTAACTTTAATATGAAATTAAACTCGAATTTTTATTTTTCTAAATTTACTAAATTTAACTTAATGACAACGTTAATCGTTTTTTTTTCTTCTCCTAATTAAAATTTACGACTCTATAATCTGCGAAGTCAACTCAAAAGTAATTTGCGTTTAGATTTTCATTGTGGTACTTTGATAATAGTTTATTTATTTAAAAGTATGCATTTTCAGTATTCAAATTAATTAACTCACGATTGTGATTTGCAACTATTTTAGTAGTCTAATTAATGGAAAGTTTTCTTTGGGTTTTTAAAATGTTATTACAATGATTGTTGTTTTAATACTCCGCTCAGCTATGTAAATAATATTTAGTACAGTCGCGAAGGTCTATTGCAGATTTTGCAATTATTAGTCTTGAGCTTTTGCATTTAAGGATTCTTAATTGCCATCTCTGCATTTATACCTCATCAAAATATCATTTACATATGATAAGATTTGAACACAGCTCTTTTTTTTTATGAGTTTTAATTTTGAAGATTTTCGAAAGGCAAGCACAAGATTTTGTTGGTTGTCACTTCATCTAGATACAAATAACAACGATACAACGAAATGGGACCAATTGGTCTCGGCCAAGTGCAATTGTAACTAGCCACAACAACAACACTACGCTTCGAAACGACAGTTGTCGTGGCAATTTGATAAGATTTTGTTGATTGCCTTTTTACCATCATATCATGACTGGGAAGTTTCCCGAGCTGTGTCAAATTTTACGTATGACGACGACCATTATAAATACTTCAGGAAAATGACTATTGTCATTGTAAACAATTTATTTTATTGTTTGCATAGCTGATCTGATTATTCGACGGATTAATGTGACAATTGTCCCAACGAATGCTTTCCTTCTTTTTATGTAAACTGTGGCAATTGCCCCAACAATTATATAATACAATGTTTCAAATGAATATGACAGTTGTCTAAAATAAACGTATTAAAACGTTTTCTGTGTTTTCCTTCAATATTCTACTTTTCAGGAATAAGTGAGATTTTAAATAAAAATATAATTCTTTAGACAAAATAAATCAATTACAAATGCAATTTGTAATTACAGTGAAATCAGTATTAAATAAAGTACAGTCAAATAAAACAGTACCAAGGTAAAATCATCGAATAACTGAGTGTTGCCAAAATTAATAAATAAATTTGATCAGTAAATAGAAACAAGTAATATCAAACTTTATAAAAAGAATCTATGGTTAAACAAAAATACAATCACAACGTAAATTTGGGTCCTACTTTTTTAAAAATCTAGACGATCACGTAAATGGCCAACTTTGTATATTTTTCTGTCTCACTCAAAAGAGAGAGATAAATATACGAGTGGGGTATGGGGTGTTTCATTAGTGGTTTTAAAATTGTGCCTTTAATGAAATAACTATATATAGAACTAATAAGGAAATGTAAAATTTGCAGAATGAGCGTACTCGAGTTCTGCAATCAACTGATAATTAAAAAATTAAGGAAATTAATTTGAAAAACTCACTTAGCTAATAATTCTTGTAGATTTGTCGTGATAACCGCATTATCAATTATTTATGAAATCATTTGTACTCAAGCAACAGAATTAAATATGTTGATTGTCTTCTAATTTAATTTTTGTAATATAAACCAGATTATTTCTAAACTAAACGGACAATCAAAACGTTAACTTTGTGAAACGGTTGTAGAAGAAAATATGTATATTAAAATGTTTATGAAGTACAAATAAAAACATGAATAACACCAACAATTGCGTTCTGTTTTGTTCCGTGGCTAACACCACATCTTCCGCACTTTTTATGGTAGTTAGAACCTCCTCAAGCTCCAGATAGGTCTGCTTTATATGCTTTCCATTTCCTTCCGTGTAGCTTGCGATAGGTTTCTATTACACGATCCACATTCGTTAGATCAAAGTGTATGTATTTATGATCCGATCAGCTCTCTTCATCAGAAACATGCCAGCTGCTAAGTAGGTTACATTCATATATTCTTATTCTTAAATCTGACACAGCTTACCGTTGTGCAATTGCAAAAGTTTACTATGTTTAGATTATATTCCATAATAAAATAAAACTGACTCACCTCATGAATTGATGTTGGGTACTTCTACAGATCGTGTGATCATTTGCATCATACCCGATGATGAACTGCGATTCACTTTTCTGCAGCTCACGAGCTCACTCATGGTTCTTGTTGATGATAGTCGTCAGGGTCATATGGAAGGTAGGCAGAGTCCAGTATTACCTTTCTTGGCCTGCCCCCATATGTTTTCTCGAGAACCATATTTCTAAACATTAATACGCTTTTGTCTGCCTCTTTAACGGCCCATGTCTCAGAGGTGTAAAGTAAGATGGAGAGAACCAAAAAGTTAGCAATCTATATGCATTTCGTCATATTTCTGTCACGTCAAATTTTGTTCGACTAAAAAGTTACCGATCTTGCCATTTGCATATATTTAGTAGTCTTCAAGTGTTACAAGTAACATTTTTTTTGTAAATTAAACGTATATGTAATTTATCGCGGTTTTTCAGTGATAAAGTGAATTTATCAAGATAGCGATATAGTATTCTTTCATCAAAGATAAAGTAAATTAATTTCCAGTGAATCTGCTCATATGACTTCAAACAATCATAGATGACCAAAACTAATCCAAATGCAAGAAAAAAACTAAAGGCTAAAATATTAAATTTTTGATGATATATCATATACCGATTTTTAAGTTACTCAGAACTGCAAAAGGGGCAAAAAGGTTTTGCGACGGATGTTTAGAAACTTTAGAAAATATATAGACCAGCCGTTGAAGGTATTTACCCCCAAAAACTTGCTAAATTGATAAAAAAAAATTAAATCAATTCGTGAAAGTGTGCAGAATAATATTCTGAAAAGTATATATCTCGCTCGGATGCAAAACATTGAAAAAAAAAGTAACAAAAATTTTTTTTCATCCACTTTTTCAAGATTTTAAAATGGAGTCAAGATAGAAAAAAATAAGAAATAAAGATGGATAAACCACGTGTTTATAAATAAAAAATGTTCTAACAAAATTGATCGCTAAAGCCACGGTATTACTTTACTTACATGCGGGTACGCGCTTGAATGCGCATGAATGCAACACCGACGCACTGAATTACATGTTGTCAATAAATCAAAATTTGCTCAATCTATGTGTGTATTGATTCATTTAAAAGAAGGAGATTGTAGTTTTTCGATGCTTTTTTGTTTCAAACAATACAAGCAAAGGATAGATGGGAAAAATATACTTATATATTTTCACGCCCAAACTCAATCGTAATGAAAACCCTTCAAAAAATTTTTTTCTTTATTGAGAACTGTTAAAAAGTATGTACATTTTATGATTATTATGGTTTATTAAGTTGTAAGAAAGTACATCTCAAATCATTTTAATTTCCCTGCTTGATGATTCCTTTGATAAATATATACAGGGTGTCCAACAAGTCTGAAAACGGTCAAATATCTCGAGAAATACACATTGGATCCAAAAAAGAAAAAACACGTCCTTAATAATTTTGAAAGAGCTATCCAGTGATACCAAACGCGACCCCCCCCCCCACCCCCACCCCCACGCCTTATAGTGGGGCGGGGGCAACTTTAAAATCTTAAATGGGTACCCCTATTTTTTATTGCAGAATCGGATTCTACGGCAAAAATTACGTCAAGTTTGTCTGAAACGTTTTTTTCGATTCGTGACAGATGGCGCTGTAATCGCAAAAATATTTCTTTTCGTATTTTCTAAAAAATGTTGGTCGCGTTTGGTATCATTAGATAGCCCTTTCAAAATTATTAAGGACGTGTTTTTTATTTTTTTGCTCCAATGTGTATTTCTCGAGATATTTGACCGTTTCCAGACTTTTTGGACACCCGGTATATTGAAAGCTGTAACTTGCCTAACCTATTGGAAAAAACAAAATATCATTATTACGGAGAAAATTTATACTTTTCGAATGTTTAAACACAAATTCATTTAATTGTATACATTTTTTCCAATATATGATCAAGCGTCATGATCAGAAATAGCGATTTTCAGGATCTTATCGTTATAACTCTCTGTAGTTTTGAATATATATTCTGGAACTTTTCCAATACTTAACGTATGTATCAGGAATCAGTTGTATATAGCTGAAGGGTGGATAGGTATACCTGTAATAAATACAAAACAGTATCCTCTATTTATCCTGTTCACTAAGAAAAATGTTAAAAACCGCTGCCCAAGGAATCACTACTTTCATATCCATATTTTCTATCCAAGTTTCTCATAACGAAAAAAACAAACAAGCAACCACGATAATCTGGCAACGAATTCGGAATTTTTTCTCGATTCAAATGCATTACCTAATGACCTACAGTTCATCTCAAACTTATAGCAACATAAGGCCCAGTGTTTCAATGCAAAGTTAAGCACTTTATCCTACAAATAAATTAGCTAGAAGTTTAGAATATGCTTCTATTAAACCCGTTAATATTGCAACTTCATATTCTAAACTTCTAGCTAATTTATTTGTAGGATAAAGTGCTTAACTTTGCATTGAAACACTGGGCCTTATGTTGCTATAAGTTTGAGATAAACTGTATATAAGGTAGGTAGCTTTAAAATTAGTCAGTTTTCATATTTGAAAAAATATTATCTTGAAGGAAATTTGAGTGACATTAGATTCCAAATTCATGTTTCAGCAAGATAAGAATGTGGATATATGTAAATTTCCTCTGACAGAGATAGCCATACGCGAGCATGCTCTTGGGGTATACTTTCAATATCTGAATGTGAATATAAATCCGGTAAATTGGGGATGGACTATGGAAAATGGATTTTTAGAACCAAATTCTCTTCAGAGAAACTCATTCCAGATTCATTTTTTAAGCAAAATAATAATTGTATTTGTAAGAGTGGATGTGTTAAGCGATGTTGCTGTAAAAAACTAGGTATTAAATGTAGCTCATTCTGTAAGAATTGTAAGGGTACCAACTGTAACAAATTCGTGCATGCAGAGAAATTACTTGTACAGGATGGTGATAATCTTGATTACGACATAAATTTAATTCCAGAAAAAATAATGTTTGATGATAATGGTAATGATAGTAATGATGATAATTGTAGTGATGAGGGTAATGACGATGAAGATGATTATGTATGTAACGAGATGGATTGTGACGTCCATTTCGACTCGGACGAACAGTGTGATAATAATTGTAAGTGTCAAAAAATCCATTAGCAAGAATGAGAATTGTATGTAATGAACCAAATGTAATGAATGATCATTGAGTGAATAAAAACGAGAATATTTTGACATATATAATCAATGAAAAAACAAAAATATCTAATATAACCGAGTGGCACAGGACTATGTTTCATTTATTTTTTAACTTATTCATTTGAAATTTGGGGTGCATAAACTACTTATAAAAATGGATTTTTAGGCATAAAAATGGTATGAGACCATTTCCAGTTTCCTTTGCACTACGATTTGATACAATATTATAAAATAAAAGAAAGGAGACATTTGTAAACAATTATTGTTAGCGAAAGATTCGTGTCCATTATTGATATTTCTTAACATGAACTACACCAATAAAAAACTGACATGATATTAATTTATGGCGAATGTCGAAAAAATGCTGTGCTTACAGGTCAAATGTGTGCTCAAAGATTTCCTAAAAGAAGACATCCGTCTCGTCATTATGAAATTAGAGAGAAAAACAGAGAACCACGTGTCCAAAATCAAGAATTCATTGTAAACAGTTGGAGATTAATGTACTAGAAACCGTCAGCCACAATCAATCAGTCTCTGTTAGAGAAATAGCGGAAGGACTAGGATCAAATAAGGAAACAGTAAGAAGAATTTTTAAAAACATAATTACTGGTCGTTACAGTAGAATCTGCACCAACATTTGTATGAAGGAGATTCCGTACGACGAATTGCGTGTTGCGAGTTGTTAATTAATAAGTTTTAAAGAGAATAATTTTGCCTTCAATATCCTTTTTTCCGACGAAGCACGTTTCACAAATAATGCAATGTTCAATCGGCAGAACGTAAGATACTGATCCTAACAAAATCAAAGTTTAGTTAGACAAGACAAGGAAGATTTGGGATAAATACATGGGCAGGTATATATGGAACACGAATCATTGGCGTAATATTCTTCCAAGGTACGCTGAGAGGACAAAAGTATCTCGAGTTCTTACAAAATCAAATTTTGCAAGAAATCCAACAAGTTTCTCTAGCACAATACCGATTGTTGTATTTCCAGCAAGACGAGGCTCTGTCCCATAACAGTCGCGTTGTTATGGATTATCTCAATGAAGTTACAACTGGCCTATAACTTATTTCAAACGAGGGTTTCATAAGGTGGCCTGCAAGGTCACCTGATCCATTAGACTTCTTTCTTTGAAGTTATATCAAGGGATAGGTCTACAAAACTCCTATTGTGACCATTGAGGAGGCACTTAATAGTAGTTCCTAGATAACTATAGTACTCTTCACATAGCTGCCTGCACAGCTGACAAAAATCGCAGCCCACTTAACTTGACTTAACAAGAGTACCTACTATGTAATGTACAAGACCATGTAGCTACTTGGAGACAGAAAGAACTTCACGGAAGATACACCAAAGCCGTTATGTCTGACGACTTTGACCATAAGAGCTCCACAGAATGGCTCCAAATGGTAGGCATATATAGTAAAACGGAGGGGTTTGTCTTCGCCATCCAAGATCAAGTGGTTAAGACACTGACAGCAGGTGTTAACTCTGCAAACCAACGAGTCTATCCAGCATGTTTATTGCGAATGCACGGCGTTAGCGCAGACGGATTACCTATGACGGCACAACAATGTAGCGATGGTTGTTCCCCAGGCGCTCGCCAAGAGATACCGCCTTGCAAACATACAGGTGAAGCAGAGCAACGACAGAGATGTTGTGGGACACTGCCATCAACACCGACCAAGCCGTAGAAGCAAACAAACTTGACATCGTTTTATTTGATAAACGACCTAGTAAGGCAGTGATAGTCGACATTGCAGTCCCTTCAGATCAGAAATTAGTTTTGACAATTGCTGAAAAGAAGAGAAAGTACCTACCGCTTACTATAGAGCTGAATAATATGTAACGGTTAAAAGAGGCAGAAATTGTTCCTGTTGTTTCCGCGAATGGCCTGGTCACCAAAGATTGGACGCAGGCGAAACAGAAGCTACAGTTGCAGGACTGGCACTTAATAATAATAAATAGCAGCGCAGGACCAAGTGCTAAGTAGAAACCACCAGAGAGTGACGTTGAAACAGCCGGTTAACAGCAAGTGTAGAATGTACGGCCTAGCGGAATAATGTGTTGTAGGGTGGTGACAAGATGTCACAGACATAACAGAGGGGCCAGATATCTCCACTGTGCAAGGACTTCAATGTACCGGTGTCACAAGAATATTATGAATATACCCCTGAAAGTACCAATGCTAACGGTGTCGCATTTATGTGGATGGCATTTACCGATTATAGTTGATAGAAACAGAAATTCATGCGAATCGATCAGACATCGTCATACATGATAGAAAGTAAAAATCCTTTTTGCTGATCGATGTATTCATTCCTTATGACACTAACATAATGCTCAAAGAAACAGAGAAGATGAGCAAACACACAGGCCTCCAAATAGAAGTTAGCAGAATGTAGAATGCAATGACCACAGTCATGCCAGTAATTGTAGAAGCTCTTGGAACTATTAGGAAGGGCCATGACCAGAGTCTACAAGAACTCTGTGGTCAAACAATCGCACCAAAAATGCAAAAGATCGCACTGTTGAGAACGGCGCATATTTTAAGGAAAATTTTGGAGCAGGAGATTCTATAATCCTTCTGTTAGAGTCTGGAGCATCTGGAGAGTCTAACCTGTTGGATTAAACATCACCAACGTCACCTTAAAGGTCGAGAAAAGTAGAACGGGCTCAAACAGATCCGAATACCATGATGCGAGCGAGGAATTGGAAAGTAGTTTCCAGCTACGGTTGAGAAAGTGGGTCACTTTAGTTTGCGTATAATAATGATAATAATATATAGAAAAGTAGAACGGGCTCAAACAGATCCGAATACCATGATGCGAGCGAGGAATTGGAAAGTAGTTTCCAGCTACGGTTGAGAAAGTGGGTCACTTTAGTTTGCATATAATAATGATAATAATATACAAACTTTTTTTCTTCCCTCCATTGTCTACTTCCCTCCTACACTGAATGTTGTGGAAATATGTACCTATTCAATGATTTACTCTTCTCTACGTAACGTAACTTTACTGCTTCTCTATTAGTTTCTGGGCGCGATATTAAATTATTAATATAGTATATTGTGTATTTAGGTAAAAGCAATACATTCCCGGACGACAAGCATCGAAGTCCGGGAATGTGCTTTCACACCGAAGTACACATTTTTTCTGAAATCACAATCAATATTATTATAAATTAAGGAATTTGTATTAATGCATAACATTTCTTCATTACAATCTAACTGTTTACTAATAAATGCAATTTTAATGTGAGTTGGTTTGTCTGCGTGTATTTATTTACTGTATAAAATATACATAAAAAACCGTAAGGGAATGTTACTTTCCCGGCCTAGGCCGGGAAAGTAACATTTCCGTACGGTTTTGTTGATTGTTGCTTGGCAACGGATCTTTTCGGGCCTGTTTCCTAATAGTTTCTTAGCAACGGACTAAAATACTGGAATTGTACATTTTTCGTTCTGAAATTGTGCCGAAAATGTAAACATTGCCGATTGATTTCAGAAAAAAAATATTACGAAAAATAATCACAGGAGCTCAAGGGCATTTTGCGATATTTCCAAATAATTTGCTATTATTTGTACTACGATGAACGGGCAAGAGATGAGCAGAAGATCTATCATACGTTACAGTGTATAATTGACATAAATTATATTTCTTAGAAATACATCCTTGTGAGTAGTAAATATTTTTTATTGATAAATTTAAACTTATTTATACATTTTCTAAACAGTGCATGCTATGTCACCTGGGTACAACTTCGAATTTAGAGGCAGTATTAGAGAGTTAACATTGATAGAAATTGTCCAATTCCTAATTTCAACACGCTGACCGTTTCAAAAGAGCTTGTTTCACTTGATCTTTCATAGTTTGAATACATAGACTAATAAAATGGAAGAAGTTTGTCAATTTTCAATGCTTTCAAGCTGTTGTCTAATTCAATTTCAAATATAGTACTTTACAGTAGTTCTTGTGATAAGTGGCACAGTTAGCTAGAATATTTCACCTCTGACTACTGGTATCAAATCTCGCATATAGTATATTTATCTACTAAGCATTAAAAATTCACCAGGGAACACTTTCTTGGGCTTCCAATACACCTATTGTGATCTCACAAAAATGTCTTCATGAAACGCAACTTTGATATTGTTGAATATTTCAAAAACCGCTAATTGGATAACTGTTTATTTTTTAAAATCAACCAAAACGCTCACCAAGTAACTGAAGGGAAAGAACTTTGGTGAGGCAGTGCGCCTAATAGTCAACCGCGCTAGATGGCGTGATACCATAAGAGTCTCATGGAGCAAAGAGGATCAACTAAAATAAATACATGTAATCACAATACGTTCTGAATGAAAAGAAGTAGAAGAAGGAGAAGAAGAAGAAACCCAATTTAAACAGTATTCAAACGGTATTATAGAAAAGTTATACACACGTTCAGTATACGTGACATATTTCATTTTATTTACACGATTCAAAAAAAAAGGAAATCTTTTGCGACATGTAATCTAACATGGAAGCTAGAATTCCAACTTTAGTCTTTAAAAAGTTCATGATAAATGCTCGGTTTTAAAACAAATCCTAACAATTTCGATGTATGAGTATATCATATGGTTTTGTTAGTATTTTTCTATTAATAGAGACTATGGAACAGATTCGTGGAAACAGCAATTTAAAGACTTGTCTGAAGGAAACATTTTATAATGAAGTGGTTTCTTCCATGTGTTGTCGTGGTCATGGAATTTGATTTGACGTCTCGCTGATCATACTGTCAGTTTCTTCAGAGGGATTCTAAAAGACTGAAGTTATTGTGTTCTGCTCCTCCTTATATACCTTTGCGCTGCTTCGCTTCGCTGCTCATTCGTTGTGCTTCGTTCACCATGACTGATTAATATATTGGTGCTTAGTAAAGCTAGTCTCCATGTGTTACTCAGTCGATACCCACCATCTCTACTGAAGTTGTCCCTGTTTTTCATAATTTCTAGTGATTCTCTAATTATTCTTGGGTAATACTGATTTTCTCCTAATTTTATGGTTCTCATTCTGATGAACATGTTCTGCCACTGCCGACTTATCTGTGTATCAAAGTCTTGTGTTTCTCTGGTATTCCTTGATTCTACTCTGTCTGTGCGATATACCTCTTACCACTGAACACTTCAGTTGGTAAACACCTTTGGCTAGTAGTCTAGGAATAGAGTCTTGTTTGAGGGAAGCACTTGATGAATTTTCTTTACAGTTCGGAGAAGTACGCCTATCTTATTCTTCATTTTATAATATTATGAAATATTAGATAGTACCTATTGAATGATAAGGTTTAGTAAATACAAGAATTCCCACATTAGTCAAATGTACTTAATTTCTTTTATCCTTAAAAATGCATTTATTTTCGAAATGCTTAGTCCTGCGTAAAAAATGCAAGAGTATAAAAATTCCTCATCAAAACTTCCACAAGAAATATTGTTAGTTAAGGCTAAAACTAACGAAATTCAAGCAACGAGCGGTCGAACCTGAAGATAGCCTCATTGTGCAACGCGTTTTATCCTTCTTACTGCGTTTTCTTGAATACGGCGAAGGTTTCAACCTGTAACAAGTTAATTTCATCACCAAGTTCAAGAAGTTTCTTAAACACAAACCAGTCGATTATAGACCAAACAAGTGTTCTCAAATGAGATTAAATCAATTAATTGATATCTTAAGCGCCAGATGAACTTTACTATAATGATACAAACTTACACTGTTTCAGATACATTTCCTGACTGAAAATTAAACATTTCGTAGATTGCTGGAGTATACAGGTAAGATGAGATAGTGAGAATGACCATCAATGATTACAATGGGTCGATTTTGATTATTAAAGTCCTAGCCGAAAATGATTGTGAGAAAAAGTTTTATTATTAATACTCACTAGTTTTTTTTTTCTGATATACAGGAGAAATACTATTTTTTTCAACCTTCTCTGGTGTATTCTTCATAAATTATGTAAATAAAAAATTCGTCGTCTAATTGTTGGATTGAACAGTTGAACACTATTGGAAAAATGCCTAATTATGTTCAGATTAATTTACTGGCCATTGCTTTCTAACATCCTCCGTTACATCATTAGTAACATCAGGTGCAACACTATGAATTTAAAGTGCCACGGATTTTGGAAGTCATTAACTGTAGCCGAAATTTACATTGATGACTTCAAAGAGGACTTCAGTTACCGTTGCACAGAAAATCTTGCATGGGATGAGATTCAATGTATAGATAATTATAATGTAATATAAACTAACTCCTCTAATAAGAGTTCGAGATCGAATAAAGTCTTTATTTTTGTGAGGCAAACTACTTATCGCTCGCCCCTTAGTAAATGTCAACTTTACATTACCCAGTGAGTGCAAAAGTCAACTTCATATTATGTCATAGGCAGACATTCTGTGACCCATGTATTAATCTAATTGACATGCCAATTAGCTCAACGTTTTGGAAAACGTCTTCGTCGCTGACGATTTGGTTTTCTCTGAACCATTAAGTTTTCTGTATTACCTTCTCCACTGTTGATGTGACCAAAAAAAATAGTATGATGTGGGTGAACATGATACTGGATAGTGATTTGGAGGGCGCGTTTACCAAAGAATCAAGTTGCTGCTGCGATCTACGAAATTGACCACAAACCTCTCCAGACCCATAACTCGAAAGCATTAATACACCGTCTGTCTACCTTTCTAACACCCATGTCTCTAAAACGTGAAGACTGATAGAGTAGCGTTTATGCGTTTCAAGATATTTCTATCACACTAAGAGGTCATATGTATACCATCCTGTTTAGTATATCACACTCAGCTACACTTAAAGTATTTAGATGATTTTCATTTATTCGATCTACAGTCATAAGTTTAGTTTTGCTGTGATTTACAATTGAACCGTACTCAGAAGTTATTTTTTCAGATTATTAATTTATTTGCATATAAGCTAATCATCACTTGCTATGACTAAGGTAATTTTTCTCCACAAATCTTTTTTTCTTTTTTTTTAATCGCCTTATTTAGATTAATGTCCTGGCGGAGTTTAGCAGTATGCTATTCTACCACTCAACCAGGACGGACGGACACACTTAGACAACATCACAACACCCATTCCCTGCGACATTGCCATCTGCCGCAGCTGAGACTCGAACTCGGGAGAGGAGAGCGACTAGACTGTGTTGTCTCTCACACAACCGCAGTCTAGCCCACTGCTACCATCTCAGCAACACGTGAAAAACGCCACTACACATCCATACCCTAGCCAGGATTCGAACCTGCGGACCCGTGGTCGCAAGCCTAACACCTTAAGCACTGTGCCATCGAGCTGGTAGCACAGTGCTACCGGCTCGGTGGCGAATGTCTCTGGAGTCTGATCTTTGTGAGTTACTTGATGTATCTGTCACAACAAATTTTGTTTATCTGACAAGTTGCCTATCCTGCCGAATCTCATACTCGCAGTTGCCAGTATTGTCCACAAGAGCTTACATGTATACCATCTTATTTACTATCCACTATCCTTAACGCATATGTGTGGTTATCACTTGCTCAGTCTACAATCATAATGTTCGATTTATTGTAAACCTCAGAGCTTATTATCTAAAGCCTATCTAGCAGATGTATGATACATTGGTACCATACAAGTTATAAATTAAGTATTTGTTCCCTAATGTCATGATCTTTAACATTACAATTTTGCTCGCGATATATTTGGCAAGAGAGATGATGAGAAAGTCTCGATTGAAGAAGATACGGCATTATTTTCCTGGCATGTTGTGTTAATGCCAGCGGCATGAAGATTAAGTTTCTCTAGTCATATTGCCAGATTACCGCCCCCCATATCTTTCGGCATATTATATGAAGGATTCTCACTTCATCCACGTGAGCTGCTTTAAAGCCTCTGCTGTGGTATTGTCGGCCATAGCTATTTCACCCTTATTTAGTTTTTGTTTCGGTATCTACACTTCTGATTTCAGGTTCACGTTTTTAGTCATGCCGCCAATCTTCTTTTGATTCAGAATGGTAAGTTTAAAAAACTTTTACCGTAATGGCGCCAAATCTAAATAATCTGATAACCTTATTTGGCCACTTTTTGGGTTTGAATTTACGTATAGTCATTGTTCTTTTCAGGAAAAGGTCCTTATTACTATGATCTGCATATGACTCCAGTTCATTAGATATCTTGTAGAGAATATTTCTCAATTATCTCGTCCCCTAGATCACTATATAATATATACTCCTTCTCCGCTAGGCGCCGCCACGATTTCCAAAATAAACAAACACATCTCACGCACCCCATCTCTACCTCCTGCATGCTCATTATTCTTTTTCGTTTGTTTACGTTTATTTACATTTTTGCTGTATATTGTGTATTTATTATGACCATGGGTAAACGGAAGCGATTCTCCTGTGAATGTTAAGACTGTTAAGAGACTCAAGAAGGAGGAACGGCGAATTAATAAGCTAATCCGAGAAAAGAAATACCGGAAAATCGCAAAAGAAGTTATACGAAAATATCGGAGAGACATCTACGCAGGACAGGGCGCAACCGAGCCATGTTCAACTAATGACAGTTCTGACAGTTCATCTGCGAATTCGCCAGAAGGCCCCGAAAGGGGTTATGTTACCGACGTGGAGGAGAACACTTTTTCACTTCTAGGTAAATAATGAACAGCCTAAGTGATAAGGTATCTGTCTTTAATAAGTACCTAGTTTAACGAGTTTAGACTAATGGGTATGATTATATACAAGATAAGTACATTTTCTTGCGATCATATTAGGACAGGAGTATTTTTGCTGACAGTTTAACGAGTTTTAGACTAAATGCCTGTACACACTAGCCCGAACAGTCCTACACAGAGAGAAGTGAATATTTTTAGGTTGGTTTAACGAGTTTTAAACCTAGAACTTATTAGTTACATCTCTGACATTGTCTGCTGGTAGGCATAAACATTATTTGTTTAAGGAGCTTTATTTTCAGCGAGTTTGGAATAAAATTGGACAATAAATTATGGCTTAATGAGTTTAAGACTAACAAGGGGCTCACTATATTGTAGCCCGGCACGGCATGTGTCATTCAATACGATATATTACGGAACGATGTGAGGCATGATCAGTATGCATAGGGTGTTACACCTGAACTGTAACTTTCTGTCATGGTACCTAGTAATGTTGTAATTACTACAGTGCAAGAGTAATGTAATTGTATTATTATGGTTTTAGTCAACGAGTTTGAATGTAAACCGCAACAACAATCAGCTTGTTTTCTTCGTAAAGCACTTACTATTTTTCTTTCTAGGGTCCAGTACACCGGAAGAACTCAAGGAAAATATACTACCAGCCAAGCTGCAGCCGGATGCGTTGGCACTACTGGGTCAAGAAGGTAATAATGCAAATCTGCCTTCTGATGATATACATGCAGCTATGTTGAGGAGATGGGAAAATATTCTCATGACTGGACTTGAACCTCAGACTATATTGAATATTCTAGTGGTAACTTCAAATTAGTAGAGGCACTCAAACTCAATCCGGAAGTCTCTGCGGCCATCACCGGATAAAAGGCTTGGGAACCTGCAGAACCAGTTGGAAGCTGCGTTAACGGCTATTGGTAAGGCCCTTACCCCTTTGCTACAAGAGGAGGAGAGAGGAAGAAACCTTCCGCTGATTGAGCTGTTGAGTGATGGTGGTCGATTGATTTCTGATATTTACCATGCAGAATCGGAATCCCGTAGATATCTGGTAAAATCATTAAACAATACAGAGACACCGTAACTAATGTAGCTGTGGATGGTTGGCTGTTGGAGTGCTCGTCGGTTGACCTTAAGGTTCCGAAACCTAATGCATTGGAGAAGGTTACGCGTTCTTTAAATACGAAGAGTCTGCGTCGAACAACATACAGGTCTTATCGGGGCAGACAAAAGACCTTCCAGAACCGTCAACCCAGGGAATAGGGCCCAAGAGCTCAGTTTCGCTCAAATCAACCTCAGGCGAGGTCAGCCAGACCTCAAGCTTCGCAGGTTCATCAAACCCACCTTTAAAAGTAAAATCCTACTGTTGTAGATTAACGTTGTTTATAAAAAAGTGGCAACGATTAACTAATGATCCCACTTACTGTCCTGGATTAGGGGTTACTTAATTCCCTTTTCTTACAAACCTATCCAGATGAAGATAAAGAACCAACTTGGTCGTCGAAAGAAAAAGTTCTTATTCAAGCCCAAATTAATAAACTTATCTCAATAGGTGCTATTAGTGGATGTACTTCTGTTAAGCGACAGTATGTTTCCAACAATTTTCTTGTACCAAAGCAGGATGGGTCTAATAGGTTAATCTTACATTTGAAATCTCTTAATAAATTTGTCTTTACAAGTCATTTCAAAATTGAGGATCACAAGGTAGTTAAGAATCTCATATTCAACAAATGTTTCATGGTAACAGTTGACCAGAGATGCTTATCACAGGAAATACCTTTGTTTCAGATTTGATGGCAAATTATATCAGTATAATTGTATGCCTTTTGGCCTGAATACAGCGCCATACGTATTCACTAAAATAATGAAACCTATCTTAGAGGTTGGGATTTTAAGTCGGTATCATATTTGGATGATTTTTTGCTGTTAGGACAATCATATCAAGACCGCCTCAACAATTTAGCTGAAACCTGTACTCGAGGATCTGGGGTTCCTCATAAATAAGGAAAAATCAGTTTTGAACCCTAAACAAGTAGTTAGATATTTAGGATTTGTATATGATTTCGGAAAGTATGACAGTAAGTCTTCCAACAGATAAGCAACCGAAAATCATACAATATATTACTAAATTTGAGACGGCTAAAGTTTGCAAAATTAGGGAATTCGCAAGACTTGTAGGGAAATTGGTTTCTGTATGCCCCGTAATTCCCTATAGCCGGCTTTATACAAAGATCTTGGAACGCGAAAAATTTTTAGCCTTAAAACGAATGGGAAATAACTATGATCAGAACATGGTCATATCTCCCACTGTTAAAACTGAGTTGCTCTGGTGGAAGACTCATTCCAATGGTTTTAAAATCATAGAACCCTGCAGATTCAAGAAAAAGATTGTCACCGATGCGTCGTTATCCGGCTGGGGCGTTTTTTCGCAAGGGAAATGGACACATGGGATTTGGAACGAGAGAGAAAAACTAAATCACATTAATTATTTAGAGTTGCTGACTGTGTTTTTTGGTTTAAAATGTTTTGCTTCTGAATTGTCAAATTGTAACATATTGCTACGCATAGACAAGACCACTGCCATTTCATATGTCAACAGAATGGGTGCAGTACCCGCATCTTAATAAACTGGCGAGAAATATATGGCAGTGGTGCGAGAAACCAAGTATATGGATTTTTGCCTCGTATATTGAGTCATCAAAAAATAAATAGGCAGACAAGGAATCACGTAGGTTGAGACCAGAGACTGAATTTGAACTTGCTTACTATGCCTTTCAAGAAATTAGTGAGGCGCTAAAAAAACTGTTCTGTTCGCCTCGAGAGTTAACGCGAAGTGTAAACGATTTATCTCTTGGTATCGGGATCCAGAAGCGGAGCCTGTAGATTCTTTCACTATGTCATGGAAAGACCTCGACTTTTATGCTTTTCCTCCTTTCGCATTAATTACCGAGGTGTTACAAAAAATTATTTCTGATAGAACCGAAGGCATAGTCATCGTACCCTTCTGGCCAACCCAACCATGGTTTCCTATTTTCAAGTCTTTATTGCTTAAGAAACCTTTATATTTTCAACCTAGTTGTGATTTGCTGTTATCCGTTGACAGATTTCCACACCCTCTGCACCGAACCCTTACCCTGGTGCCAGGGCTGTTATCAAACAAGGACTCAAGCAACGCGGGGTTCCTGAATAGAAGTCTTTGTCGTCCTTAGCAGACTCAACATACAAACAATACAACAATGGTTTGAGACTCTGGTGGGTTTTTGTTCAAACAAGCATTATGATTGTTTTGATTATTCGGTTGGAAACATTTTATCTTTTTTGAGTTGGCAATATGAATGTGGAGCATCATACAGCTCCTTAAACACGTTACGGTCAGCCCTAACTCTATTTATCCCTCCTGAAGTAGGAACAGACCCCCATATAAAAAGATTTTTTAGAGGTGTTTTTAATTTGAGACCACCACAACCAAGATGTAAGGTGACATGGGACCCTGCCATAGTTTAAACGTATTTATTTACCTTATTTCCCAATGAGGATATAAGTTTAGAGTTATTAACTCGAAAAGTAGCTGCTCTACTCGCGCTGGTCACTGCGCACCAAGTGCAGACTCTCTTTTTGATCGAGTTGCAAAATATTGTATTATTTCCGGGTAAAGTAGAAATTAAAATCCCATTGCGAATCAAAACATCAGGGCCGAACAGATATCAGCCAAGTTTGTCTTTTTACTTATTTGATGACAAGCCGCAAATTTGTACTGCTAGAGCAATAAGTTGTTATGTAAAAAGAACCAGAGTTTTTCAGGACCCCTAGTTTAGATCAATTATACACTACTTACAAAAAACCATTTCATAATGCGACCTCTCAATCGATAAACCGTTGGATCAAGGCGGTTTTGCAAAAAAGTGGGCTGGATAGTGGATACATCTATATTTACAGCACACAGCAAAAGGCATGCTGCAACTTCTGCAGCTGCTAGGAAAGGTATAAGCCTGATGGACGTTATCCGTAATTCTGCAGGCTATAGTCATCATCGTCTCAGGCGTTTGCAAATTTTTATAACCGACCTTTAATCGATGAGGGATTGTTTTCGAATGCAATTATTAATTAATAATTACCAATTATTTCTTGAAAATATTTCCGACACTTTACTCTGAAGTTTCTTGGGTTATTGAACTGTATATTCAGAATAATAAATATGTATATATAAAAGACAAATCGAAAATTTTCTATTGCAAATGCTTTAAACATCTACTATATAGTGATCTAGAGGACGAGACGCAGATATAATTAATAGATTAAACGAACTTACCTTAAGTGATGTTCGATCTTAAAAATATATGGCGTCTCGTCCGAATAGATCACTTCCACCCTACCCTGCGCCCCGTGATCTATTCTTGGTTGCAATAGAAGCTTTAAAAGTAATGAGCATGCAGGAGCTAGAGATGCGGTGCGTGAGATGTATTTGTTTATTTTGGAAATCGTGGCGGCACCTAGCGGAGAAAGAGTATACTACTATATAGTGATCTATTCGGACGAGACGCCATATATAATTAAGACCAAACTTCACTTAAGGTAAGTTCGTTTAATCTATTAAATGTTCGACAAAGAAACTGACTTTTTGTGTCGGCCTGTTAAAGTAACGCTGATACTTTGTAGAGTATTTTCTGGTTGCTATTTCAGTTAAGAGTTTCGGCTATTAGCCATGGATTTTCACATTCCTAAGTGTGTTGCTTATAATAAAAAATATATGGAGTATTACTCGAATTGAGAAAACGATGGACATAAAAATGTCTACTCTGGGAGCGTCTATTGATATCGAAGATGCTTTTGATAAAACACCCTTTGAGAGCATAGGTAACGCTCTTCAGGAGCATAGTGTCACTGTCACTTAGTGATCTTAAAAGGAGACTCGTTTGAATTAACGTGGGAAATATGGAGGCTAGGGGCATGGTCAACAGACGCTGTTCACAAAGTCTGAGGGTTATGGTCGCCGACAGCCTCCTACACCGCCTCAATAACTCTGGCTTCTTAACCATAGGTTATGCAGATTACCATTTTGCTAAATTGGAGCTTCGAGGGCCTATTATGCGAACTTATGTAAATGTCCTCAAGTTAGTTGATAATTTTTGTATAGAACAACCTCTCTTAGTTAACCCACAGAAAGCAGAGGTAGTACTATTCACCAAGAAAAGAAAACTGCTAAATGAAAATGTCCAAATTATCGGGCACTCTACTTGCTGTCATACTTGACCGCACTTTTAAGTGGAAGAGACATAAGGAAGTTAAAATAAACAAGGCATGTGCGGCCTTCTGACAGTCTAGTAGAACAGTCGGTAGGTCCTGGAGTTTTCCACTCAGGATCTCTCCTCTGTGCCTCTATTGCTGTATTGAGACCCTCACCTCGTTACACAGTCACTGTCTGGTGGCTCAGAGTAAGGCAAATAATAGCAACATTTCAACTAGAGCATGCTCAAGGATTGGCATGCCTCTGTGTTACTGATGAGATGAAAATGACCAACAGTTGCAATAGAGAGTATCCTCTGCGTTCCTCCCTTAAACTTATTTATAGAGGAGGTAGCGTTGAGGACTACTCTGAGACTGCAATCTGTAGGACAATGGAATATGAAGGGTATAACTATGAAACATTCCAGTATACTAGAAGAGGCTACAGCACAGATTCCTCTTCTAGAGATGGGGACCGATCCGACCCCGACCGACCCCTCTATTACATAATGTTATCAAGAACTTGGTGAGATTTAATGCGTCCGGAAATGATGTCAATCTATACCGATGGTTCAAAAACGGACTGTGGATCAGGAGCTGGGGTCTACTCAGAAGAACTAGATCTATGTTCGACAATACCGCTAAGCACACATACCACTATATTCAATGTGGAACAAGTAATCACAAACACAAAGCAAAGTGATGAAACAGTTCAGATATCAGCGAATAGCAGAGTGGCCTTGCTTGAACTAAACAACTTATTACAAGCTCAGGCTGATTCTGCAAATCAGAAAGGCCTTAGATGTGCTTGCACAAACAAATAATGTCCATCTGCTGAATGAAAGGACACACTGGATTTCAGACTAATGAGGAAGCAGATGCTTTAGCCCGCAAGAGATCTAAGAGTGCCCTGCTTGGTCCGGAACCTATAATAGCGCTCTCGAATTCGGTCCACAGTTCGGTCCACAGTTCTCTGTTAGAACTGAATGTGTTGTATCACTGCCCTGGTCTGTCAATGATACAAGGATACGTATTGAAGGACAATATGTGGTATCCCACCTGCCCTGTATATCACAAGTGTTGGTTGGCTTGAGGAACGAGGGGTTCGGCGGGTATGCCTTGAGTGCACGTAAGCGTAAGCTCACTCCCGAAACAATCCAGTATCCAGAATATGGGGCACTATTTTATAAAAATCTTTTCTTTTCCGAAAAAAATAGAAATATTAGGAGATATTACAAAATAAAATACGTTTCCGAAAATGCCTTAATTTTAATTATTTATTTTAAAAATTGTAGTATAACGGACAGTATAAATCATGTTTCGTTTACCTTAGATATAATTCATAAATACTGCACTAAATATTCCCCTCCAATGTGTAAAAGTTTGTGATGCTGTTGTACACTATATAGAACTTAACAAATTAAACAAATTATTACCAACATTTTTTTTTAAGGAATGGAACGCAAAAAACTTGATAATGTATAATTTACTCTGTGATAGGATTGATTTAATGGTACCATTTTAATTTTAGTTATATATTTCACTATCAGTATATACATTGTGCCTTTGATCATGGTATGAAAATTATCCCCGATTTGAGTGTCTATGGTATAATGCATTATTTTGGAAAAATGTCGCGATTAGTAAAACTATTTCATTTATTGTAAAGTGGCATTAATAATCCTTGAGAAGTTATTTTGCTCTTGAACAAATTAATGTTCATAATTTTATCACATCATATTAAATTAAATTATAACAAGCATTTTATTTAATTTTCTTTGTTAATGAAAATTAATTTTGTAACAAGTAAATTGTAAACCTTTTCTATAAATAATATATTTCAGTTTTCATAAAATAGACTCAGTTTCGTTTAAAAAGTAATGGCCTCTATAATTTCAAGTGTTTCTTATAAAAACGAAAAGTTTAAAAATCGAGAAAATAAATTCTCTATGCAATACGGTCGTTATTTTAATTAGGTATAATTTAAAATTGATGTAATTAATGGGCGAGATGTACCAAATATATATTTAACTTAAGTATACCATTAGCACCATAACAATTTCCAAGCACTACAAATCACTACAATTTTATGGCGACGGTTGGGCGGCAGTTAATAATGTAGGTCCAAAGAAATCATGGCGCCTTGACTCCCAGTTCCTTAAAAATTACTCATATTTCTCTTTCAAATTCTAATCTATCTTTATTATATAGATTCAGATTAGTGAAATGCCACTGCTTGTTTTGAAAAATATGCTTCTAGGTATATAACCACTTGTTTAAAATATGTAATATACCGAGTTGGGAAAATGTTTTGAAATGCTCGATTTCTGATAAAATAATAAAATGTATTCATGCAAAATATTTAACTCGAAAATATTGAGCAATAAAATCATAATTGTTCAAATTAGAAATCCTCGGCTACCTGACAATATCCTAATCGATCAGTAAAGGCTCTTAAGTAGTTTTGAATATAAGATGCGGGGATATATCTTGAACAACCATCCTAATTCGGTCTTCCAACTCTTCTAACGATTGGGGTTTATTCTTATATAGACAACAACAAAAATAGTCAAAGGGATTTAACCTGATGACCGTGGTGGTCATTGAATATGTTCTGTTCGACCTAGTCACCTGTCTCATTTAAGAATTGATATACATTAACCCAATAATAAGATTGATCTTCATCTTCATCTCGTCTATAACAGTTTTGTTATATATAGTTCTTTTAAAGCATGACCGCAATATTTTATTTAATTTAAATTTTTGATCATTATTCCAACTTTAAGCCCAGTGCGCCACATTCACTAAATTTATGATTTTTTAAAATATTTATTTATTTATTTATTTACGTATAAATACATTTACATATTGTGATACTAATCCTAAAAGAGAGAAAAAGCAAAATGCAAAGATAAGATTAAAAGTAAATAACAAGTAAATAACAACAATAACAAAAATTACTGCAGTATGGCGCGTTTCGCCTGGTTTTTAAAGCCACCAAGAGATTTACTAAATAAGTCAAGTTCAGTGCAGTATTTGTTGACTGTTGAACTTATTCTATTCACCGGACTGAACATAGCGTAAGTTGTTCGACAATAAGGTACAGGCAGAATGGATATATTTCTAGTATTAAAAGATGGTACATTAAAACGCATAGACTCCAAGCAATCAGGAGAACTGATGTAGTTATTAATGACTTTGAAGGCGAAACAAACGTCGTAATATTGACGCCTGCTATGTAAGGAACTAATTCCCAAATATGATTTTGCTTCCTCACAGGTTAAGAATATACCCCTCGTGCTCAGTTTATAGCACATAAATCTGACAAATTTTTTTGTACAGATTCAAGTCTGTTGATATATATGTTGTAGTACGGTGACCAAACAATGTTGCAAAATTCCATAATAGATCTAACTAGAGATATATATAAAATAGTTAATGCTCGAGGATCTGAAAAATCTTGAGCCATTCTCTTAAGAAATCCTAACATTTTATTTGCCTTCCCAATCATGTGTTCGAAATGCTCAGAAAAAGAAAGTTTAGAGTCAAATATAACACCTAAATCTTTCACCGTGGTTACGTTATGCAAGCTCACGCTATTAATACTGTAGTCAGGACGAATGGGTAACAACCTGCGACTGAATGTCATGGAATAGCATTTATCAACATTAAGATGCATGTTGTTGTCTTCGCACCATGAATAAATTGAATCAAGATTTTTTTGAATCTGGGCACAGTCATTCAGAGAATAAATATCACTAAATATTTTCAGGTCGTCCGCAAACAGTAAAAATTCACAATCAATATTTTTAGCAATATCATTGATGAATAAATTAAACAATAGGGGACCAATATGCGAGCCCTGGGGCACTCCAGATGTTGCAGAGAATGTCTCCGAAGTATATCCGTCAACAAGAACCTGCTGGGTTCTCTCAGAGAGATACGACTGAATCCAAAATAATAAAGGAGGACCGACTCCGATTTTATGGAGTTTCTTTATAAGAAGAGAGTGGTTTACCTTATCGAAGGCTTTGCTAAAGTCCATGTATACCGCATGCACGTCAGCGCCTTTTACCAGAGATTTAACGATGAAGTTGGTATAGATATATAAATTGGAGTCCACAGATCGACCTTGGAGGAATCCATGCTGCTCTGGAATTATGATACTACTTAAGGAAGCGGATACATTTTTTTCAACTAACGACTCAAATAATTTCGGAATTGCAGATAGGATGCACACAGGTCTATAGTTATTGATAAGAGATTTGTTACCAGCTTTGTAAATCGGAGTTACGTATGAACTTTTCCAACATGATGGAAATATACCTGTTTTTAAGGACATTGAAAATATGAGGAAGAGTGGCAAGAAAAGTGATTTGGAAGAGGACTTTAAGAAGATTGGTGGAATTTTGTCAGGACCCGCACCTTTGTTGACATCAATTGAATCAAGGGCAGTTTCCACATCTAAAGGGCTGATGTATACCTTATGCATATCAACAGTAATGTCAGGAGTGAAATTACATTCCACGTTATGTAATGGACTGTAAACTGAAGAAAAATAGCTTGCAAATAAATTCGATATACCCTCACCACCCTCAGCCTTGGAATTATTATAGTACATTGAGAGGGGCAAACTGTCAGATTTTCGATTTAATTTAATAAAATTCCAGAAACATTTAACGTTATCCGGAATAGATCTTTCAATAGTACCCACATATTCAGCATAACATTGTTTAGTCAATAAATTACATCTTCTACGAAGATCGCTAAAAACCGAATACACATCTGGATCGCCTGATTGCTTGTACTGTTTATGAGTTTTCTTTTTTTCACATATTAAATGTTTCAGCTCGGAACTGAACCAGATAGGATATTTCTGATCGCATTTAGTTCGTAGAGGAACGAACTTTTCGATACAATTCCACAGAGTATTATACAAAATATCTACCATAGCATTAACATTGTCAGTATTAGAAAATAAATAATACCAATCGATTAATAACAAATGATTGTTTATCTGATCATATTGTGCTAAATTGAAATTATAATAAGTTGTAATTTTAGCTTTAAGATATGTGTTTAGATCATTTGTTATTGTGATTAGCAAGGCAGGATGGTAAGAATCACATGATATTAAGGAAGCACATTTAGAAACTGACTCAACATCACTATTAGAAATATTCTTAACTATAGGGAAAAAAAGTAATAACGTTTTAAAATTTAAACCTATGACATTATAAGAATAATACAAAAGCTCTGAAGGGTCACATCATATTTTTTTAAAAGTTGAAATTTCAACTTTTTTCTTGAAATTTCAACTGTTTTTAATGAAATTTCATCTTTTCCACTGATGAGATTTCAACATTTGCTGCTGATACGGCACGTCTCAACTCAGTGTTGCCAGATCTACTGTTTTAGCAGTAGATCTACTGTTTTGCAACTTGGTCTACTGTTATACTGTTCTTGGGCGGATATTTACTTCATTTTTAAAATAATGGGAAAAGTAAAAATTTCAGATGCGCTAGTATAAAATTAAATAATCATAACCCTGAGCTCTGTCGATCCAAATCTGAAGGGCGCATAAAAATCGGGGATTACCTCCAACCCTTAATCCGGGAATTTCCCCTCATTTCGGAAATTTCGAAAAACTGAATTTTCAATATATAAATTGCGTTTTCTCCCTCAAAACATAAGCTAAAAATCTATAATTTTTTAAATTATAACTCACGATGTACTTAATGTAACAGTCTAGTCAAAACACATGAAATATTTATAGAAATTTTAGAAGAACTTTGTTTATTTTGAGAAACTGACAAAACCTAGATCATATAAAATCTCAAGAAAAGACCAAAATTATTTTTAGTGATTAATTAATACTGATATCTTGCGTGAAACCGCAGATATGATATTTTTGTTGTCACTTTTTCTTTGCACCAAAATGAAAGTAAAACTGTGGCTTCAAAAGTTCGATTCGTATTTTTTCTGCAATAAAATAATTACGACTTTTATATGTCTACTTATGCACATAGTGGATGCGATAGCACACGCTATCCATTTAAGAGGGAAAAGGACAGGGTTTAAGACGACAACTGAAAATTTGGTAACATTCAATCCTTTGGCACAATACATTAATGACGTAGACGATTGCAATGTGATGGAATTTATTAACACTGCCTCCACATTCTTTAAATATCTATGTGTCACTCCGATTTTCAAGGAAGCCTCAACTAACTAGGGGGCACATTTATTTTCCACCCAGATTTCCTATGTAAATATCTTCCTATTCAAACACCCCACTACCATCCTCACTCCATTATTAAGGGGGGTGGTAGTGGGAGTGGCATATGTCGAAAATATTCAGGCCTTAGGTTCTTGTACACACACTAAATCATAATTTTATTTCTTACCCCCTTTAATAATGGGGTGTAAATGATAATGGGGGTGATAGGAGGGTGGCTGATGCCAAAAAATTGGGATCTTGGCTCTTCGCACATACATTAAATTCCAATTTTATGAACTCTTAATTACTGGATTTACTTGTTTATCCCCACTTACCCCCAATCCTTCCACGGAATAAGATCAAAATATTTAGTTCCAGATCTTGTTATAATATGCAGGTGTACCAAATTTCAAGTTAATATCATAAACCGTCTCAGAGTAATCTTGGACAAAAAGTTACAGATCCTGTCTGGATAAGGGGCAAGAATTTTCGTCGTTGCGTATAAAATTACTCCCAATTGTGATGGAATTTTACCCGCAAAGAGAGTGGAAAATTTCTATTTACCGGTAATCCTCCCTGGTAAATGAAATTTTTGCTCTCTTTGCGGGTAAAATTGTAATTTTTTTATTAACGGAAATTTTACACGCAACGACGGTAAATTTACCCTCATTTTTTACAGTGTACACTGTGAGCTACAATTTAAAACAAAGAATAGATTTTTACCTTATGTTTTGAGTTATATTTTAAATATTCAATTTTTCACGATTTCCGAAATAAGGAGAAATTCGCGATTTGAGGGTTGAAGACAATATTTTTATGCACCGCGATTTTTATGCGCCTTCCGAAATCGGATGGAGCAGAAAATTTTACACCGAATACGATACTTTTCAGCTGTATGTTTGACAAGTATATACATGGGCTCTCGGGGCGAGCGTAGAGGCGACTTCAATGTGAATATCAGTCGATACTCCGTTGAAGCAACGTCGAGCGCGGTTAGTACTTGGATGGGCTCCCATCTTGGGAAATACAGCGTTCTCGTCCCATCTTCTAGAGGCTTGTATATCAGTGTATACTCGGAAGTTACGTAATTTCAGACGAGGATTACGTAGTGGATATACCATCCATCGGAGGGGATGTAAAGCAGGCGGTCCCTTGTCTATTAAATGTGGCAAGTAAAAGATCCCTACTCTTCTTAAGGGAAGAGGTTCGGCAAAATTTCCAGGTTGGGGGTAGCTCGTCTCCTGGCGTCGGTGATAGGCCCTGGTAGCGGAAATAGGCCGACGTTAAACAGTAAAAAAAAAATATATATATATACATGGGCTTCAAAAACTAAGCTTTAAACTGAAGCTCAGATTCCCGACTATCATCTCCGAATAAGAGTATTGCGTAGTTATGCGCTAATGACTAATAGAACGGATGACAAGGAGGTCATTAGCCCCTTGTTTTCAGGATATCAAAAGGAAATCGTCATAGATAATTTAGACGTAAAATGACACATTTTGATGCATTGGAAGATTTTTTCGGACTTCAAGTTTAGCCGGAAGTGGCACCAATTCTTGGTTTTTAAATGAAACACAAATTATCAGAATCCTGGGAAAATTCTGAATAGGTATAAGTTATTTGTGGGTTTTTAAGCAGATCTGATTTTTTTAGAGCCAAGTTTTGTTTTAAATTTATATAGTATTTAAATCATTATAAATGACAAAAAAAATTATGGAAAAATACAAATTTTACTTTTAACCAACAAATTTAATAACAGTTCAAACTTTTCAATACCAATCCAACGGTACCGTCAAACCCAAAGTTCATTAAGTATTAAACTCAAAAAAACTTATTACTTTTAGTATAATTGATTTTTAAAGTAAGCCATGAAAAACAAAAATTGTATGTTTGACAATTTAAAAAGGGACTCAACATAAATTAACTCAGTTTAAAAATTAGAAAAATATTTTCATTTATTAAATAGTAAGAATAGCGTTTTATTGGCTTACTTTAAAAAAGAATTTAACAAACACAATAACTATTTCTAGTGGCCGCGGTACGTGAAACGATACTTCATTTAATGAACACGCGATGCCACTTGGCATGGTGTTAGATTAGATGTTGGAAAATAAATTCCGAAGTGGAGCCACCCAAAGGATTCAAAATGGCGGCCGAATTAAAAAATAACAGTCTTAAAATATAATAAATTTTATGGTACCATATTATTTCGAGTTTGGTATCGTTTTTGACAATTTTTGAGTTAAAGATCAAGATACCTAAGTTTGATTTGCCATATTACAAAAAAACAGGGACGGTTCCAGTGAATTTATCTAAATTTTATATAATTTATTCACATGAATATTACGTTGTTTTCTCGTATCAGATTTGTTATTTTAATTGAGTAAACTTAACACGTATATAAAACATAAACTTAATCCTTAGTACAGTAACTAGAGGTTTTAACTTATATATATTTATTGGAGCTGAAATAGAATCAAATTTTAAGAAGACAAGGTTCTATGCAATTTTTCACATAAATTGATAGTTTTTAAGTTATAACGAATTCAAAATTGCGATTTTAGCTTAAAAAAAGGGGATTTCCAAACGGCTTTCGTCAAGTATCTCGAAAAGTATTACTTTATCGAAAAAATGTTACAGACCAATTACAGAAAGTACAAACTGGGAATTAATTATATTTTTTGTTTATTGATGTAGGATTAATAATTTCGAAGATGTTTAAGTTTATATTTGGTATCCAAGTGTTTCGAAATTACCTTTACAGTTTAAAATCATAGACTGGATGAAATGCTGTTTGTGCCAATGCGAAGCAGGAGAACCTCTTATAAATCCATCTCGAAACAAAAACATCGCACGGCGAAATAAGGGTTATGGTACTCTAGCAAACAATTTGGAGGAATTTCGAGAGATATCTCCCGGCTTTCCTGTAGCCGAGTAGATCTAGTTTGGGATATGTATGCTGCTGATAGTTTAAAGAATAGCACGCGGCAATAAAGAGGTAATGGCATACGATGGCAGGTAACACCTAGTTCCAAATTACCACGTAATTGGCCAGACTTTCTTAGAAATGCCAGAAACAAAGAATAACTTTTTCATCTTCTTGCTAATTACGCTCTGAAGAATTTCGGTACAGTTCATGTTCTGAAGAACGTCAACAGTAAAATTGTAGGGTCTATGACTGAAGGAACATCTATAGCTGATGCATCATGTGAGAAAATGAAAGAGGCTGATGGTCGTCTGATCTTGCATGAACATGATATGGCACGCCACGGGGCTAAAACGGTCCTTTTGTGTACAACAGACACAGATGTAGTTGTTCCTAGCCATTTCATTTTTTCATACACGGAAGTCTCGCGGGTTAACCGAACTATGGATCCAATTCGGCATCGGAAAAAACATGAGACATCTTGCAATACATCGTATTGCCGGGAAACTGGAGGACGAAAAGGCAGTCGCCCTTCGTGGATTTCATGCTTTTGTCGGTTGCGACACAGTGTCGGCATTCAATATGAAAGGCAAGCGGTCAGCTTGGAATGCATAGAAAACTTTTCCCGAGTTCACTTCTGCCTTTACTGCAATTTCTAACCCTTTACCAGCATTAGAAGAGAATGTGAGAATACTTTTGGAAAAATTTACTATGATTATGTATGGTGCAGATATTCAGCTAGGCACTATAAATGAGGCAAGAAAAGTATTATTTACAACCAAGAGTAGACCATTGCCTTCCCTGCCGCCTACTGTAGATGCACTAAAGCTACATACACTTCGTGCAGTTTACCAAGCCAGCCATATATGGGGTCAAGCAGCCAATGTTATTGAAGAATTACCATCTCCAGTTAACTGGGGCTGGACACAGGAAGACAAAGTGTGGACCCCACAATGGACTAGTCAACCTGCCATACGGGAAGCCTGTAGGGAACTATTAAAGTGCGGGTGTAAACAGGGCTGCACTAATAGATGCAGTTGCGCTTCGGTAGGCATTCCTTGCACATTAATGTGAACTACATGCCGTGGACAGTGCATTAATTCTAAGTAAGATAATTAAATACTGTGTCAGGACATGATGTTACAGTTGCAATTTAACTTAAGGTAAATGATGAAAAAGTTTTGAGTTTATTTTCAATATTAAAAAAAAATGAATAAATCATTTATTTATTATTCCTAGATTTTATGTCTTTCATTTATTTTGACTTCATGTCGTGTTCCACAAGCCGAAAATATTCGAAAGTGATACCAAACTCGAAAAAATGCGGTAATGTATAAGATGTATGTGTTTCGGTGTACTATTATTTAAAAGGGCGCCATTTTGAATTCTAATCGAAATTTTTTGTGGCTCCCCATTGAAAATCATTATCGTGTGTTATAACTATGATTGTGCCAAGCGGCATCGCGTGTTCACAAAATGCAGTATATATCTAATTTTCTTCGTGTACTGCACTCACTATTCGACTATTAACGTGACAGACGTTCAAGGTGCAGACCTCCCTGTTTTACACATGTTCCACTTCTGAAAATTGTATTTTGTGCAGCTTCCTCAAGCATTATAGGGGTAACAGTTTCAAATGCTTGGCGTATTCTGTTTTCCAAAATTGCCAACGTTGCTGGGAATGTATAATTACGCGTTCTTTTAAATAACCCCATAGGAAGAAATCGAGAGGTGTAAACTCCGGAAAACGTGGGAGGTGGGGGGGGGGGGACAACGAATAGGTCCATTATTGGTTGCAATAATCCATTAATCAAACCTATGTTTAAAATTATTTAGTACTTGGGCAGCATTATGGGGAGGAGCTCTATCTTGTTGATAGGTTGAAAGTATAGTCTCCTCAAAATCTCAAGAGGTAATTTCTTTAGAAATTCTTCAACCTCATTTTGTAGATAATTGAAATATCGTTGACGTCTTTGAAAAAGTATTGGTCCTATAATCATATTTCCAATTATTCCTGTCCATACATTGACTCCAAATCTTTCTTGAAAGTTGTCCTACCTCATTAAATGTCGATTTTATTGAACCCAATATGTAGTACTCTGCCTATTGAACATACCATTATTCGTGAATCTCTTCAGAAAAAAGGATTTTATTTCAGGAAGTTCTAGTCTTCATCATAATTGTGAAGCAACCAGTCGCTGTAATGTAGCCTTCGATCGGCATCATCTTCATATAAATGTTAATGCAACTGATATTTACATAGACAAAATTCACGCTTTTTAAGAATTTTTCTAGCTGATTCACGACATACCCAGTTCATCGCCTACTTCTGACCTAAACAGTAGGATTTAATTCAACAAAAGTCAATACATTGATTTCTGTTGCCTCATCGATAACAAAATCGTGGATTTCGCGATTCTTCTTATCTAAACTTCCTCTATAAAAGTGAGAAATATTGTCTGCTTCATTGGATGTCTTTCAGGATATCGTTGTTCATACAGACTTTTAGGTGCTGTTGCGTTCTTACAGCGTTCGCCGTAAATTAGTAAGATGTCTACTTATTCATCTCTTGAATACATAGTAACGTTAAAAACTACGAATAGACAAGCAATTAACGCATTAACAGAACTGGCTTGTTTGTTAATACTCTTTCTTATAACTGTCAAACAATGTTTGTTTTTCATGCTTACTTAGGGTGGCCCATCTCTATAGGGGATGAATTTTTTTTGCGTATTTTTTAAGTCTCACCCCACGAAAATATACTATTATACTAGCAATAATTTATGTCAAAGTTTCAGATAATTCGGTGAACGGTAACCCGTGCCGCATTCAGGTATAAATTTGTAGATAAGATTTTATTACGGTAACCCGTGCCGCATTCAGGTAGAAATTTGTAGATAAGATTTTATTACGGTAATACACTTAAATTTTACTTAAAATACAAATATCTACCTCTTTTCTCATAATGTTTTATTGGTGTAATTATTTCCTAGAAATTATCTGTTTTGGAAGTTTGGAAATATAATGCACCTACGGTAGGTTTTTATGTCAGTTTGCAATTGTGTTTTACAGTGGTGACATTATAAGTTCTAGCATACGTTCCTTTTTGAAAAAATATTTAACGATGGCTGATGTTAGATCCTTACGAAAGGATACTTTCATTTACTTAGTTGGACACTATTCGTCACAAATCATTGGCAATAAATTGCCGTCTAATAGACAAGTATTACAAGTGCTCTTTTATAACATTCGTGAAGTGAAGCTAAGTGTACATGAAAGTGCTAAATCAACAATAAAAGTTTTTTGGGATAAAGCTCGCATTCCGACACGTCAGGAATTCATTGTGTTAAACAACTAGATAAACTTTATGCAGAGTGGAGGAACTTACAAAAATCGGCTAAAAGGGCCAGTGCGGGAGGTAAAGAAAAAAATTTCGTTGAAAAATTGGACGATCTTTTTGACATTTCTCATGCAAATGCATTGGAGTTGATGAAAATAGATGAAGATAAGCAGTTTTTAATTAACCAAAGAAAAAAGGGACGTCCTGGATTTATGCATGGTATTGATTACCAACTTGCTTCTCAAGAAAAATCAGCTGAGAAGAAATTACAGAAATTATCCGAACGAATGCAACGAAGTCAACAAGAAAAAGCTAGATTAGAGGAAACACCTGTCCATCATCAAGTAGTAATTCAGCCGACTCCAACGAAAATGAAGATGAAATAATCGAAGCCCAAGAAGAGTTGTTACGAGACCAGCCTGGCCCGTCACAGCCAAAAAAGAGGAGATTGTATGGAACATGTAACATCATCACACCAAAAATAGCCGCTACATTTGATGCTTGCAAAATAAGCGACAGGTATGGAGTCCATATTTTGACGGCAGTAGCAGAAGCACTAGGACATGACACCACATCTTTGTCCATCAGAAGAACCACACTTCAGCGCTCTAGACAACGCATCCGCGAAGAAAAAGCTGAAATATTAAAAACTGCCTTCGGTAATTCTGAATTGCCGGCCACAGTCATCCATTGGGATTGAAAACTTTTACCTTCTCTCACTGGAATGGGAAATATCGATAGACTTGCTATCTTAGTTACTAGTGGAGATATTGAACAACTACTTGGAGTACCAGCTTTGCCCAATTCAACTGGAAGAGAACAGACTGAAGCAGTTTATGATGTGCTTTGTGAATGGAATTTGGACGAAAAGGTAATAGCTTTGTGTTGTGATACAACAGCATCAAATATGGGTTATATAAATGGGGCAGCCACACTATTGCAACAAAAATTAGAAAGAGATATTCTATATTTTCCTTGTAGACATCATATTTTTGAAGTGGTTTTGAGAAATGCGTTTGACACAAAAATGCCTTCCTCATCTGGTCCAAATGTGCCGCTATTTAAACGTTTTAGGGAATTTTGGCCTAAAATAAACTAAAAACTGGATTTCAGGTATCAAAAATTAAACACATTTTACAAGCAGTTAAAGCCGAAATTGTAAAGTTTCTAAATGCAGCTTTAACTTTGCAACAGCCTCGTGATGATTATAAAGAATTTTTAATGCTTTCTAAACTTTTTGTTGAAGAAGAGCCCACTCACATGGCATTCTATCAACCAGGGGCATTTCATCATGCACGTTGGATGGCCAAAGCCATTTACTGTCTAAAAATATTTTTTTTCCAAGATCAGTTCCAACTAACTAAAAAAGAAAAAATAGGTATTGAAGATATATATCTCTTTATTGTAAAGGTTTATGTAAAGGCCTGGTTTACAGCGTCATTTGCTAGTAAAGCACCGCTTCATGACTTAGACTTTTGTAAAGAACTCATTAATTATCAAAATATTGACAAAGAAATATCTCAAGCCGCAAGTAGGAAAATGGTGAACCATTTGTGGTACCTTAATTCAGTAAATGTTGGCTTATCTTTCTTTGATGATATTTCAGTTACCACTAAAAGAGAAATGGTTAAAGCTTTGAGTAGGAAAGCACCAAATCAAGAGGGTATTAAACGACTTATGATTAGTAACATTACTGACGTTGAAAACAAGGAAATTCAGGACTTCATATGCGAGAACACTAAACAGTTTTTTCAAAAATTAGGTTTGTCTATGGAATTTTTGGAAAATGATCCAACAACATGGAGGGAAAATGAAAGTTATACCCGATGTTTCAATATTGTATACAAAATTAAAGTTGTAAATGATGCCGCTGAGAGAGGAATCAAAGTTATTACTGACTATAATGACATTTTAACAAAAAATGAAGACCAAAAACAGTTTTTACTCCAAGTTGTAAATGATTATAAATCACAGTTTCCAAATGTAAAAAAAGAAACCCTGTCGCATGCTTTGGCCTAGTGCAAAAAATATTGTTTTTATTACTATATGTCTTGTAGATTTAGGATAATATTTGGTACTATGTATGAAAAAAACGTTTCATAATAAAATACACAAAGATAAAACGAGAGTTTTATTTCAAAAACTTCTAGTCTAGTTTTCTTAGACTACGAATTTACAGTAGTATGACACATGTCATAGTCACAACAGATAATGTCTTTGATATTTGTATGACTTGATTAGTCATTCTAAAGATAAATGTTGCTGATTAAAAAAAAAAACAATACATCAACCAAAGAATGTAAATAATTCCATTTACTTTTATTATTGCATAATAATGAATTCTGCGGCACCCCTTGCCTTCAATTTGCCTCAATAATATTTTGAGGGGACTGTTTTTTCTTCAAATGGAACCATTTGCAGGGGTGAGAAATAAAAAATTTCGATTTCGAAAAAGATGGGCCACCCTAATGCTTACTTTAAAAATCATTTATGCTGTTTTTCTATCACAATGAAAAACAAAGATTAAGTTTTTAGTTAATACTTAATGGATTTTGGGTTTGAAAAGTTGTATTTAACTAAGGATGTGCTGCAAGGTGGTGCCATTTGAAAAAAAGACCTTTTTTTACAAGAAACTAATTTCAAAAGATTAGAATGCATAAAATAGCTCAAACCTATTCAGAATTTTCCAGGACTCCAAAAATGCAATAATAAATTGGATGCTCTATTTACAAATCAAGAATTGATGTCACTTCCGGCTAAACCCGAAGTCCGGAAAAATCCACAAATACGTCTAAATGTGATATTTTATGTATATATTAACTATGTCAAGTTTCATTTTAATTTCTTGAAAAACAAGGTTCAAGTGATATCGTTGTTACCCGGTATATATAGGGTGTTTACGAGGAAACGAACATGCTTTAATGGCAGATAGAGGACACCGAGAGTAATCATAATCATCCACAGAAAAAGCTAGTTAAGCCTTCGTTGCTGAAATACAGGGTGTTTTATAATTTTTTGCCAACATTTCTCTTGGTTCTTTCTTTGTGAAGGAATGGAATGATAAGTTCATATTTGGCACACAATGCACTAGCAATCCTGAACAAGAATCTGCCACATCTATCATTCATCCATGTCATCGTGAAACACCCTGTAAAGTATGCACATTTTATCAGGGCTCTTGAGAATATTTCGCTTATTATTTAATTGTTTTGTATTATCATTCTTCTCCATGGCAAGTGCGATATTAGTTAAAAAAATTTTTACTGATTTTAAAAATATGTTTGTAATTACTTGCTCAGTTTTAATGAATAAATAGGATAAATGATACATCGTTGAAAAGGGAGGAAATTTAACGCCATCATTTTCCGCCTGATTCAGATTTTTTTTAACACCCTGAAAAGTAAATCCTGAAATCCAGCGGTTCTAAAAAAAAAAATAGGCTCTATTTTGCAAAATATTTTATATTAGAAGTTTTTCAAATAACACAGACTTAGGCAAATTCCTCATTTTCGAGATTTTCCGTCATAACTCTTATGTCATAGATTTAAAATTTCTTTAAACGATTTCGTAGCTTATAAAAATAGGCACATTTTTTGTAAAAACTTTTGTATGATTGATATTAAACGAGATATCCGTGAAGGCCCTGATAAGATATACAGCCTATATAATTTTTACCAACGACGTCTAAGGACTTTACTAATGAACGCATAGAAGTTTATAATACATGAAACGAATGAGTTTAGTTGAATGTTTGAGTGGGCATTTTATATAATAATATTAATGGATCACATTCTGTCACACGAATTAAATGCTTCATCTTTTTACGAATTTCTAGAGAACAATTTACATGATCGCACAACATAACAATATGTCGAAATGTAACCCGATTTTGATCCCACCTAGATTTTCAGACCTTACCCTCTGAATTGTTTCGTTTGGAGTACCCCAAACGAAATAAAATAATACAAAATAAATATTAGAAGACACCGAATCAAATATCTATTTCATTTCTGTCGTTTATTAAAGACTAGAAATACAGCAACAACAACCATAACTGTAATAGCAAAGTTGCATATCAATAATGCACATAGTAATAAGTTAACAGCAAAATATCAACAGAATAATTGTACCAAAAACAAAAAAAAAGGAGATATTGTTATAGCGACTCATTCACTCGCAAGCGAGAAGTTCCTATGGAGTCGAGAAAAACAAAAGAAGAAACAATTGATAATAAAAAAATAATAATATATTTTATATACACACAAAATCAAATATTCAAAAAGATGTATTTAATAATTCGAATATACGTATATTTACATTGAACATATTTTATTATAGCATTATTGCTATAAATTTGGTGACCCCGACATACACATAACCTTCGTGATGGGATCTATGTAATCAAATTAATTAAAAGAAAGAGCAAAATTATTTCTACTCTCGAAGCTAGAAGAATATTCAGACATAATTACCCAGAGAATCTCTAAGAATATAAAATATTAACCAACTCCAAATAAGGACTAAACAAACTCATTGAAAGAAGTTTAAAAGCAAAAGAAATGCTTAAAACTTTTATTATATAAACACCTAAAATTTTATTAAATTGATTGATATAATTTGGCACACATCCACATTCCTGATTTAGAACCACTTTTATCAACGACTTCAAGAAGAGATTCCATATACTACATACCACTATAAATTGAATCCAGATGATGCTTATCTTTTAACGAAAAGAAGGATACACAGAAAATTTACTGATAAATTTTGAATTGATGTTCCTCTAATTTATGGCCATTTCCTACTCCCAATTGAAGTTGAACATTACAAGTACTGTCATTTGCTGGTGAGTGAGTTAACCTACATTTCCCTTTTTATCTGAGAAAACAGTCAATCAACCAATCATCAATGAATTAATTATGCCAACACAACCTTCAGACAAGGATTTTCCTCAAACCCACTATGTCACATCTGTCAAGCTACCCCCTTTTTGGAAATCAAAACCTGAAATTTAGTTTACCCAAATCGAATCACAGTTTTCTGTCGCAAAGATTGTCAATGATAAAAAAAAGTATGACCAGGTTATAGCTAATTTGCCATTAGATGTGATAGATAATATATACGATATAATATCTAATCCCCGTAAACAGGTTTATATACTAATTTAAAGAAAATTTTAATTTCACGTTTATCATCGAGTAAGGAGAAACGTCTTAACGATTTGCTCTCAGGTTCCCAGATGGGTGATCTGAAGCCGTCCGACTTCTATAGATCCATGCTGAATATGGTTGGAGGTTTCAGCATGGTTAGTCAAGATTTAATGATTAAATTATGGAAAAGACGTTTGCCTCAAACTGTGCAGTGCTGACGACAGGGGGGGTCAGGCGGGGCTGCAGGCTCGGAGCCCGGCACCATCACTGTTAAATGCATTTTTGTATTGATTCTATTTCAAATGAAATATTACGTGAATTGAAAATTAGTATTTTTGATGTGTCCCAGAAGAGGGGGGCCCGCCAATTTGATTTTACCCCTGGGCCCGTACCGGCTCTTCACGGGCCTGAAACTGTGTATCTCGCTATTACAGCTTCCGGGAAAATAGACACCAAAGAGATTCTCGATATTGCAAAACGGATATGGGAGTCTTGTCAAAATTCTATGGTTGCATCATACTCTAAGAATCCTCTTGACTCCGAGTCAACCCCGTTATCAGATTTAACTACTACTATCAAAAATTTTTCAATCATTTTCCATGATTCAATTAATCAAGTCTTACAAAGATAAGAAATTTTTAATTCTCGATTAAACTCTTTAGAATCTAAATTACCTGATCAATCTTTCGAGCCCCAACCTTCTACTTCTTTCTGCAATAATTGTAGGAGTAGAAACATTTCACAAACTCGTATTTCTAATCGCAATTTTTCACCCAGCCGTAATAACGTTCCCAGGAAGTTTGATTGTACGGATAATACTATTTGTTACTACCATCAACTTTATAGTGCCAATGCTTATCCTCGTGGAGGTGAATGGTGCAAATTCAGTAAAAGTTGTAAAAAATCTGATAATCCTCAAAGATGTCTAAAGTTTGATAATTTTATGACGTCTGACTTTGACTTTTCTGGCAGCAAACGTCGTATTTTTATTTATGACAGATCTAACAACTTGAACTTCCTAATCGACACCGGCGCCGATTTATCTGTGGTGCCACGTAATGCTTTCACAGATTTAAAAGAGAATTTTGATACGATATTAACCGCGGCTAACGATTTAAACTATTTATACGTACGGTAAGAAATTGATAAAAGTCAATCTAAACTTACGCCGATTATTTCCTTTCGTTTTCAATATTGCAGACATTGACATTCCGATCATTGGAGCAGATTGTCTCATTTTGGTTTAGTTGTCGATCTTAAAGGAGCTCGAATAATTGATAACAAGACTAATTTCTCAATTAATTATTTTATTAAAAATAGCCCTTTAGACAATTATAGATTAGACAATCTTAAATTATTTCCTTTAACAGATAAATATAACAAATTACTTTTACAGTTTCCTAATTTAATCAGTTCACCAGATTACAATTTACTTATTAAACATTCTGTTGTACATCATATAGTTACTGAAGGTCATTTATCTTTTTCACGACCTCGTAGATTAGACAATCTTAAATTTAAAATAGCTCAAAAAGAATTTAACAACATTGTGGAATTGGGTATCTGTAAACCATCCTCTTCTCAAGTTTCTTCACCACTTCATTTAGTAGCAACAACTACAACGTTTCATAGGTATGGTAAATTTTTATCATCGTTTCATACCTCATTTTGCTGAAATTTTATCCCCATATTCTATTTATAACAGTTTATCTCATGATAAAATTACAAAGATAATAGTTGGCCTGATGAATGTTTAGATGGATTTTTGAACGCCAAAAACGCTATAAGTAATGCAGTAGTTTTAGCTCAACCTTGCAATAATGACGATACTATCTTATCTCTCTGTCGATTGTTCTAACCTTGCCATGGGTGCAGTTTTAGAGCAAAAAGATAATAGGGGATTTCTTGCTCCGTTAGCATTCTTTTCCCGTAAATTAACCATAGCACAAACCAATTATTCGGTTTTCGACAAGGAACTTTTAGCATTATATACTGCGATTAAACATTTTAAATTTGTACTTGAAGGTCGAAAGTTTAATTGTTTTACAGATCACAAACCTTTAATCAACGCTTTACTCACAAAAGCAAAAAGATCTCCTCGTCAAATACGTCATACATATTTTATATACACACAAAATCAAATATTTAAAAAGATGTATTTAATAATTCGAATATACGTATATTTACATTAAACTTATTTTATTATAGCATTATTGCTATAATTGTCATAAAACGTATTTAAAAATTAGAATTATAATTAAATTTCATGTTCAAAATTTCCTCCTCACCTTCAGTGAGGTTCACGAGATGATCGATTGATCTTCTTATCATATCTGAACTGTTTCTAATTTCGTTTCGGTATTCAACAATCCTTTGTATTAATTGATCTCTGCCATTAATGTGCACTCTTTAAGTGAAATAATATAAAACTAACTGATTTTAGGTTGAAAGACATTGTTTAAAGTTTTCATTGTTGATGATAGTAAGCCTTACTTCAAAATGACAACTATTAGAAAAACAAATGATGTGGCAACTTTAAACTATAGTTGCTTTCTTTCTACCACTAAACTGAGCTACACTTAAGAAATCCAACCTGGTTGGACGCGTTATTTGATTTTTTTACCTTAGAGTAGCTCAGTCAAATACCTTCCCCCTTACCTACGCCTAGTCAACCGGTCAACCGGATTTCATTCCGCACTTTAGAAACTTTCGAAGTGGCGATTGGTCATAATACCCGAAAGCTACTTGATCATTCTTTTTGCAAATTAGTTTAAATAAAAATCTCCAATTTAGGTTTTTACAAAATACGTTAGCCCCACCTCCACGACTTTAACTCACAGTTGTATGATTGTGTTATTTTTTCAAAAATAGATTTGGTACGGGCTTATCACCAAATACCTGTCGCAAAAAGTGACGTTTTTAAAACAGCGATTACTACTCCTTTCGGTTTGTTTGAATTTGAGCGTATGCCCTTCGGCTTACGTAACGCCGGTCAAACTTTCCAACGTTTCATGATCGAAGTTTTAGTAGGTTTGCCGTTCATTTTCGTCTATTTAGACGAAATTCTGATTGCAAGTAAATCTAGTTCAGAACATTTAGATCACTTGAAATTTGTTTTTCAGAGGTTAGAATTATATGGCATAAATATTAAACCTTCAAAATGCATATTAGGTGTCAGTCATTTGACATTTTTAGGACACAATATTTCTTCAGCCGGTATTTTACCTTCTTCCGAACGTATTGATGTCATTAATAATTTTCCCTTACCTACTACAGTCAAACAACTTCAGCGTTTCATAGGTATGGTTAACTTTTATCACCATTTCATACCTTCTTTCGCTGAAATCTTAAGTCCTTTACATGCACTTTGTACTAGCTTACTACATGATAAAGTTAAAATATTAAATGATTGGCCCGCCGACTGTCTTCACAGTTTTTCCAGAGCCAAAGCAGCAATAGCTGGTGCAACCTTTTTAGCGCATCCTCGTTGTAATGATAGCTCATTTATATCGCTGACAGTTGATTGTTCAAATGTCTCTATGCGGGCAGTTCTTGAACAAGGCGATGGCAAAGGTGTACTTGCTCCATTAGCCTTTTTCTCACGAAAACTTACTTTAGCACAGACAAAATACAGTACCTTTGACAAGGAACTTCTTTCTTTGTTTACAGCGATTAAACATTTCAGATTTTTACTAGAAGGTCGCACATTTATTTGCTTTACTGACCATAAACCTTTGGTCAAAGCATTATTCACTAAAACTGAAAGATCTTCCAGGCAAACTAGACGTTTAGAATTCATTGCTCAATTTGCCTGCGAAATTAGACATATCAAAGGAAAAAATAACATTGTTGCTGACACTTTATCACGTGAACATGATACGTCTTCTTTACAACAATGCATTTCCCCAATTGTTACCCAAAAGTCTTTTTTTTTTTTTAAGAGGGGAAACCTTCAAAAGGGACCCTGCATGGTGTTTTCTCTGCAAGGTACTGTGGGATTTGACCTCTTCCATATCCGGAACCGCCGTCAAGCCTTACTTCGGATCTTCAGACTTTCTTGATCTAGTCAGTGTGCATATCATCGTAGTCCTTACTTCTTAGCATGTTACAGCACATAGTACTGATAATCGTCCATTCATCTTCGCTATTTAACAAAATGGGGACAAAGTTATTGGCCCTTACATCCTGGCCTATTGCTAAAGCAGCTACGGCACGCTCTTCCGCCCACCGAGGGCAATGAAGTAGGGTATGGTCCGGTGTATCCTCCTGGTCGCAATACTTGCATGAGGTGTCTGGCCTCTTCCCTATGCGGAAGAGAAATGTACCGAAGTTTCCATGCCCGGTAAGGGCTTGAGTCAGGTAATAATTTAGCTCGCCGTGCTTCCTGCTGAGCCAAGGACGGACTTCCGGAATCAGTAGGTGCGTCCATCTCCCTGCTTCCGCCGTGGACCAGCGTTCTTGCCACCTGTCGAGTAAAAAACCTCTATTAATCAGTTTGTCAGCATTGCTAGAACCATGATTGAAACTCTTTCCCTCGCAAGGAGGTCAATAGGCGGGACACCCGCCACCACCTGGAGGGCCACTGTGGAGACAGTGCGGTAGGCACAGCTAATGCGGATAAGCATCGCCCTCTGTGCCCTAAGGAGTCGGTCGCGATTTCTCGCGATGTTGAGGGCGCCGTACCAGACTGGCGCTGCATATAGTAAGGCTGACGTCGCCACCGAGTTTAGGAGGCGCCTGGTACTAGTCCTAGGGCCTCCAATGCGTGGCATAAGTTTGCAGAGTGCCATTGACGAGGCTTCCGCCTTCGCTATAGCCCTCTCGATATGAAGTGTCCAAGACATACCCAAAAGTCTAACCTAATTGATTTTAACTTTGACTTAAATTTATTGGGCGAAGCTCAGGAAGATGATTCTGACCTTAAATTTTTATTATCAGATACTTCGTCGAACACAAAAAGAACTTTTAATTTAAAGAAAATTAAAATTCCATATTCTGACAAGTTTATTTGGTGAGACGTTTCCTGTCCTAAACTTCGTCCGTATGTTCCTGTCGTTTATAGACGGACAATTTTTGATATATTTTATGGTTTATCTCACCCTGGTATCAAAGCGACCAAATCATTAGTTTTTAAAAATTATTTTTGGCACAAAATGACTTCAGATTGTAATCTCTGGGCAAAAACTTGTATTAGCTATCAAACTAATAAGACATACAAGGAGCCCGATTGCTAACTTTGATATTCCTAAAGGACGCTCGACCATATACATATAGATTTAATAGGACCATTACCTCCTTCTAAAGGTTGTTCTTATATTCTTATATTCTTACTGTGATCGAAGTTTTATTAGATGGCCCGAAGCTTATTCATTTCAGGATATTACTACAGAAACTGTAGCGTGTACGTTATTTCAGAATTATGTTTGCCGATTCGGTGTCCCTGTCACAGTGACAACCGATCAGTGCGTCCAATTTGAATCGAAACTGTTCAAAGAATTTTTTTTAGAATTTCATAGAATTCGTACGACACCATATCATCCTTTCTCGAACGGGATGATTGAAAGGTTTAATGAATCTCTTAAAACTGCTCTGAGAGCTAAAGCTTCTACACCACATTGGGTAGATGAACTTCCTATCATACTATTAGCTCTCAGGACCAAAGACGATTTGCAATGTTCCTTCGCAGAACTCGTTTTTGGTCAAACTATACGTTTACCAGGTGAATTTTTCATAAAATCATATATTTGTACGGATATTCCTTGTTTTATTACTAAATTACGTACTTCTTTTGATAATTTAACGTTCATTCAACCTTTTCACCATGTTAATTACAAATCATTCGTCAGTTCAGACATATTGACTTGTAATTTTGTTTTCGTTCGGAAAGAACGTTTTAAGAAATCTTTTACTCCACTGTACGAAGGGCCTTTTAAAGTGTTGTCCCGTACAGATAAGTTGGTTACTTTTGTTAAAGGAACTAAAGCCGTCAAAGTAAATATTAACAGGATTAAACCAGCATATTTATTAACTGACAAATGCTCACTCCACCGTTGATTAAGAAAGTTCGTTTTGCTATTGACGAATTGAATGACTGACTGATCTTTTTCTTAGCGGGGGAGTAGTGTGGCGATCAGTTCACTTGCTGAGTAAATATAGGTTTCACCAAGTCTCAAGTAACCAGGAAAAAAAGAAAGAAAAAACAAAGTAATAACAATTTTTAAATAAAAACGGAATAACATGTATTATTAACACGTTAAACCAAAACACCTTTTAGTCTTCGAAAATGCACATTTTAAATATGAATTTTTAATTATAGATATATATTTAACTAATCCATATGTCTATACTTGCCCTCTGAATTATTTCGTTTTACCCTAAAAGTACTAATTTTATGCCGATTTAGATAAGAGATGAATTGATAAGAATTCAGAACGCTTGTGAAGATTTGAGATGATACAAAAACATACTACTTACTACTACTACTTTCTCTAAATTAACCATGTATCACAATGGCCAATATTTCACAACGTAGGACGTTAATGTTTTGAAAAATACATTGGTATTACTTTTTGTTTGCACCACACGCGGATGGAATTATTCAGCTGAGATTTTTTAATTGTCTGGTTTTTTACAAACAGTAGTTCTGGTGACAGTAAATAATATGTTATCAAAAAGTGTGTTTTTTAGTTTTCAAACCATAATTTGATCGAAAAGTGTATTCACTCAGACGTTGTATTCTAATAAATGGTAGAGGATTCGGTATTTCAAGTAAGGACGACACAATGAATACAAAACTAATAATTAGGGCTTAACTAAAAATTTAAAAATTAAAACAAATGTAAAAAAAAATTGTTTAAAAACAAACTTTTCTTGTTATTTAAGTGTGCTAAAACGAAGAAAATAAGTTATGTTGAATTAATTGTCTTAAAAGCTTGTCGCGTGAATAAAGAAAAAAAACTTACTTAGGTACTTACAATCTCTGTCAAACAAAATTAATGCCTATATGAACTTCTCGAGCGCGACAAGCTTTTAAAATAATTAATTCAACATAACTTATTTTTCTCGTTTTAGTATACCTAAATAATAATAAAAGCTTGTTTTTAAAAAGTTTTTTTTATATTTAATTGTCATGATGTTCTTTTCCGGACAAACATACATTCAGCTTTATACAGGGTGTTTGGTAAAGTGATATCGACTCTGAACAGCGAGGTACAGAGGATCATTTGCGCGCGCGAAGTTCATATAGGCATTAATTTTTTTTTGACAGAGATTGTAAGTACCTAAGTTTTTTTTATTTCTATTCACGCGTCAAGCTTTTAAGACAATTATTATTTTTCATTTTTATTTTTTTCGTTTTATATAGTACACCTAAATAATAAAAGCTTGTTTTTTAAAAAGTTTTTTTTACATTTAATTTCATTTTTACATTTTTAGCTACGCCTTAATTAGTTTTATATATTCATTGCGTCGTTCCTATCCGATATAAAACTCATAGTTTAAACCGGATCCTTCACCATTTCTAAGAATGCATCGTATGAGCGAATACACTATACGATCAAATTACAGTGTTAAAACTAAAAAATTTTGTCCGCCATCTTGAATTTAGCGGGACGTCATTTTATTTTCGTATTCTTCTCAGCAAACCCTTTCATTTGATATCCATATCATGGGGGTGCACAAAAAATAACTGGTCCGCCACCTTTGGGAGTCCGCCATATTGGATTTAGAATGACTTCACTTCTAACCATGCTAACCATGCATTGTCATCCAAACTAAACGTGTATGCAAAATTTCAGCTCAATCGGTTGAGGATAACTGTTTTAAAATTGACTTGCAAGATTTGAACTAAACAAACAAACTAGCATACAAACATTGCAAGTTAAATAAAAGCTTGTAAAAAGAAGATTTCACGAATTGTTGAACGTGCTGGAAACAGTACCTCTGTCTTTCTTTTCCTAATTTCTCTGTTTTCTTTCTTACGCCCGTTTATCTCGATATATAAAACTACATTTGCCGAATCAATTTCCGTAATAATGAATGAGTGGTCTAGCGTCTACAGTTTTGCCTTGAAATCCAAAGGTCGTGGGTTCGAGATACAGACAGCTTGGATGTAGTCGTCTTTCTTACTTTTTTTATACTAGCAAGTATTTCACCATGGTTTCTTTATTAATTATTTAATAATGTCGGTAATAACGGCAATTATATTCCACCTATAATTTCCCACATAGTCCCTTAATTAATTATTTCTTGAATGACCACCCTTCATATTTTTCATAAAAGTGTATCAGGTTTGCTTCTCTGTAATAGTGTCCATCAACTACATTCCAAACATTATTTCCACCATTGTTTATTATTTATTTCTTTTGCGACCACCCCGCATATGTTTCATTAAAGTATATCAGGTTTCTTCTTTGAAAGTTACATTAACTACATGCGAAATGTTATTGTCCCCCGTCATATTTCTGTCGCTAATTATTTTTTTAACGTCATCGACCCTGTATATTTATCACTAATATTATATCAGCACTCCCCCTTGGTAATGTGAACTACATTCCAAATATTATTTCCATCATAGTTTCTTATTCAACTATTATTTGAATACACACCCCGTACATTTTCATTAAAATATAGCTTTCTACCTTGACAGGTGTGTTAACTACAAGCCAATTATTCTCCTGTCACATTTTTTTTATGAATTATTTTTTAAGAGTGCCCACCCTGAATATTTTTCACTAACAGTATAACAGGTCTCCTCCTCAGTAAAAGCGTCAACTGCATTCCAAATATTATTTCACCATTATCCTTTCCCGGCTAAGATATAAAAAGTAAAAGATTCTTCATTCGACTTCAGAAAATGATAAACCCTGACCATCTAGCTAATCTTTGTATTTGTTTAAAAGAAAAATTGATTTCAGGGAACTTGTCTGGTTAATGCTTTCAATGGATATTTATTGATATCACTGAACAGATCGACATTTCGTCGGAATTTAATATATGGCGTAAAATTCCCTCCTCGTAATTTTTATTCTTGCTTTTGAAAAAAAAACAACAAAAAACAGTTTATCACTTAAAATCGCAAAAACCGCTGCCTGGGAAATCACTACTTCCACATCCAGATTTTTTATCCAAGTCTCTCACAATGCCAAATGATACTATATTTGCACTCCACTATGTGGAAATAATTGTTTATGGAACTTTAATAATATATTTAATATATATATATATATGTTGTTTCTTAGGTTTTCGCGGGTGTTGAATGAAGTGTTGGTGTACTTCCGGGTGTTTTCCCACGTAGTTGATAGGCTCCTGCTGGAGCCATTGTTGTCTAAACGACGTTTCGGCAGAATCCCATCTGCCATCTTCAGGTTCTCGCTGAAAGCTGCCTACTGCTGCTCCTCGTTGCTCGAACTGGACTGACGTGCCGCGCTGTGCGGTTCCTTATATATGCTTGGGCCTGGAGCGCGCATGCGCGACTGGCTACGCGTTATCGGTCCTCGACTGTGTGTGGTAGGCGTGGCGGGCGCCTGAGCTAACCCGGCCAGTGGCTGGTTGTCATTACTCCAGTAGCGGAGATTACTATAGGTACTATTTGAATCTCCTTCAGCTTCCACATATGCTTTATTTATATTGCTAGATTTTCGGTTCGCACAATATTATTTGTTAGTGGGCATGCAATGTCGATGATAGTTGCTTTCGCCTTTACTCTATTAATGATGATGATGTCCGGTCTGTTGAAATCTACGGTATTATTCGTGGCAAAGATATAAAACAGTATCCCGATATAAAACAGTATCGGCGGATTCAGTTACTGGTTTGGGCTGGTATTTGTAGTACGGCAGACCATAATTTTTTGCTAGTTGCCGATGGATAATTTTTGCAATCTGGTTGTGTCTTCCTAGGTAAGCAGTGTTGGTCAATGCTGTGCACCCTGCTATTATGTGTTCTATCGTTTCATTTGTAGTTTGACATTTCCTGCATTTATCTTCGACTGCTAATTTTAATATGTGTTTTTCATAGTTCTTAGTCTTGATGCATTCATCTTGGATGGCTACTAAGAAACCCTCAGTTTCCGGATGTAAGAAACCTTTTTTAAGCCATGACCATATTGACCATATTATTATTATTGTTATTATTATTATAATATTGTTATTATTATTATTATTATTATTATATTTTTTTTTCGCATGCGCGAAGGGCCCCAGGATAACCGCCTTCTGCATTTGCCTGCCAACCACTAGGCTGACTTTTGGCAGGCTGATATGGCCTTTAATTCCGAGAGCAGCGTAGGCCTCATTCCACCAACTACACCGATTATCAGGACGAACATCTTGACTGAGTAGTCTGGGTATAGCACTCGGAGCTCATACCGGATATCTCGGTATTTAGTCCGTTTTTCCCACTCCTTCAAGATGATGTTTGTCTCGGCAGGTGCCGAGAACTCGATGACATCATCTTGGTTTGGTGGTCGAAGAGGACTATGTCAGGCTTGTTTGCTTGAATCTGCCTGATCGTCGGAAACGAGTAGTTCCAGTAACTACGGCACTTCTCGTTCTCGACATCGGACTTGATCTCTCCGGGAACGTAAGGCAGCACTGGTGTTTGGTCTACTTGGTACGCGTGCCGTAGGTAGCAGTACAACACTCGTAGAGCCGCGTTATGCCTATGGATGTAGGCCGAAGTCGCATAAATCGGACACGCAGATAGTAAATGCATGAGCGACTCCGGCGCCTGACGGCAAGTCCCACAATTAACATCAGGGACCCCCCACACCCATAATGTGACTGCGGTAGACCAACGTGTTAATAACACCATCTTAGCAGGCCACAATGAATGCTTCGGTCTCCGACTTTAGCCCTGCTGACCGTAGAAAAGCAAAGATCAGCTTTGCCGATAAACCCAGCGTCTCTATGTTGTTATAGAAAACACCGTGCATGGACGTTTCGACGTGCTGCCTGAACAGATTTCTCTGCTCGGCAGCTTTGATTTGGGCTGTCAGGCGATTTGGCGCAAGCTCAGTTACTGATTCTGGATCAGCACCTCGCCGGCCTCCTCGCCTGAAGTCGAATACGAGACCGAGATCATCTGCGGCCATACGTGCTGCCTTAAATAAAAATGCGCCAACTCCTACAGTTTCATGATCTCTTACGAACCACAGGAGTGGGTCCGAACTCCTGGGGATGCTGCATGCCACATCCAGCACTACTCTGCCATGCGTCCACTCCAGACTCAAGAGTCCTCGGCCCCCCCGTTAGCGCTGGAGGTACACTCGAGGAACGGACGACCTAGGATGAATGCTCCTATTAACATGCATCATCTTGCGGGTATCCCTATCCAATTGGCGCAACTCATCTTGTGTCCACTTAACTACTCCAAAGGAGTAGAGCAGAATCGGAACGGCAAGCATATTAGTTGCAGACACCTTGTTCTTCCCCGAAAGTTCGGAAGACCAAATCTTCCGGAGCCGGTACCTGTACTTGCCGCGGAGAGTATCCTTAATCTGTTTCACGTCCTGGATGTGATGTTGTTCCACGCCCAGGTACGTGTAGGTCTCTCCGACATCCAGATGTCGTAGGATGCTTCCGTCTGCGAGCTGCGCGTCTTCAAGTATTATCCCGCTTCGTCCTCTCTTGAGGTGGACGACTGCACACTTGTCCAACCCGAATTCCATGCCAATGGCCCGCATAGACTCTTGGACCACCCTAAGAGAGTTTTGAAGTTCGCACTCTCCGGAGGCATAAAGTTTTAGGTCATCCATATAAAATAGATGGGTGACCTTATGCCTCCGATTGCTGAGTGGACCACATTGGTATCCGCGGGTTTGGCGGAGTCCGACACACAACGGCAGCAGTGAGATGCAAAATAGGAGAGGGCTCAGGGAGTCACCCTGGAAAACTCGTCTCCTAAATGTTACCAACTCTGTCGATACCCGCTGAGCACCAAATGTTATGGTGAAGCGGGTTCTCCAGAGTGGTATCAGCTGTTCGATGCATCTCACTAGTGGGGCAGGTATCACAAGGCATTGAAGCAAGTGTAACAATAATGCATGAGATGTTGTGTCAAATGCCTTGCGGTAATCAATCCACGCCATTGATAGATTACGCTTGTATTGCACAGAATCCTGTGTAATACAGCGGTCTATCAACAGGTTGTCTTTGCAGCCTGCCACACCTTTCTTGCCACCACGCTGCTCGTTTATCTGCCTGTAGACCGGCTCAACTGACTTCAATGTCCTGGCATACAAGATACGTGTAAATATTTTGTAACAGGAATTGAAGCAGGTGATTGGTCTATAATTCTTTGGGTCGGACAGATCTCCCTTTTTGGGGATTAGTACAGTACACCCCTCGGCAAACCAGCCCGGAATCGGCTGCCCCTCGTTCAACCATGAGTTGAAAACTCGAGCCAGATGGCGGTGGGTGGAAGGAAATTTCTTCCACCACCAGTTGTTTATGCCATCCGGACCCGGGGCAGCGAATTTCTTAGTGCCAACAAGTGCTTGTTGAACTTCCTCGATACTGATCGCCGGACACACTTCATCTTGCTCTCAACAGTGTGTTGCAGAGCTCCCCGAGGCGTGCTATCGCTGGAGTGTCGCTGTCGAATGGACTCGTAGTCTCATATATTCCCTTCCAGAAGGCTTCAACAGTTTCAACAGACGGCGGATTTTCAACAACACGCGATGGCTCTTGGAACAGACGAGAGGGACTTGTTTGGAACAGATCGTTTTGTTCCATGGCCCGTGCTCGTCTGACCAAAGATTTTTTAATGGCCATGAGTGCTTGAATCCTATCTAGACAGTGCTGTTTGATGGTTTGCAGCACTGTCCGATTTAGAGTGTGGTGTTGTCGTCTTATACCGGCAACTATACGCCGAATTTTCGGCGTGAATGTCTTAGCTGCCGTTATATACTCCACCACACTCTGGATTCGAGACGCGTGTTGTCTAGCCGATTTAATTTTTGCCTCGATTTTTTGTACGCGCCGCTTAATCTTCTCGACCTTACCCAACATGCTTGCCAGGCGTTGCTGGGGAACGAGTTGTTTAGCGACTGCGTACACGGCACTGTTAATCTGCCATATGTCGGCATCTTCTGGGAGTTCATTATCGAGTAACGAATCCATTCTTGCCAGGTCTTGTGGCTTTGGGTTAACCCTGGTGTTAAGGCTAACCCTCGTCCTGAGAGTGTCGTCGGGTGTACTCTAGGTGATGTTCTTGGTCAGCAGGAAGTTGCCGCGGTGGTGATGCGGCTGGCTCTTCTTCCTGCTGACGGGGTGCCCTATCGTAGTCTGTTCGATGCAGGAAAGATACCTGATCTCTTATATGTTGTTGAGAGAAGGCGCGGTACTCCGGGTGCATATCGCACCACAACCGATGTAACCGCGCCATATACCCCCTGCGTCCTGGTGCGCTGCTCTCATAGCAGATAAGCAGGTCATCCCGAAGTCCCCTCGTCCACCTAAAGCGTTCGTGTACAATTGCAATGTTGTCATCATTAAGACCGTCCGGTATGGCCCCTCCCACGTGTCTCCGACTCCCATTGACTGGGGTCTATTGTGAGGGGCCCGTTCTCTGTCGTGGTCGTGAACCAGAGATGAGTCCTCAGAGTGGTTAGCCCGACATCTGCCAGGCTGAGTCACCTCTACCTGTTGCCCGGGGAGCACCACGTGGAGGCTGTCGATCCGCATTTATTATTATTATTTTTTTTTCAGGTAGCCCGCTGCCGGACAGGACTTCCGTGGTCTCCGACACCTCACGGTAGCCGCGCCGGCAAATTCCTTACAGCTACTCTCCACGACCCGTGGAGTTAGTGACTGTAAATACTTAAATCGTGTGCCCTAAGTAGACGAAGGCACCCCAAGATAACCGCCTTCTGCATCTGGCCTGCAAACCATTCTGCCGAATTCTGACAGGTCAGTATGATCTTCAATTCTGAGAGCAGCAAAGGCTTCATCCCTCCGAGTACGCCTATTATTAGGACGACCATCTTGACTGAGTAGTCTGGGTATAGCACTTGGAGCTCATACCGGAGATCACGATATTTGGTCCGTTTTTCTCCCTCAGTCAAAGCGATGTTTGTCTCAGCATTTGATATATTCCCAACGTATTATTCGGTTCTTACATAAGTATATTTCTATACTAAAAATCCACCGAGCTTCTTCGAGAGACGCCGCCACAGTGGCGAGAAATGACAGTGTTCCACCCAAATTACTCTAAAGGTCGTAAATTTTAAGTTATTGAGACATTTTTTTTTAAATGTTCTTCTTGAATTTCCCTATCGATCCCTCTAGCCGGATTTTGAAATTTCATTTTTCATTTTTTATAATTTTTAATAAAAGATCATATGTTTACAAAAAGATACTGTTTTTTCTATTAAATTTATTCTAACGGGCCGTAAATTTGAGTTTTCGTAACATTTTTTTTTTAAATGTTCGTCTTTTAATGAGCTATTTATTGATCTGCCTAGATGAATTTTTGATTTGGTTGTTGACAACTGGCAAAATTACTGTCAAATATAAAAAAAATACGATTTTCAGATAAATAATTCATACAATAATAGGTTGATGTTCAGAAAAATATATATAGTGTTTTCAATGTACCTGATGGTTCCGAAGTTGATAGGAAAATATGTATTTCTAAATTTGGCAGCTGCCATAATTGTTGTCAAATTTCCAAAAATAGGTGGAAGAGCTTATTAATTTTAAAAATTCCCTGTAGATGTATAGAAAAATAGATATAGTGGAAGACCAGACCCCCTGAATTCGACACCCTCTATACAACTCGCGAACACCCACCTAAAAAATAGGTAATCTGATATAAAATAACCTGCTAAACTTGATTTTTGAATTCGCCCATTGATTTGAGATTGCCAAAATGACCAAATTGGGAATTTTCTAAAAAAAATAAAAATTATGTGTTATTTTTTGTTTTTCATATAACACGTCATATACATTTTATTTTACTTCAGAATTTTTTAATTTTTTTACATAATATTCTCTAACTATTCTTTGATATGTTGAAAGTAAAAAACTTTACCTAAAAAATAATTAGTTGGCAAAAAAAATAACAACTTTTCTTTGACGCAAAATCTTTAAAATTTATCGAAATATTCGTTGATTGTTTCAGCGTCCGAACGAATGCGCGCTACTATGAATCGGCCGCAATCGCATCTAGAGCTAAACGCAGGCACGTGCCGGGTGATTATTATTTTCCAGTGTCCATTTACGTTAAGTTGAAAGTGCTTTTTGTCTCAGTCCTTATATTTAGTGCGTTATAAACACATAGTTTAGCATAATAAATTACAATTACTTGGATAGGAAATCAAAGCTAAAAACATACTCTTCGCCTGTTCACTGGATTTTTATATAATTGTTATACATTCAATAAGATTCTTTTCGTATTTTTTTGTAAATAATGTTACTTTAAACATTTTTAATTTTATAGTACGATCTCAGTTGGTAAAAGACTTGGTAAAAAACTATACCAAACCCCATTTGGGTTTCGAACCCGGGACCCTTGGATTTCGAGTCAAAAGAACTACACCACCACCTTACACGTAAAAGAATGTAAATTTTTACATTATAAGACATGAGCTAAAATCATATTTTCACGGTTGTATATTACATTATGAAATGTATATTTGTAAAATATATAAATATTTAGATATTAAAATGAAATATCATTTCACCAGATTTCTATTAAATTACAAAATCATAAAAATTAAAACTTTTTTTTTTCAAATTTAAATCATTAATAACATTTTTATTTACCGATCGATTTTGTTCAAATAGGGTTGTTCCTCTAGCTAACACTACTGTCCTTTACTGTCCAAATTTCAGTACAATCGGAATTTTCTTTCTTGAGTTATCGTGCTTACAAGAAACGTGACAGATGGACATTTTGAAAGCTGTTCAGAATTCGTTCACTAACACAATGGTATGAAAATTTTTTGTCTACGAGTGATATTTACGGTTTTAGAAATGTACCGATCAAATGCAAAATCCTATGACATTTCTGTGGCTCTAAAACAATATTTAGAACAGAAAAATTTATTTTATCTCTAAATCCAGTTTAATATGCACAATGTAGAAGATCGTATACCAGAACTGCTTGTAAAAGAAAATCAGAAATTGTATATCCTAGTACAGAGAATACAAGTAAAAAGGGCATTTCTGCAATGTGCTATTTTCAAGACAGCCTACCAAAATAAGCCCAGAATTCCAAATATTTCAGATTTTGGATGGTAACTAAAGGAGGAAATCTTATTTCCAAAGATGATTTCAAAAAGCTCAAAACCCAATTTTATTGAGTTAACTCCATTTTGTAAATGTAAATTATATAACTGTACTACAAGCTGCAAGTGTAGCAAAGCAAACGGGCAATGTAACATAAATTGTTTATGCGAAGGAAAATGTAATCTTTAGTACCCACTTTGCTGTTATAATTAATGAAAACATATTTTTTAATGTGTATGTTTCGAGATTATCTACATAATTTTATAATATTTAATTGCAAATAGAAACTAAATAATCCGTAGACTCACTTGATCGCTTAAACGACACCACAGATGGGCGACGTTAACAGAAGTTATGCTTTAAATTAATGCGGACGAGTTGTGCGGCCGCATTCGACAGCGTCATCTCGTTACATGAGCCGAATTTCAAAAAAATTGCTTTATAAAAAAGTTTGTTTAAAATATATGGAACATTTTTCTCGTTTATACTATAACTCTCTCTTTAAAAATAAAAAAGTTACTTCCATCGGGTATTTTTCAATGCAAATTTTAAAAAACCGCGACAATAGAGGGTAATTATATTTTTTTAGGCACTATATTATTAGTAACACTATATTCTTTGAGGTCAGCCTGTCCAAGAATATTGGAAGGATAATGTGTAAAATATTGGCCTAAATCGGAATTAAAATAAAAAAGATATGATGTGTTATGTGCAAAATAAAAATTAACACATAATTTTAAAATTTTTCAAAAAATTTGCGAGTTGACCGATTTGGCAATCTCAAATTAACGGGCGAACTCAAAAATCAAATCTAGAAGGTCATTTTACATAATATCATCTGTTTTTTAGGTGGGTGTTCGCGAGTTGTATAGACTACTTTTAAAATGCATTCTACAGATAGGCTGCTCTCCGACTAATATATATTGTTTTTGATCTGTTTGATTTAGTAACTGACAGGAAAATATGAGTTTTAAATTTGGCAGCTGCCATAATTGCTGTCAAATTAAAAAAATAGAAGTCAGAGCTTATTAACTTTAAAAATACCCTGTGAATATATAGCAAAACGGACACAAATTGTTTTTAATGTACCTGGTTCCGAAGTTGACAGGAAAATATGATTTCTAAATTTGGCAGCCCGGAGCCCCGTTTATCAAAAAACAGGGAAGGAGGAGGGAGGAGCAACACCTCTTGAAAACCTCATCTATACACTTACACAATAAAAGGGTACTAGAAGATCTGAATTACAAGTAGTTTATTCTAAGTATCGATAACTAGGGCTTTTTTTTATATCGACATATAAATCATCTATTATTCTTTATTAATAATATTTCATAATCGCTTAACACAAACATAGATAATCTTACAACAGCTAAATAACAGAATATAAAAATCAACAGAATATAACAGAATATTTCAAGAGAATATAAAAATCAAGTTCCCGTCAATTACGGAATCAGATATATATATCTATTTTTCTTTTCATTTACATGGTATTTCTGAATTTAATAAATTCTTACCTCTATATTTTAAAATGAGACAGCAATTATGACAACTGCCAAATTTAAAAATGATATTTTCCTATCAGTTGCGAAATCAGACAGATCAAAAATAATATATATCTATTTTTCTATATATTTATAGGGTATTTTTAAAATTAATAAGCTCTTACCTCTATATTTTGAAATGAGACAGCAATTATGACAGCTTCCAAATTTAGAAACAATATTTTCCTGTCAACTACTAAATCTGGCAGTTTAAAAAACATTATATATCTATTTTTCTATACATTTATAGCGTGATTGTAAAATTTATAAACTCTTACCTCTATATGTTAAAATGAGAGAGCAATTATGACAGCTGCTATATTTAGAAATCATATTTTCCTGTCAACTTCGGAACCAGGTACATTAAAAACAATTTGTATCCGTTTTGCTATATATTCACAGGGTATTTTTAAAGTTAATAAGCTCTAACTCCATTTTTTGAAATTTGACAGCAATTATGGCAGCTGCCAAATTTAAAAACCATATTTCCATCTCAACTACTAATTCTGGCAGTTTAAAAACAATAATATACATTTATAGTGCATTTTTAAAACTAACAAACTGTTACCTCTACATTTTGAAAATTGACAGCAATTATGGCAGCTGCAAAATTTAAAACTCCATATTTTCCTGTCAATTGCTAAATCAAACAGATCAAAAACAATATAGATATATATATATATATATATGTATATATATATATATATATATATATATATATATGTATATATATATATATATATATATATATATATATATATATATATATATATATATATATATATATATATATATATATATATATATATATATATGTATATATATATATATTTTTTTTTCTATACATTTACAGGGTATTTTTAAAATTAATAAGCTCTTCCACCTATCTTTGGAAATTTGACAACAATTATGGCAGCTGCCAAATTTAGAAATACATATTTTCCTGTCAACTTCGGAACCAGGTACATTGAAAACAATATATATTTTTTTCTGAACACCAACCTGTTATTGTATGAATTATTTATCTAAAAATCGTATTTTTTTATATTTGACAGTAATTTTGACAGTTGTCAACAACTAAATCAAAAATTCATCTAGACACATCAATAGCTGATTAAAAGACGAAGATTTAAAAAAAAAATTTGTTACGAAAACTCAAATTTACGGCCCGTTAGAATAAATTTAATAGAAAAAACAGTATCTTTTTGTAAAAATATGATATTTTATTAAAAATTATAAAAAAATGAAAAATAAAATTTCAAAATCCGGCTAGAGAGATCGATAGGCAAATTCAAGACGAACATTAAAAAAAATGTCTCAACTTAAAATTTACGACCTCTAGAGTAATTCGGGTGGAACTCTGGCATTTCTCGCCACTGTGTGCCGTTGAATATACTAATACTTTTATTTTATACCGGGTGGCTCAGCCGATAGGGACACTCTTGTAACTTTTGAATGCGCGAATGGATTTTTTAAAAATTTGGTGTAGTGATATGTGATGAAATTTTCAATTATAAAATGTAAATACCTAACTAAAATGGTCGACTTCCGGTTTCGATGCAATTTACTTGAAAATCAAATTTTTAAATAGCCAAAATACATATGATCTGACCCTCAAATACATATTATTTTGATTTTCAAAAAATATTTTAAAAAAGTTATCAAAACATTTCTTTTTTTAATTACAAAAGTATAAAAAGAAGGTAGACATTATGCTTATCATTCTCTTTGTAATTTAAAGATCTAATTAAATTAAATTTGTGGCCTTCTGGGGTCCCAGGAACCCAATAAAGTGGTTTTTGAAAAATATCTGTGTGTGTGTGTGTTAGCATGATGGCAGCGAAACTACTAAACGGATTTGGATGAACCTTTGCATGACGTATTAGGGCCGTTTTGGCACAACAAGTTGTTTATTTTATGATTACTTACAATTTGTAATCGAAAAAATAAAAAGCAGTAATAATTCCGATTTCACTTGTACCATTTCGATTTGGTTTCCGTGAAAAAAAAATTAAAAAAACAAAAAAAAATAATAAAATTGTTTTGTTTATGTCTATCTTTTTTTTTTCAATTTAGTGCTCTTTTCGGCTTTAAAGATCGACCGGGTGGGGAGGTTCCAGCCGCATCCAGTAGCTGCCGATTTTAATATCAAAATAATATTTGAGGGTCAGATCATGCGTATTTGGCCCGCAGAATACGAATACGCAAAAATATACAGATTGTTCCATTTAAAAATTTCATTTTCATGTCAATTAGATCAAAGCCGGAAGTCGGCTATCATATAATTGGAAATTTCATCTCGTATCACTAAATTTAAAAAAATCCATTAGCCCATTCAAAAGTTACAAGAGTGTCCCTATCGGCTGAGCCACCCGGTATAGGGGTATTTTTCAGCCCCTTAATCTATTCTAATGTTTTCTACGTTTACTTTTCATTTATTCCTTATTATATCACCGTATTATTTATTATTTCAAAATTACGTACTATATCTAGTACTTAGTAGTAGGTTTACGCTAAATGAGTTTATCCTTATAAAACGAGTATTTCATATTTAGTGGTGAGTTGTGAATTTACAGGTATTAAAAAAATATTACTTTATCCTCCCAAACATATGTAGGTACGTTGTAATTTTTGAGAGTAGTAAAATATTTGTAATACTTCTTATAAAAAATATATTGGTTAAAAATACTTTCAGTTGCTTTTAGCCGACGCAATGAAGCGGAAAAATCATTAAATCTTCTAAATCCTCAAAAGTAGATCGATTGTGATGACTTTTTTAAAAATATTTGTTATATTCAATTACTTATTCAAAATCATGATTGATGGGGCAGATAATATTTTGAACGCCAAATTTAATTTTTTTTGAAAAATTTTGTGTCCAAGGTTTTTGTAAGTCCGGTTTTCGAATTAAAAATATGCGTGGGGGTTTTTGCGATTACTGATACATTGTCAAGAAATAGATTTTCTGAAGTCAAAATAAAACAATTCAAAATGGAGGCTAAAATATCGATGGAAATTTTTTCTAAAGCAAATGTTTTAAAGGAACAAAAAAATTGAGCATATAGGTGATGATACCTATATATTAACAAAAAAACAGCATTTTTGAAAAAAAATGTAATTGCTGAACAATTAAACAAAATGGCGAAATTTTGTAAAAGAAATTGAAAAAGCACATTTCTTCGGTCTTTTTTATTTTTTTATGATACAGAAACAAACAAAAAAATCATTTAAAAAAATGAATAGGTATTTTTAATTCTGTTCCCTAGAAATTTTTATGGAAGTTTTATAGTTTCTAAGATATTCAACATTTAAATTAAATACTTCATTCTATAATCTTTCAGATGCCATCTATAAACTTAAATATCTCCGAAACTATTAATGTTAACACTTTCACTGCCGACCAAACTTGTAGTGTCCATGTCAGTGGCCGATAAATGAACTTTTGAAATATTCCAGGTTATTTTTCTATTTTTTCTATTACAATGGCACACATGGTGTGACGGCGGCCTCTAACGACGAAAGCCGATGGCACAAACGTGTGTGCCACTTTATTTTTTGATATGTATCATTTTTTCGCTTAAACTAATATTTATTGACATATTTGCTAAGAAAAAAAAATACGTTTTTTTTCGAAAATCCGTTCATAGTTTAAAATGCATTTTTTTTCTGAAGGAAGTACTGTAAACGGACGAAAATTTTTGAGCGTCTAGGTTATACTATATGTTATATGTATATGAGAATGAATTTACATTAACAAATGGCGGAGTTTTTATTTAAAAAATGTGAGGAAGCACAATGTTTCTGTCAGAACTTCTTTATTTTTTATGCTATGAAAATGGACAAAAAACGAGACAAAAAATCATTTATCAACTACTAATATATAATATGTTTTATATTTGTCAATTTTGCTATATAAGGCCATATATTATTCCCGTAGGGATTAATGACGAGGGAATAATGGATCATTATTCCCTTTCGTAGAACAATTAAAAGCAGTACTTAAATCATAATGTTTTTGAATAGTAGCCATTATATGCGAGTAGAATACTATACTTTGTCCACGACTATTAAATATTTTTGATTAAATCGTTTACTAAAGAAATTATTTAATGAATTAACTATATTATTCTTTTTGAGTAATATGTAAAATTATTGTAAATAACGTTGACGTTTAAATTTAATTTAACAAGCCGTTCTTTTGACACATAACGACCTACCCATTAACATTCCATCATCTGTTCAATTTATCAATTGTAGCAATATTAATATACATTTTGCTGCAAAGTAAAAAATTGTATCATTTTTTATTTCCAAAAATTAGTCGTAGATAAAGAATAGTATACAACTCGCTATCATGAATATGAATTATGAATACTTTATTCCCTCGCATGATTACAACCAAGCGCGGATTTATGGGGGGGGGGGTAACGGGGTAATTACCCCCCCCCCCCCCCCAAGATTCTGTAAACCATCAACTTTTGTTTTAAAATGTTATGATTTTTGTTAATTTTGGGAAGAAAATTTTTTTTAATGGGGTAATTACCCCCCCCCCCAAGATCGTTTAAGTTAATAACTTTCATTTAAAAATTTTATTTTTTAATTTTAGGATGAAATATTTTTTTTTGGATTCCCCCCCCCTCATCAAAAAATTTTGGGTTCAGTGTTACCCCCCCCCCCCAAGCTCAAGGTCCAGATCCGCCCTTGATTACAACACTTACTCGCTTCGCTCGCTCGTTTTCTTAATCATCCTCTGGAATAACAGTATTCATTATAGCATCGTTGTATGATATACTATTAATCTACTTAGTTAATAGTCTTTTATTTTAATTGTCAACATTTTTGACGTTAGAGCCATATTTTCTGAAATATTTAGCATTTTAACTACTACTTCCATATCTCTGAAACCATTAATTTTACATAAATTAGAAAAATACCAAATTCATCTCCGATTTAGTAGCTTTCTTATTTGCTTCTAGCATGTTTTCGCTCAATGTAATACTTTTCGAGTTATTTGACAAAAATGGTGTTGCAATGGCTCTTTTTTCAAGCTACTGTCCCAATTTTCAAGTTGTTATAGCTATCAATTTAAATGAAAAGTTGTATATTCTTTTTTTTTTTCAAAATTTGATTCTTTCAGCTCCAATATTTTTGTTTTTTTTTAAGGTGCCACTCCCCGAAAATGGGTGGCAATACCCCCCTCCCCCATGAATGACCCCCAGCTGGAATGTTTCTGATTTTAAATAATTAAATATGACAAACATTTCAAAAAAATCATCAAAATCGGTTCTGTTTTAAGGGTTTAGAAGTATAAACCTTCATTGGCTCGGCTGTTTATATTTACAATGTAAACAATACACTACAATGGTTTTATTATATTTAATATTCGATTTAATAAAGAAACAGTTACTTTAATTTTTTGCACAGTAATTACTGTTAAATATATATATTATTCAAGTATGCATTTAAATAAGTGATTAATTTCAATGATTAGAAGTACCTTCTCAAAATTTCGCCGTATCGATTTGTTAATACAAACAAGTATATCTAAAAATTAAGGCGAAGGCGTCTAAGCCATACACCCTTTCATACAAAATAGCATCTTATATACCTTGCTAAAGAAAACTTTAATTTCAAATGACTGGTAATAAAAAATCATGTTGCAATCATAATTTATTTTAGTACGCTATAAACTGAAAGAAAATAACTATCAAAAGTAAATTATGACTGACGATAATTTATTCGATAATAAAAACTATAAAATATACAGACATTTAACCTTTGCTTGAAATTAACTGTAGAAAGTTCTATTATAAATCTCGTCAGTAGTAGCTAAGTAGTTATAGACTAATAGAAATGCCAACTCGAATAGAAATAAATTACCTTAATGTATGGTAAACATTCATATATGTAAGCGTAAGAATCATAAATATGTCACTACTGTTGTCAACTAAATGCCTATTAATGTGTTCTTGGGAAACTTAAAAGATCGTATTTTATGCTTGCTTCACGTCAGACGACCAAGTTAGTTATAATCTTAATCAATGAGATAGACAGGGACAGCTGTTGACACAAAGAAAAAATTAATGTGTGTTTGCAGAATAAAATCAGCAGCTGCGGGAGCCGATCTATTCTAGGATTAGATAGATCGTTCTTCTGGCTCGTTATTTTGTCCCAATTATTTTTGTTTTATGGTCGACGAAATGTTAAATTATATCTTCTATTTAAACTGTGCAATTTAAAGTATTTCTCTATCCGTTCTCAACGCATTTTATGTCAAATATATGAAAATAATACTACGTAGGCATCCAATAATGATTACTTAATTTATTTTTCGTATAATGGAGAAATAAAATAACACATTAAAGTTTAACAATATAAAATATTACGTATGTAAATTATTACATTGTGATGAAGAATATTTTTACAGAATTATTACTATTTTTAAAATAGTAACACATAGGTATCCTGATCAAAATTGAATAACTTTCAGAGAACTTTCAAAATACTGTGCCTACATAGTATAATAACTATATACCTATGCCATAAATTAAAATAAAACTGAGACCTGTACATAATTTACACTACATTTTTGGGAGTCACCCAACTGATTTAATCAGTACGTGTCATAACTGCATATTTACAAAATAAATGTCACTTTGAAAATGTACATATTAAAAATAATATCACACGGTCACGTCCACACAAAAATACACCGCCGAAACAAAGTGATTGATAGTTCATTAGGTAATCTTGCGAGACTAGGTAAAGTCTATCATAACACAGCATCTTATTATTTGGCTTTATGTAAAATATAAAATATTTATGGATGCATGCCAGGAGCTGCACCAAGGCGAGGTCCATATAATGAATAAGGTGACAGATATGGAGATAAACCGGGGTGACTTAATGGAAACCCCGATAGTGAAGAGGAACTTATCGACGGATGTAATAAGGACGGCTTGCTATATGGATGGTATCTGGCTGTTGCTAATGGGCTCAATGGTGGCGTTGGATATGTTCGTTGTAAAAGTGGATGTGTAGGTGGAAGACCCGGGGAACTCAACATTGTTAGAGCTGAACCTGCTTCTGTCACGGCTCCACTAGTATGTGTCCTTAAATGTGATAACAACTCCTCGGAACTAGAAAATCGTTTACCACAATAAGCTGCATCTCCAGATATCCAGTTACAAACATACGGTAAATGAGAAGCTGCAGCAAGAGCCGCTAATTGCGCATGAGCATAAGCTGCAGCTGCAGAACTGTGACTCATGTACGCGGTAGATGTGGGTGCTTTTACATGATCACATTGTGTGCAACCCGCCGGACAAGACGAGGATTTGACGGCACTTACTGCACCTAGTAAATGAGAACTAACACTGCAACCTGTACAATAAGGATCTCTACAAACTGATGGAAGGGAGTCTTGAGTTTTCATTCTTCCATATCCTAAATAAGGACCAAGTCCGCTTGCCTTTAACGCATGATGTTGTGACATTAAACTGCTAGTCATTATATCCATAGGTAATGGAAATCCAGGTGATGTATACCCTCCTAGAAATGGAGAAGAAGTAGGTGGTACGCCTGGCTTAAATGTGCCCAACGGTAAATCCTTAATTGCAGGATCTGAAGAAGAAGTTAATATATTTGGAGTAAACGCTGTTTTGGAGGTAGATAAAGATGGTGTTTGTGGACTGCTCCTCTCATTTATTTTTTCTGGAGAATTTATTCTTTCTACATTTCCCTCGGAACTAGGTGTTTTTGGTTCTGGTGCTATGGGAGAAGCTCTTGGCGAAGTTATACTTTGATTACTGGAACAGCGTCCATTGGAATTTGTCCTAGAGCTCACTGGCGTGCGTACACGACCACCAGTAGACCTTTCCTCTGGAGTTACAGATTTTTCTCGAGTTGCTGCTGTTTCATTTTTAAAATTAACTTTATGAACATCACATGAGTTTAATGTTAATTTATCCTTAGAAGAATCAACCTTACTTGACTTATTTGATTTATCTGAACTTTGCAGAAGTTTGGAATTCGGTGCATCTGCTCCTATTTGACTACACGTCTGAGCTAATAACGCCAAGGGACTTTTCTTTGCATCAAGCTAGAACAACAATAAAAATAATTAATTATTTACTTAAGCAGTTATACTTATTTTCGTATACATACATACATACATACATACATACATACATACATTCTTTAGGGTTGTGCCCACAGTGTGAGTTTATTTATCTTATAGGAGAAGAAAAGTTATGTTTTTCTCATAATTTTTTATTTGAATAACCCGTTGGAAAATGCCTAGATATCAGTATATACTTAATCTTTTTAATATACTTGTACCCTCATATACTTGTTTAAGAGATTTATTTAATTCTTAACTAATTTAAAATATCTTTAAATTTCAACTTCAATTACTTTAAACATGTTTATGGATAATCAATGCTTGTGCTGTCCATGAACTGCCTAGTTAGGTAGATATTAAAAAACTTTTTACCTACCGTAGTTGGAAGAGGCGTGAGGTATTCGGGCCTAAGATATTGATTGCTTGAAGTCAACATGATGTCACTTAATTCATATGTATTTTTATATAATCACTAATGTTTATAATCCTTATTACTGCCATTCACTTCCACACACACGCAGTTCTATAATATTGGCAAATATAAACACACACACAGTAACAAGGGCACGACTGAACTGACGGCACTGACGCTCAGTTAGACATGCGACAAGCGCTCTCTGCTGTTGATGACGTCATGCATTGTTCCATCCCCACCTTCACAAGCTTTGGCACCCTCGACCGCAGATCACCATGTTATTGCTTCTTCTATTTGCTTGTCGACACTCTTTCATCTTTGCACTGCTCTTTATGCGATTTATCTAATTTAACAACTGCTAGTGTTATGATTTAGGTGTGTTATGAAGTTTTAATGTAAACATAACTTTCATTCATGTCTGTTATTGTTATTATTTATTATTATATTATTATTGACGCTGTTTAGACTATATTATATATATAAGCATATACAGCGTGTACAAGGATAGATGTACGTAACAAACGTTTTTGGATAAAAAAAAATCGAATTTTTGGAATAGCAAAGTAGGTATATCAAAGATGAGTTCAATGATTGGTGTTATACACGGTGTTTCACAAGCAGATTTGTAAAAATCATTACTAACTAACTAGGTACCTTTGTTTTACAAGATATTGAAAAATTCCACTAAGAAAAGTTGTTTAGAATACAATTTTATGCCTCCTTACCAAATTTCAGGAATATAAATTTATTCAGTTGGAACTGCCCTTTTTAAAATAAATTAGTACTTATTAAAAACTATTTTAGCAAGTTACGAGTGCCCTGAAATTATAAATATTTGAAATAATTTTTGAAAAATTTTCATCGTATCAAGAAAACTAATTTTACTTGAAGTTGCAGTCAGAAGTGCAAAGTTGTTAAGTGCAAATATAAAGAGAAAACTTTTCATTAAATATTTACCCTTTCTTTACGACATCTACAAAGTACATAATTTTATAAATGAAGTCATATATATACATATATCAAATATCTCGAGAAATATCTATACATTGCATCGAAAAACAAAAAAAAAATACGTTTGAATAATTTAAAGAAGCTACCCAATGATACCAAACTCGACCACCTACCCCCACCCCCTGGGGGTGGGTTAGGGGGCAACTTTGAAATCTTAAATTGGAACCCCATTTTTTATTGCAAAATTAGATTTTACGTGAAGGTTTTAATTGAAACAATTTTTTCATTCATGATAGATAGCGTTGGAATTTTATTAAAACACTACTTTTAGTGTTATCCAGGAACAACGACGTGAATGCAGTAGGTTGTATGAGTCCCTCGCCTGTCACTAAACACTAAGATATACAAATTGACCACCTTCCTGCGCTTGGCAGTGTGCTAACCGAGGGTAAACTTGTTGGAAAACATTTTCAAATACGTCTGATGTTATTGAGTTTGAAAGATTGCGTATTCTCTCTTTCAGCTCATCAATATTGTCGGGTTCATTCTCGTAAATCTTACTGTTCTTACTTATTAAATATCCCCAATAAAAATCGAGAGGGGTCAAGGACCTTGGTGGCCATTCTAATACACTTCCAAGACCAATCCAGTTTCCCTGGAAAAGATTATTCAGCAAATTGCGTACAATTAAAGCATAGTGCACTTGAGCCCCATCTGGGTGGACCACACATGGTCAAATGCCAACGATTGCAGGTATTATCGTGACAGATATAAGGTATAAGGTTGCAGGTATTACAGGTTGCATGTATTATCGTGACATCAGAAGTATAAGCATCGATTGTGACCACATGGCTATTTCTAAGTGAGAATTGCGGAGAATGAAATGCTGAGTATTAGGAAAAATCTGCAAAGGTTTAAATATTGTTGCCTAAATTAAGCATGTCATAATCATAGTAAAATCTGACTGTGTGTAAAACTGATGCAACAATAGTAAGAAACTATGAAGTGTGTATGGATTTCATCTTACAGTGTTGCCAGCTTGGTTATTCCCTAAATTTAATATTGTGCAACGCAAGAAATGCAAGCATCGCTTCCATCGACTTTTTATTGGTCAATTCGTCGGTCACAACGTACTGTTTTAAAGTCTAATAGGATGCAACGTAGCCACAATAACCCATGGAACTTTTAACATTAGTCTCCCAAATACACACGGGTACAACGTAACTTGACAAAACCTAATTCATTACAGCACAGCTTCTGTTCGTTTACTTTCAAACAAATATCATAACATGAATATTTATTTAAAAGTTCGTTTGCTTACGTTTGTTCTTATTTCTGTGTAAAATGGATAAATTAACCAGAGAGTTTACCAACTTATTGAAAAAAATCAGTGCTGACAGTCAATTGGACACGTTTTTTGCAATCAAGAGACTATACCTATTGAGAAAAGGAAGGATTATAAAAGTGCAGCCAACTGCCCGTGCTAGAAAAAATGCTCTCATAGGATATAAGTTTGGTACTAAAAGAGTTCAAAGTGGCAGACCAGCAAAGAGACGGCATTCCCTGGCCCTAATAGTAGAGTGCTCAGCGCTCAAATATACGCATAAAAATAAGTTCTGTGGGGGTTTCGATGTCACAAGCTGAATTTTATATAAAATGGATGATTGTATACTGAAGTTTCAAAATCCCAAAGCCGTCAAAAAACGTGCCGTAGATGGGGGTGGATCGAGACTGCTGGGTCAATGGAAACAAAAGTGGGGAACGTAAATCAAAAATTCTCCCAGTTCTCAAATTTAAAATTGGCTGTTTTAGTTTTCTCTCAAATTATCTATTAGTAGGTCCTTAACGTGTACTTAGTAATTTTCAGCATGTTACATTGGCATAACTGCTTGAAACAGTGTTGTCAATAAGGTGCTGCCAAATGGGTTTAATTTGTAGGCCGCAAAACTTTATATTTTACTACAAGAAAAAAACAGAGAAGTAGCTTCATATCTGGCTTAAAAATACCTTAACCTGTCCTATTAACATAATTATTCACAAAAGTGGACAACTCTGCATAGTTTATGAAAAATGTTTTTTTTTGTAACGGGTCAATAGAAATAGCTAAAAGTCATTTTCTATTTTTTTAAATTTACGTTATAAGTTTTCCCGGTGATAATAGTGCCTTATATTGTTACTTAGGTTCATGAGAGTTTGTAATGTTGGTTTATTATAACAAATAAACAATTTAAATAACGTAATTTTATTTTATTTTGTTAGTTTTCGGCGAAAAAATTCACCCAATTTTAAAAAAATAATAATTTATAGTTTCTATCGACCTCTCGAGTGGAATAATGGCAATTTTAATGAAAAACAAGTTAGTGTTTCTGTTCACCCCACAGTACGGGGTGAATAGAAACATACACCTTTTATTTTTTTTTAGTCAAACTGATCAAATTTTTGAAAATGTAATATATGCCTAAGCATCTACTAGTAGGGACCAGAGTTTCCCATATTTTTCATTTTGGGAAAGCTGAATAGTTTCCCTACTCCAAAGCTGCAAAGTTCGAAATGTGTTTCTATGCACCTCCATCTACGGTAATGTTCAAAAGGGCATTATCGAGGGGTATTCCGCAGGGGAATTTTGGTGTACAAGCTCCAGGAATTAGTAGGGAATTAGTAGGAATTAGTAGGAATTATTGGGAATTTGCAAGAATTAGTAGAAAATTAGTTTGGAATTAGAGGAATTAGTGAGGAATTAGTGGGGAATTAGTAGGGAATTAGTAGGAATTAGTAGGAAATTAGTAGGGAATTAGTAGGAATTAGTAGGCAATGAGTGTGGAATGAATACGTGGCACGCGCAACTCGAGACATGGTAGCACTCATACATAATAACATGCACCGAAACGTGCGCGCTCTATAGCTCTATCATATACAAATTCGGCAAATCTAGTTTTATATATGTAATCTGAGCTTAACGAGTGCAAGAAAGAAAACAGAGAAATTAGAAAAGAAAGACGGAAATTATCCCAGTACAATACGCTCGCTGTTAGAAGCGATGCCCTGCGTTGACACACGGCAAGGTGTTACAAATAAGATTTCACGAAGTGTGGAGTGTGCTGGGAGCAGTGTATCCATCATTCTTTTCCTAATTTTCCTGCTTTCTCCCTTACACTAAATTTTCCAAATCTCTATGTGATTTGCACTTGCACCAATTTCGCAGTTTTAAGCAAAACTAATGTAAGATGTTTATACCTCTAGATGTAGGCAACACAGAATTCAATTAGTTCGGATGTTATCTGAATGTAGAGATTTGCACCTACTAGAGAAAGAACCTACTGGAAGCTCTAGAGTGATGACATCTATTCTGGAACTATCTAGAGAATGGTGACGTAATACAGAAAATTCATCTTTAGGTATATAAGGCATAGAGTAAACCAGAGTGGACAAGTTTAAGTTTGGATAGCAAGTGTAGTAAAATCAGAAGAGAGTAAAGTGATTAAGTAGTGAATTATTATAATATTTAATATAAGATTAGTGGAGTAATTATTTATTGTAATTAGTAAGTTAATAAATTAGTGTTTAGCGTTACCCTGGTGTTATAATTTCCGGATACACGACAGGGTGTTTACAAAAGGGGTGTAAACTCATAACACTAAACAAAACAATTTTATAAACAGTGACAAGCAGGTGACTACAGTGAGCAAAGCTTAATTAAATCAAATCATGGTAAGTTGATGCACTGGTTTATTTACCAATCTTGCATTTAGACCGTGGGGAGAATCCATTCTAGCAATTCAAAAATTATAAACAATCACAACCTTCAGTCACTGAAATTCTGGGGTATGTTCTTAAAAGTTCAAGAAATAATTATACGAGAAGTTTAACTCATTATTTGCTTCATTGGTTTATTTAACAAATAAACTTAAAAGAAACAGTTTTTTTTTTAATAAAACATCTCAAAAAAATATTGCCTTTAGCGAAAAATAACAGGAATTTTATTTAAAAAACTCAGTCTTTCACTGTTTTCGAAGAAACGTATTTTGTCGCCCGCCATAAACTGTGGACCATACGTAAAAAATGGGCTAAATAAAATCAAAAGCTTATTCAATTATCTTTAATTTGGTTTTTATCGCTTTAAGATGAAAATTGACTAAATAACTAAGATTCAAAACTCCCAAAAAAAACCGCTGCCCAAGGAATCACTACTTCCACATCCAAGTCAATCACAACGAAAAAAACTTTGTATGTGGAAATAATTGTTTATGGAACTTTAATAATATAATATTTGAAATCCTCTACCCCAAAAACCCATTAAACGATACCCCACATCGGTAGTGGGGTTGGGGTGGTGAAAGGGGTGGTAGTGGGGGTGGATGAAGTAAAAAAAATATTTTGAGGTTTTTGGTTCTTGTACATACACTAAATCACAATTTTTTTTCATCCCCTTTAATAAGGGGGGTGGGGGTGGTAATGAGGGTGGCTAATGCCAAAAATTTTTTTGAGACCTTAGCTTCTCTTGTATGTACTAAATACCAATTTTATGGACTCTTACCTGCTTTATTTACCCATTTACCCCAAATTTACCCCCCTACCCTTCGTCGGAACAACATGAAAATATAATCTAGTTCCAGATCTCGTTAAAGTACATATGTGTACCAAATTTCAAGTCAATATCTTAAACGGTTCCAGAGTAAACGTGCGCACAAAAAAGTTACAGACAGACAGACAGACCGACAGACAGACCGACAGACAGACCAACAGACAGACCAACAGACAGACCGACAGACAGACAGAAATTTTTTTTTCGCTCAAACTTAAAATCTCGACGTTTCATGACATTTTAAGCCTATTTGAACAATAAAAATTTTTGAAATTTTTTTTGTCGTTACTATACTTCCACTGGACGTGGAAGTAATACAGAAAAATAAATATTGAATAAATATTCGCACATAACATGTTAATAATGAGTGCTATCTAAAAATTGCTTGGAATCATTTTTGTTAAATTTTTATAGATAAATTCATCAGTGTATGCGGTTTTTATAAAATAAATATCTTTAGCAAAAATCCCTTTGGTTGACAACAATCAAGGTTTTTTGTACAATCTGTTATGAACAAATTTTTTGTGGCAGACAATTAGTTTAAATTATGGCACAATGTCTAAGCAATCTGCGATTTTCATATATATTGCAAAAACATATACAAATTTTTGAAAAAATATTCATGGTTTTATTTGCTCATTTTGTCGAAATATGTTTTCGAAAAGGGCATATTTTTAATAATTTCCGAGAGAAATCGGAAATTTTTTGCTGCCAAACTATTAGTTTTACGAAAAAATGTCAAAGGTGATAAAATTCCCTTTATTATATTCTTTGCAAATACGAAAACGAAAAGTATATTGCAATTTGATCGGCACATTTCTAAAGCAGAAAATTTTGATTGGAAAGAAAAACTTGTTTATATCATTGTGTTAGTGATCTAATTCTGAACAACTTTCAGAATGTCCGTCCGTCCGTCACGTTTCTTGTAAGCACGGTAACTTAACTGAAAGTCCGATTGTGTTGGAATTTGGAAGGGAAGTTAATGCAGGAAGAATCGTATTGTTTTTTTACAAGTTTTTATTTAAGTTGCAATTTTTGTAACTAGGTCTTTCCGGTTCAAAATTAGGCAGTGTGATATTATCGGTGTTAGCTATTTATGGATGTAGTGCATTAGGGGAATTACTAGGGAATTAGAGGAATTACTAAGGAATTAGAGGAATTAGTAGGGAATTAGGGGAATTATTATCTATTTTGGAAATTAGTGTACACAATACTTTTCTGCGGAATACCCCTCGGGCATTATAATGAAAAAACGAGTTAAGCATATGGTGGTAAAGAAGACAAAAATTGGGATTTTTTGGTATATTTTTCATAAAAGGTTTTGTAGAGGAAATATTTTTTAATAATTTTCAAATATTATCTTTTACATTGGACCTTACGGGAGAACGAAACTTAAAACCGCAATATCTCGGTTTGAAGTGCCTCAAAATGAATACCGCTCATCTAAAAAGAACTAAGCAGCATTTACACATTTTAGGGAAATTCCACTTTAATATTGCAAGTTGCACTACAAATCTAATTATAAAACTTTTTCAACGAACTTCTCTTTAAAAATTGTAAATTGTTTAAAATAATGCCCTATTTGAAAATAGATTGAATAAACTTGAATTTAAGGGTTGTAAAAGTATTTTTTTGGCAGTTGGTTCCGTATTGAAAAACTAAAAAAAAAGAACACCCCGTGATTGTGTCGCTTGGTTCGATATTAAAAATTTAAAAAAACGTGTTAAATAATCAAAAAATCTAAAATGAAAATAATATAATACTCAAATATTTTATTGCAACAAATACAGGATCACCAATAAATTTTTTGTAACGCCATATCCTAAAATGACCTTTATTTGACAGTCTCAATAAATCAAAAGAATGACAAGTGTAAAATAAAGAAAAAAGAGTGAAATAAAGAAATTTCATTTCACAGTATGAAATAAAACTTATTGGTTTCTATGGAAACAGCAATAGAATTTAGTCTATTTTTACAAAATTATATTGTTTTCTAATTTTGAATGGCGATACAAAAAATTTGAAATATAAAACAAGACTAAAATGTGTTTTTTTTTACTCGTGTGCTTTATAGCACTCGACGTCGGCTTGTACTATAAACGCCCCACTTGAAAAAAAAAACACCATTTTAACCACTTGTTATATAAAATACTATTTCAAAACTTAATTTTCAACTTCCACTTCAAAATCTTGTGTGTTTTTACCATTTTTTGGGTTCTTGCTGTAAGATTACTTGCAAACATTTTTTATTATAAATAATGTAACACAAAATCTCATAAACATTAGGAACCTGTGACTTGGTTCCATATAGCTAAATAGGCAATGTGCATTTAAAGAATTGGTACTTGGTTGCCTGGCTCATACACGACATGGTGATTGTTGGTTCCTTTTCAGGATTTAACCAAACGTAGTAAGTAGATATTACAGTCGCTTGGTTCTATTAACTCATTTTTAATATTTTGTCACTTGGTTCCTTTTAGATAAGCGGTATCCAAATTTAATTCAATTCAGACAATTTTTGCGTCCCCATCGTATTATCTCCGAAATGAAAGCTCATATCAAAATTTTGTACTCTTAAAAAAATTTGCTTTATCCTTTACGAACGTAATGGCGTATGATTCATAATTTTACGAGTAATAATAAAGAAGATATACAACTAAATGCAATGCGATGCATATTTCCTAAGATCCGTTTGAAGCCATCTAGTAGGCGACCTCACTCCAACAACGCATGTTGCATTTCACTTTTCCTCATAGCTCCGTTGCGCTTCCACTTTATAATGCGCAATACTATACAGGATGTGATCTCTACGGCGGTATAAAAATACATAAGAAATAATAATATATACGCAATGATAGTTTCAATTTCAATTTTCTTCCAAATTTCTTCTTTAAAGCATCTCTAAAAGTACGTTTTGATTTGATTCCTTTTAATGCAATATATTTGTCATATATAGATGTCATAACAAAAGCCTTTCCTTTTGAAATACCTTTATCTACCATATTTATAATATTTTTTAAAGCTTTGTCTTCTTTAACGTCGATTCTCAGTGTTGACACCTGAGATGACGATTTTTTTAAAATTTTCTTAGACCTCTAATTAAGCACCTTGTGTGATAGATATTTCACTTCCAGTGCAATTAAATCATTCGCTCATATCCTTTTCAATACTTCTGAATTTTTAGTAGCTATATTTTTTATTTTCTTATCAATATTAATCGACATAATTTGTGATAAACGTTTTTCAGTAGACCACTTTTGACAAATTACGCATTTATTTACGTCAAAGATATTTTTTCGTATTGGATAAGGCGGTTCGATTCGTTTCCTTATATTGTGCTTGCCTGTTTAATTTATTTCGTAAAACTTGTATATTCTTTTTGTTTGAGTAACTTAAATAACACGACTTATGCCAAGCTTATCCCTGTTTCCATATTTAATATCAAAAATTACCTTATGGATGTCTGAGTCGCATGTTCTGATTATGGCTTCCCTAAGTTCTGTAGATTTTATGAAGGTATGGCCTGATTTTTCAGTAACATTTAAAGACGCACCTTCATTTATGGAAATAATACAAATTGGTCGAAGTTTCGTTTTAAATGTTGCTAAAGATTCAAGTTCACTTCCAGAACTTGTACCATCCGTACTTTCCATGTTTAGGGTGAATTTCTGCAAACTCTATTTAAATTTAGTTAATCAAACATAAAAAGAAATGAGGTACTCACAAAAGTCACAAACCGCAATCTGTTAACTAGGTACAGGTACAGTTTCAAAGTTTTTTCACAATAAAAGTAAAATTAAATGTTAAATGGTGTAAACCGAACACAAAAGCTACTAACACACACACAAAAACAATATTTCCGTTCCACTCTTAAACACTTTACAAAACTGTAAATAAATCCCTATCAGGATTTATTTTTTAAATTTTAACTTCAAACATAAATAAAATTAATACATACGACATTCCCTTTATAAAATGCAATGGAGCTATGAGGAAAAGTGAAATGCAAGACGGCGCTATTAGAGAGGGCTAGACGACTTCAGACGGATCATAGGAAATTTGCGTCACATTGCATTTAGTTGTATATCTTACTTATTATTAGTCGTAAAATTATAAATCATCGGCATTACGTTCAGAAAGGATAAAGTAAATTTTTTTTAAGATTGCAAAATTTTGATTTGAGCTTTCATTTCGAAGATAATACGATGGAGACGCAAAAATTATCTAAATTGAATTAAATTTTGAGACAGTTCAAACCGAGATATTGCGGTTTTAATTTTCGTTCTCCCGTAAGGTCCAATGAATAATATAATATTTGAACATTATTTAAACATACTTCCGGTACAAAACATTTTATAAAAATATTTTAAAAAATCGCAATTTATCTCTTCTTTGCCGCCATATGCTTAACTCGTTTTTTGATTATAATGCCCTTTTGAGCATGACATTTTTTGACGGCTTCGAGATTTTGAAACATCAGTATATCATCATTAATTTTATATAAAATTCAGATTGTGACAACGAAACCCCCACGGAAGTCACAATAAGCGTATTAATGCACTCTACTATAAACATTATGTCCAATATACCTAATGCTAAAATTCATTAATGTACTTAAATAATAATATTGCATAAAAACCGCAAAATACTTTGTACTGTATTTGACCTAATAAAAATGTCGTTCGTTAGGATTTTTTTAATGATTATTTCGTTTGTAAGGCTGTATTTTTACATTTACCCTTTGAGAACTTCACTTTGACAGATCTAAAAAGAAATTTCGTGTATCAATGTAGATATAAAAAATATGTAGCACTAATGCGATTACTGCAAAAAATTTCTGCAAATTGTGTTTCGGATTAGTTCTATTGAGTTGACGTCGATTTCGTGTTTCTAACCTCACTTTATTGGTTTTCATACTAGAAACGTCAAATGTGATCTAATGAAAAACTCTCGTACCACAAATTCCAATCGTGTGTATACCGTATCAATTTTAAAGAAATTAATGGTGGTTAAAATTGAACAACGCTCTTTTTTATTTATTTTTTTTGTGTTTCAAACGGTATAAATATCTCAGTAGATTCTCAAAGGGTTAAATAGTTATTATTATACTTTACGCACCCAAATTAATTTTCTTTTCATGATGATTGTACATACTTATTATAAGAAACACGTTGTGCTGCAATGCATTAGGTTTTGTCAAGTTGCATTGTAGCAGTGCGTGTTTAGGACCCTAATGTTAAAAGTCTCATAAAATCTTATGGCTGCGTTGCATTCTATTAGATTTTAAAACAGTACGTTGCGACCGATTAGATTTTGATTTCTTACGTTTCTTGCGTTGCACAATATTAGATTTATGGAATACGCTGCTAGGTTACACCAGGTGAGTAAAATTGTAACCATATATAATATATTTAATATGATTCCGCAGCTTTAAATTACTAATAATATTTCATAATTACGTATAACATCGTACGAGTAAACGTACCTACATTGTTTTACATAATGAGTGCAGATGCCATTGCACATGACTGCTGTGAGTTTGATTATTATTATTATTATTATTATTATTATTATTATTATTATTATTATTATTATTATTATTATTATTATTATTATTATTATTATTATTATTATTATTATTATTATTATTATTATTATTATTATTATTTATTTACTTCTTTAGACAAATTTACATTTGTATTGGAATGGTCAAATTTTCAAATTTTACATTTAAGTGTATAAATATAGTATAAAACAGCACACACACACAAAAATCAACTAAATTACAAACTACGCTGAATGGGCGGATCCAGGAATTCCCTGAGGGGGCACTTGCGCAAATTGACAAATATTGAAAAGTACCTGATAAAAAACCTAAGTAGCAAAATAAATAATTTATTTTATAGTAGTTTATACAACCTTTATAAAATTACTTTGCTACTTGGGAATGGTGTAAAAAACATATGCCGGGTGACTTCGACAAAGCGGCGCCGCAGGACCGGACGTTTCAGATTTTCGCACAGCACAAGGAAGGCCCAAGTGGGGGCAATTGCACCCTTTACCCCGCCCTGGATCCGCGCCTCCTATGCTGTAAGTTTTACAAGGTACAATTTAAATATTCTTCAATGCTATAAAAGATATTTGCTAACAAACTCTCTGTAACACTAATTTTAAACCGATTGATGTTTTTCACACTCGGTATAGAAGGTGAAAAGGTGATTAAATAATTTTAGGGGCACCATGTATGAGCTTCTGGTAGTTAATTCTAAACTGGTAGTTAATTCTAAACTGCAACTTGGTATAAACAGATCGTCATCGTCTTGTGTTAATATTTCTACATTTAGGAAATTTCGAATAATTTTTGTAGACAAACATGACAAATGCGAGAATATAAACAGAATATACTGTTAGAATCCTAAATTCCTTAAATAAATTCCTACATGAGTGACTGAAACTAACGAAACACATACATCTAATGTTTTTTTTTTGTTGTATAAATACCTCTTGTATCCCCAGCAGAGAATGCCGTAACTAATTGTAGAATGAACGAACGAAAAATAATGATTTTTAAAATTTGTTTATGAACAGATTTTCTAAGTTGAAATAACGCGTAATTGTATGAGGCTAGTTTTCTTAACAGAATTTATTTGGTCGACCCAAGATGAGTTAGAATCTATGTGGAGTCCAAGAAACTTCACCGTGGTTTGTTGTTGCAAACTCCTGTTATTCATTTTGACAAGTAAATTGTAGTCAATCTCTTTTGTGGAAAACAACATTAGATTAGTTTTAAATCAATTTGGTAGGACTCCGTTGTTTGCAACCATGTAATAAGCTTTCTATTACAAATATTTAAATGAGAGGTTAGATCAAAGATATCATCCGCAAATAAGGTAGCCAAATTAGACTCAACGCTATTAAACAAATAATTTATGAAAATAATCAATAGTACTGGTCTGAGTGTACTACCTTGTGGTAGTAACAGTAGTAACATTACGTTAACATTTTTTCAAATCCGATTTATATACCACATTGTTGTTACGCAATGAAACGAATTGTTGCCTATCTGATAAGTATGATTTTATCCATTCTAATGGTTGATTCCTTGTACCATAATGTTCGGGTTTTGACAACAAGCCATGATTTATAGTATCAAAAGCATCACTGAAGTCATATAATACACTAGCGCTCTATTGTCTACCATCAAGTGATTTTAAAATGAACATTGTGGAACGGAATAATATATGTTTTCAGCTTATCTGGGAATTTGCCTTCTTACGCAAAGCTTACGCCTAGCAAACATTTACATGCGGGGTTTCGTAGGCCCTATGTCATATACCCAATATATTAATTGATGGCCTGTTACAGGTATGCTTCACTAGGCCGGTATAGGTCACTCTGGTTGGCAGCCGGCCCAAGATCAATTTCCCTTCAGTTACTTCTCTGGGCCAGCATCGTCCCTTTACATGGAAATCGAATGTCGACAATTCCACTATGGGCCATTAAATTAAATATGATTTTACTTTAGTGGCCCAGCATATGGCCTATACAAGGTGTCCAGTATTGTTATGTTCAAACTTTGGGAGCGTAAAGTAGTCTTAATTGCAAAACTAAAAACACAAAAGTGGTAGCTCAATTTTTATGTTTGGAAGTTACAGGATTATAAAATTTTGGACCAGTAAATAAAAAAAGCATCTGTCATCCGTTGGAATAAATAAGAAATAAAAATGGTTAGTTTTTTGTCATTTATTCCCACACGATTAAGTTTTTTTTATTTACCGTTCATATATTTAATAAGCCTGTAACTTCGAAGCAAATAAAAATCGCACTATCACTTCGGTGAATTTTAGTCTTACAATTAAGTCTACTTTATGCTCCCAAAATTTGAACATAACGATATGGGTAATCTTGTATATACCTGCAACTTAATTAGGCCATAACGACCTATTATCTTTAAGAGAAAATTTTCTGTTGAAAAATTCTTTTGCTAGTTTAAAAATTAAATTACCACCATATGCATATTTATATTCAAAACTTCTTTTACATATTACACATGTACGTCAATAACCACGTGCATCACATAACACATATTACTTGATTAGAATTGTCAACTGACACATTTGGGAATGTCTAAATGAAAGTTTGATTAAATAAATATACCCATATCGTGGTTTTTAGATTTGCCCCTTCTAAAAAAATGAAAACCGGTACATTTCTATGAAGTCTTGATACATTATTTTTTAAGAACTGGGTATAAGTTAGTAAGAAAATATTAAAATTTATTCAATACATAGTTAAAAATCATCAAAACGCAGTTCTATGAACATAATAAAATACATTTCATATTCCAACGTATATTTCTTTTCCTGGTTTTATTTCTGTTCTCCTTTGCTTTTAATTATCTTCTTTCTCTTCTCGAGTAGCAAAAGATCGTACCAAATTTGTTATGGTAGATCCCATTTGCCATTGGATTTTCTCGTATTACAGCTCAAGCAAGTTTTCATTATAAACAAAGTTGAAATGGTTAAGTTTCTTTATGTAATACTTCCTGATTTATTTATTTTTTGGCCGGATAGTATGAAATATTAAGGAAAAAAACACATTTTTATTCTCGAGAATTTAAATCCTTAAAATTTAAGTAAACGTGAACACGTCCACTTAAACATAATTATTAGGTTTAAGTGGACATGTTCACGTTTTCAGGCTACCTATTAGGTCTTAATAGGTTCAAAGCACTAAGATTCAGAATATTTGTTTAAATGTTATGCAACAAAATTGCAGACAAGGGAGAAAGAATTGTTTAATATGCATATCACATATTGCGATTTTAATATACAATACGAAACAAGTGTAGATCTGTCCCTTGTAAAATCCAAGGTAAAAAAGAAACACCTCGAAAACAACACTTGAAGGGTTTAAATTAAGTACATTTGCATATTCGTGCATATTATACCTTCCTTTTGGAATTTTAGTTACTGATATCTCAAAAAAATATATATCCCAGTCGATGAAGGTATTTACCCTCAAAATTTTGCAAACTGAGTAAACTTTTTTTAATGAGTTCGTGAAAGTGTATAGAATAATACCCTGAAAAGTTTACATTTCTCTCGCATGCAGAACATAAAAAAAAAGTGGAAAAAATTTTCTTTATCCATTTTTTCAAAATTGGAAGGCTACAGCAAGTAATATCAATGTTATGCAATATGTATTCACTTGTCCATAATACAAGTAGATGTTTGTTGACTCCAGTTTTCGTTTTAATTTGAAAAACTATCTCGTAGAGTTCTCAGTCTGTCTGCTGAAAATTCCAATAAATCAATCACCACTATCAACGTATATATACAGTGCGTGTAATTGCGGACTGGGCATGTACTTCCACGTAGCGTGCGAGATATGACAACGCAGGTAACAGCAAACTCGCCCGTCAGCGGCATAGATTAAAGAGTCGGGCTAGACCACTAAAGCATCCCCGTTCTCAGTTATTTCATTTCAGCCAGCTGGCACACGCGATGTTGCAATTCTTACTTCCTATGCTCAGCCCGCCCCTACACACACTGTATATAACCTACCGAACCTAGAAAAACAATATAATCAACACCATCTGTAGATATATATTCCCGATGGACATTATTGGGCTTCAACATATACAAGAGACTTTGGGTCCGTTGTCATAATTGCCGTTGTCATAATTGGAACACAACATTTGTAAGGCTTGATCTAAAAATAGAATGAATGAAAAATACTCATTATTAAATTAATCGAAAAATTGTAATCATAACCTTCAAGCAAATCATGGCACAATTATAATTTATCCATATAAACTGAACATAACATACATTTTATAAAGAGATCAATTACTTACCTCTTCATAACAATAAAAACTATTCAATAAATAAACAAGCTAAAAACTACATTTTGATATGCTTTTTATCGCTGTTGGGCTGACTCAGTACCTTTTCTTTTCTTTTTGCATTGACTAAAGTAAAGGCTAACTACATTTTGAAATACAGAAAGGGCATCGGTTATATTGTGGTCATGCATAACTCGTTTATTTTTTATTTTTCGAAAAACTCTTTTCATATTTTTTGTCCAAAAAGGTCCGTGCTTTATATCGGTTATAGAGATTGATCGACGGAATGCTTAATTTCCAATTTTTATTAGAAAACTGTTGGGTATTTGTAGAATATATCAAAAAAATTAAGTTTTCCAGGATTTGTAGATTCGCTTTTGTTTTATCAAATTTCTCACAAACGTCACCTCACAGACTTAATTGAGCCCTACAATCGCCATTTTTGAAAATCAAAATCGGACTTTCGGTTCGGGAGTTATCAATTTCTTTGGAAAATCATACTCGGCCTTGGAAAAAATACTTCCGGTCAACGGATTCGGTCCGCCAGCAATAGGCTTCACTTGTGGCCGTGTACCTTCGATCCCACCAAGTCTTATCGAAATCGATCAATATCCTGGACAGTTATTGTGCTTCCTAGCCCGATTTCGAGAAAACCAGTTTTTTGTAAAAAAATTCAATTTCCATTTGTTTTTCGACGTTGTCTCCGGTATATTTATCTGTAGATCGTTGCCAGCGGCACCATCTCTTTTTTGAAATATCTCGGTACGACTGCCCGTTACAGAGTTATTCAATTTTTCCCGAAAAACTTGAAACGTCTATATCGGGTACTTCCGGTTTCCGAACGGAGCCGAGCTTCCAACGTTAAGGTTTTCTAAAGGCCTACTATTAACCACCCAAGTTTCATCGAAATCCGAAAACGGATTAGGGGGCTGAGCGTGACAGACAGACAGACAGACCGACAGACAGACAGACAGACCGACAGACAGACCGACAGACCGACTGACCGACGGACGGAATTTTCTAAATTCGCTCTCCAGTCGATAGATATGACTTTTGTTTCGATCCGACGTTTTTTTCGAATTTCGATGGTCCGCCGGAAAAATGCAAAACCTATACTACATTTTTTTTCAAAATGTAGTAACAAGTAAAACTCGAAAAAATAACCAATCGCATATTATATAGCCTCGTCCTTGTATTGATGGCTCATCAATTGTGAATTTGCCAGTGCGCCGGACTTGTCAATAGGTGGTGTTGGTTTAATTCATATTTTTTTTTCCTACATTAATACAAAAAAAAATGTAATACTTGTATTAGCCAGAAGAGTAGTTGTTTTGATTGGTTCTCCAATAATGAGTGTTTTAAAGTATTTACCTAGCTAGTATATTAGCGTGCCCAGATTAGGGCAACAATATACAGAAAGTAGGTATTTTCATAATAAATAAAGGGTGCGTAAGTTGTGATTTGCATAATACCTAAATAATATTCTCTAATCATGATAAAAGCAAATAAATAAAAAATAATTAATTTTAAAACAAGGACCTTTAAATGATCGAAAATTCTCTTAAAATGAATCTAAATTGCTTTTAACAAAATTTAAATCTGCGTCTGGAGATTTATATATACATGTCATATTAATTTTAGGACTGTCGAGACAAACATTAATACTTGCGTATTCAAATAATTTCTCTATTTTTTTGGCAATTTTGATTATTTTATTTTAGTAACCTAGAAATTTCGCGATATAAATCGCAGTGCCACCTCCTTTACAATCATTTCTACAAAAATAATCAGTTAATTTATAAGAAGTTAGTTTCATTATCCTTAGCACATCTTCCCTTAACCAAACTTCAAACGGGTATACAACTTCAGGGAAATCCATGGATTCTAGTAGAACGTTTAAAGCACTACATTTAATTTTTAAATTACGAATATTTAGATGGAAAATCCTTAATTTTCTTTTTCTTGAGTTAGAGTACTCTATTGACTTTGCGATATTCTTGGAGAAGGAGAAACATGTGAAAAATATACAAGGTGGTCACTCTAAAGAAAATAATGAAAAAATGAGACGGATGGCAATATTTCGTATGTAGTAAATGGTCACCCTAAAAAAAGTTAAGAAGAAAATGTGAGGGATAATATTTACCCAGTTGTTCGTTGAAAAATAAAAAATGGAATTAAGGAAAAAAATATGACGAAAAACAGTAATATTTGGCATGTAGTTAACACAAACTTGTCAAGGAAGAAATATATGAAAAAAAATATACCGGGTGGTCACCATAAAAAAAATTAAAAAATGTGACGTAGCATGATAATATTTCGCATGCCTATGCCCAAGCCTAGCCGATTCTCTGCACTTAGCGACAAAAGAAAAATAATCACATACTCTACATCACATAAAACAAAGAATACAGCGTGTGCACTATTATGCTGCGCAAACGGTGATTAATACTATCCTGGCGGATTGAAGCGCAGAGAGAAAATAACTATCGCCTGTGTGCTGTGTGGGACAGAGATGAACAAAACGCTTTACAGTGGAAACACTTAAGAGGTGGGCGGAGTTTTAGATTTAAGTCTATGATTTTAGATTGCCGCGCATTCAAACACATCCACCAAGTTATGATCGTAGACTAGGACCACTAATTAAATAAATCGTGACCCTAACCTTCTGTGACGGAGATGGCACCCAATAAACAATTTAAAAGTCATTTGGTCTTCAGGAGGTTTTAAGAAAGTTTTGCCAGGGTTATAAAAATAGTCTATTGCTTTATTGATGTTGTGATTAAAATCTTTTAGGTTTCAAGTATATATGTTATATAAAATTATACGCTTATTACCAAGACTTAGTCATAACAAACCTTCACAGGTATATCATATTACATGATAACGACTTCTCTTATTAATCGCTTATCTTAGAGATATTATGTTTCACCTTTGTTTCTCACATTTTATGCTGATTGTCGAATTGCATTTCCTTTGTTCTATATTTTGCTTACTCAGGTTCTGTATGTTATAAATATGACTAAACACACTTTGTAGAATCAGTTATTAACTCACTTAGAATGAAACACTTCTAATTATTGTATTATTCCTTCTCCAAGAGCCAACGTTGGCTCCATTTAATTAAATAAATCTTTTTAAAAAGTCACTCATGTAAACCGTGATCTAACATTGGCGCAGTCGGTAGGATACGTAAACATCATCAGAACAAGAAGCCTAACTGGTAGTGAAGCGTAAGAGAACAAGGAGAACATCTGCAGAAGGTGCCTAACTAGTGCGTGTACATCTATTAGAACAAGGAGACCTTCCTCACTGGTGGTGGCGGATCCCAATCCCTTGACGGACGAAGAACCTACCCATGGAAACGAAACTAACGTAAGTCATTTAAGAATCATCTCGTACCATTTTACTATTTTATTATTTTTCGCAACTTATTTTATTAAAAGTGTATTATACTGCTAATACACTCGGCGCACAAAGCCAGTTCTCTTGTTAAAGTGAATCCATTCCTTTACAAACACAACGAAACAAGTTCATTTAATTTTAAGTTATTTATTTTCGTATTATACTGCTAATACGAAACATTGTGTATTATACAGCTAATATACAATCCATTTACGCACGCAACGTAACAAGCTAATTTAATTTAAGTTCGTATCATACTGCTGATACGCAACCAATCTTTAATTCAAATAATCTCTAAATACAACAGCAACAATGCCAGATAGAGATACAGCTCAACCAGTAGCACCCCAACCAATAGTACCGGCATCAGCCGAACAACAACAACAACAACAACAACAACTACAACAACAACCAGAGCAAATTGAGCCTTACAAGCTCTCTGAAATATTTTCTCTAATACCTGAATTCGATGGCAATGCCATTAATTTACAAACATTCCTCAACTCCTGTCATTGCGCCCAAAGCATGGCAATTGGAGATCAAAAAATTCTTTTGACCGTCCACATCAAAAAAAAATTGAAAGGCAAAGCTGCCGAATAAATAAACTCACGTAATCCCGGCACATGGCCAGAAATAAAAGCGCTACTGGAAACCCACTTTGGGGACTCCAGAGATTTAACGGCCCTAATTCAGGACCTGCAGCGCATTCACCAATCAGATCTAATAGAGACCATGACGCTAAACAATTTATTAACAGGCTTAGAACCGAATTTAGGCCGCATCATACGTGCTAGCAATCCTCCTAGCATACTAAAAGCTGTAAGCAGAATTCGTAGAGAGCTACAACTCTCTTATTTTGAGCAACAGAAATTTCCGAAAAATAGTCCGGTCAAAAATCCTATTATGCAACAAAAACGACCAACTTCAAATTTTCAGCAGAAATTCTGTTCGTTTTGTAAACGAAACGGACATGTCATAAATGAATGCCGTACAAGGCAACAAACACAAACAATGCCGTCAACTTCACAAAACTTCCAACGACCAAATTACCCAGGAAATTCAAGTTTCCAAAACTTTTCACAAAATAATCAATTTAGCCAGAGGACATTCCCTCAAAACGGCCAACCTAATCAATCACAACAAAACAGGCCCTCAGCCATAAGGCCGAACCCTAACTTTACGCAACAACGACCATCTGCTATTGAGCCTAACCCGAATTTTAACCGCTTTAATCAGCAAAAAGCACATCATTTAAATTACGAACCTTACGATAATTATGCCGATCACTTTAACCAATACAACGACTACTCTCCCGACGATTACCAAATTCAAAATGAATCATACGAAAACTACAATTTAGAAAACAACCAAAACTACACAGAGAATTATACTGCTAATTCTCAAAACGAGCAATACGAGGATTATACTGCTAATCCTCAGGATTTTTGCCAAGGTTTAGACCAACCAACAGATCCTCCCAACGAGAAATTCGAACCAATTACGGAGCTAGAAACTCAAATTCAAACTATGAACCTCAACGACAATATCGACCCCATGCTGAACTTCCCAGAACAAAAGTTCATATAAATACGCTTTCTCGTACCTTGTTAACCGTAAACTCAAAAAATCTTTATTATACGAAAGACGCAACAGGAAAATTTAAAATCTTAATAGACACAGGTGCAGGTATATCAATTTTTAAACCCAAGACAGCTGAAAATTATAGACGTAGATCCCCTGAAAATGTAACTATACAGGGTATTACTGATCAAAAATTTTATATCAATGAATCCGTTCTCATCCCCTTTTCAGATGAGTCACACAAGGTTTATATCTATAATCTAGATATAGATTTTGATGGATTATTAGACGCAGACTTTCTAGAACATTATGAATGTCGAATAGACTTTAAAAATAAACAGCTAGTCACAAATTTTAAAACTTTACCGTTATTTAAAGTTACGGAAGATATAGCTACAGAAAATTTACCTCTACAACCAACTACAAATTTTACTATAAAAAATCAAAATTTGGACATCACAAAAAATCAAAATTTAAACATCTTAAAAAATCAAAATGTAGACAACGAAAAAAATGTAATCCCTATCGAATCACGTATGAACAAGATTTTCAAATTAAAATGTAACTTGGAAAACACCGAGGCTATACTGTTAGTCCAGGAAAATGAAAAGGTACGCCTACCGAATGCTCTTGACAAAATCGATAACAACGGAGAACTTCTAACATCAATATTAAACGCTAGCGCGATACCGAAAACTGTAAGTTTCTCTAACCTTAAGCTGGAACCAGTACAAAAATTCAAAGCAATTTTTAATGCAAATTATCAAGTGCCGGATTCCCAACCTAAGAACAGAAATCTTGAAATTAAAAATCAAAATTTAGGCAACAAAAATAATTTAATTCCTTATGAATCACATACCGAAAAAATAACTAAACTAAAACGTAATTTGGCTAACACTAATGCCAAACCAGAAATACAGGAAAAAGCAAAAATCCCAGATTTAACCTCCACTGTTGTTAACCTACAAAGCATTAACATTTCCGATACAAAATCGTACTCTATAGATAAACCCAAGCCGACAATTTCAATTTTTAACATTTCAAAAGACGATTCGAAATCACAACTGAAAATAAAAACACCTAACATAGTTTCAAAACCTTCATTTCAAATCGGCAACGAAATATCTCGCAAACCGAAAATTTGGAAAATGAATAAAATTCTATGAAACATTCGAACAATTTCTTGCAATCAAAATAAAAATAAAGTTCATATACCACACATACACATGAACATAAGAGAACAAAATTTATTTTTAGCATCTATGAAAGCAATAGCAAAAATTGTAGAATTTTCAAACCTAAAATTCGAGCCTATTCAAAAATTCAAATCTATATTTAAGCTTTATTAGCGATACCAGGTTTTGTCTCAATCGGATTCCGACACTATAAAAAAAAAAATACGTTAGCAAATAATAAATTAAGTTTTACAAACATAAACAATTTTTCAAAATTATTTAATAAACATTTTTTTTTCACCCAAAAAAAATTTCCAGTAAACTAGTTAATCAAAACAGATTATCTTACATTAAAGTCATTTACTATCGTTTTTCAAAAACTTCCCTATACCTATTAAAATAAAGTATTTTAAAATTATATGATTTATATCATCTCAAATGATTTCTAACATCACCCTCTAAATTAATACTTTAATTTTCGATTCACTTCTACGAAGAAAAAAAATCTTTCCTCTAATTGAATTGTAACAATAATGGAAATAGGAAATAAAATACCCTAACTCTTAATCTTATCGATTAAACAAAAAGTGACTTAAGGAAAATGTATAAATTAAATTCGAAGAAATTCTAACAAGCACATTTATACTCCCCACAGAAGCACGTCTTGTACGTTTATCAATTAAACATTTTACCAAGAACTGCAGAGGATACCTAACACTCTAGTCTTATATTATATTCGCTATAATGTTTCATTACACGCGTTTTACACGTAAATAAGGTAACATTCAAGATAAGATAAAAAAAAAATGCATCAGAAACTTTTCACAATTAAACCGTAACCTTAAGCTAGAATGCATTATTTAAATTAGTAAATTCTTCACAAAAATCAAGAAAATAATAGATATACAGTACGTTGTTTAGAAGAAGGAAAATTAACAATTTTTAAGAACGTTCAAATTCCATCTTGAAATTTTTGGTGCAAATGAATACATTCTATGCAGTAAAACCTAAGACCATTAGAACTTTGACAAATCCACTCTTGAATAAATCGCACTCGAATTTGACACATTTTAAGAAAAAATGTATTAATTAATAGACTAGTCAAACAAACAACTTTTACATCGAGAACACAAAGATATTATAACTTTCTTCCAACAAAACAACTTACAAGACCTCCATCACAAAATTATTGATATTCGAAGAAAATCCCGAATTTCATAACGATAAAATTAATGTTGTATCAAGCAAAACGGTCAGACATAGGAGATATTTTATCATCCCTCTACCTTTTGATATTGAATCCGTAATTGAACATTTATTTTTGGTACTGTTTAAAAATCAAGATGTTTTAGACCTTTCTAAGACATACTTTGTCGAAAATAACCTAGACCTCCCTCTACTCGAAACATTATCATTCATTTTTGCAGGAAAAGACTTAAAAGTAATAATTTGTCAAAACATTGTTCAAACTCCTGACGAAGGCCAAATCCCAATAATCTTAGAACAATATCATAGTGGAAAAAATAATCTACACCGCGGAATAAACGAAACGACTCGAAGAATTAGAGAAAAATACACTTGGCAAGATCTAACTAAAGACGTCGTAGTAATCACGGAAACCCCAAGAACACCTTTCGAAAGAATTGACATTGATTTATTTGAATTCCCCACTCGAAATTACGCTTTAACCATTCGCGACGAATTAACTAAATTCACGTAAGCCTATGCAATCCCGGATAAATTCGCAAAATCCGTCGTAAACACTTTGTTGTTATCTTTCAACATTATGGTACCCCATTAAGAATCCATTGCGATTACGGTGGCGAATTTGACAACCGTTTGCTCAAAGATCTCTGTACCCTCTACGACATAAAATTAACATATTCAAGCGTAGAACACTCCAAATCTAACGGATCCCTAGAAAGATTTCATGCTACCTTAGCTGAAATGATAAGAATTCATAAAACTGAAAACCCGAACGAACATATGCAATAATATGCTATAACAATTCGGTAAATAAAACACACGATTTCACCCCATATGAACTTATCTTTGGTCATACATCTAATAGACCACCTGAAACTCTTCACAACCAAAAAGAGCTAATTACAAAATATGTCAGAGATTTAAACAATAGAACATCTCACTATTATGAAACTGCCAGCAATCGAACACAAGCTCAAAAAGAGAAAGTGAAAGTTCGCTTTGGCAGAAATGTTCCCCAAAAACGACCTGAGTACAAACTAGGTGACTTAGTTTATGTAAAAGAGTGACAAATTAAGAACAAACTACAAAACAAATTTAACGGTCCCTTTAAAATAAAAGAAATTTTTCAAAATTCTCCTACCTTAATTAAACCTCGAAACAAAACAAGAAACTAAAGTCAATTTGCCGCTGACCAGAAATCAATTCTATTTAGAAGCGAAGTCAAAACAGAGTTTAACCTTTTAACACAGATATCTAGTTTTGTAAAAATTAAATTTGACGAAGTCTTCTCAGACACAAAGAGATATAAACGCGGAATACTTAACGGCATCGGAACGATATTCAAATCAATAACTGGAAACCTAGATGCTGAAGATGACCAGTACTATACTAATTGTATAAATAAACTAAATAATGACGAACATCAATTGGAAAACTTAATCAAAAATTAAATTTCAGTTACAACTTCTGTTATTAAAAACTTCAACTCGACTATACAAAAATTACAAATTGACGAGGAAACCTTTAACAAAGATCTCGAAGAAATAGAACACACAATTCAAACAATGACTCAAGCTATTGAGGCTGCTCACATAAAACTAAAATTTCTATACATTTCAGAACAATTAATGGCAAGCTATTTGTATATCTAAGATAATTTAAACGACATTCTAAATTCAATAACATTTGCCAGACTAGGAATCATTCACACGTCAATCATAACCCCTAATCACTTAGTGACAGCACTACAAGAAGTTTCACAGAGCTTACGAAGGAACAATTTGCCGCTCCCCATTAAATTATCGGCAGTTGCTAAGTATTTGGACATTATTGAATTGCAAGCGTTTCAAATGGATTCTAACTTAGTATTTGTTTTGACAATACCACTTGTTGAACCCCAAAATTATAACACCTATCACCTATACCCTATCCCGATACTTGATAACAGAACTGGTCTGCATCACATTTTATCTATTTCACAAAAGTATATCGCGAGAGACGATGATTCTTTAATGTACATACCTTTACAAAATTTGAAAGAATGCAAACCTCTTTATTTTGGAACCAAACTAACTTGAAGACAACACATGGCTAGTAATTAATTCTGAACCACTTCACATTACCATCAACTGTCCAAAGAAAGAATCCACAACAGAGTTAATCAACAAAAATTCCATCATCAAACTACAACCAGGATGTTACGCCTATGCAGGCATTACTAGAATACAAGCCAGTGCCAAGGACTTTTCCGAAATCAAGGACAATTCACATCCTATCCAAATTCCTTTTGAATGCTGTAATCACATGCCCGACAAAATCGAAATTCCAAAATTAAAACCTCTCAAATTAAACAGCCTCGACGTAGAAGACCTAGATATTGCTAAAAACAAATTGGACCAATATTCCAAAGACCTGGATGACCTCATAAACGAACCTTTTGTGACCAAACACATATCTTGGTTCACATATTTCATAATCACTCTCACCATTCTATTAGTTCTACTTTACATAACCTGTAAATGCAGAAGAAGAAGAAGATGTGGAGCATTGCGAATCCAACCCTCAACGGACAACCCTCCTTCACCTCCTTCAGAGCGAAGCAGAGTTTTTACCAAATTTCCTAGACTGATCCCTCCAAGAAAGCGACCCGGTATTAAACCTCAAGAAGAAGAGGACATCGAGTTAACATAGACTTTCATATGTGGAGTTTTACCCTTGTCTATTAATTTAGACCAATTGTATTTTATTCTTATCACATTTATGTAATGTACTACTCGCTTATTATTATTATCATTTACCAATTTTAACTTTTATGTATTTTATTATTTTGCTTTGTATTCATTCAACATTGTTTCAATTTATTTTGCATTATATTCATTTAACGTTTCTAACAACTTTCAAAAGTTGCTGCATAACATCAACTTTTTTATTAAGGGGGAAGTTGTTATATAAAATTATACGCTTATTACCAAGACTTAGTCATAACAAACCTTCACAGGTATATCATATTACATGATAACGACTTCTCTTATTAATCGCTTATCTTAGAGATATTATGTTTCACCTTCGTTTCTCACATTTTATGCTGATTGTCGAATTGCATTTCCTTTGTTCTATATTTTGCTTACTCAGGTTCTGTATATTATAAATATGACTAAACACACTTTGTAGAATCAGTTATTAAACTCACTTAGAATGAAACACTTCTAATTATTGTATTATTCCTTCTCCAAGAGCCAACGTTGGCTCCATTTAATTAAATAAATCTTTTTAAAAAGTCACTCATGTAAACCGTGATCTAACATATATGCTAATTATAAATCTAATTTGCTGCTAATATTATTTGTATTTGTAATGGCTTTATCGTATTTATATAAAACTCTCCATAAAGCTAAATGGTTTTATTATCCTCTTAATTTCAATTTAAGATATTTCAAATTATTCTTTACGGTTTAACAAGTATGCAATAAATGCCTTTCAAGTTATTTTTAAAACTAGACATTTTCAATGACTATTAGTACTTATTTAAGGCCATTATAAAACTAGTCTCTTAAAACATCCTTGGCAAATGTTTTGATGAAACCGTTATAAAGAAAATGGCCATCTATAAATCTATGGCAAATCTTAATTTTTAATTCCATAAAGCACATTATAAAAACTCAATTCATGACAATAGTCTAGGAGATAACTACATATATGTGGCGCGGAATATAACGTGTTGGCATTGCTGTTATGTTTTAGCAAATATTTTTCTGAGTATTTTATCTTATGTAAGTCAGACCTCCCCCCCCCTCTCCTATTTAATTGTGTAACAGAGTATAACCTTTGGGGCTTGGTGTTAGTTGAAGAGGGTATCTTGGCGATCAACATTCGATATATGCCAACATTTTTTCTCCGTGCAATTGGCAGCACTGACGACATCAATTATGGACAAAATTGTAACGTAGTATAACCCTTTCTGATCATGCGGAAAATTTTCGTTGTCAATGCTCATTGCTGGAAAACCATATGCCAACATTTTCTGCTTGACCATTTTCCAGATTTTTTCTGCCAAAAATTGAACTTTTGGCTAATGAGGGCTAAAAGTGGTGCTTTTCAAAGCTGACTTACATAGAATACTCAGAAAAATATTTGCTAAAACAGGTTATATCCCAAGCCCCATATATGTAGCTATCTCCTAGATTACAACAAATGTATCAGGAGTATTTCAAGACTTGTAATTAATTATACAATTATTTCTGGAAATGTGGACTAACATATGAAAAATTGGCCATACGTTAAAAGAACTGTTAAAAAGCAGAGCTGTGCATTTTGATGCATTTGTTTATTTGAAAAAAATGGCATTTGAGTTTAATATATGAAATGGAAAGGTTAAAATATATATATATTTTTTTGTTAATATAACGATTCAACACTTCTTATAGCACCAAATAAAAACATCCAAAGAAAATGATAATGTTATAAAAATGTGTTAGTTTTTATTGTTTTATTGTTTTGCTATTATTTAAGCAAAATTTAAATGTTATTTTAATTAACTAAGTATCCTTATTTTATTTCAATGTTTCATTTCTCTTGGCTTACACAATTTTCCAGAAATTCAAATTACCCGCCATAAACCTCGCCCAATTTAGTTTTAAATTTGACACCTCTTGGGTATAAGGTTTGTAGAGTATCTTTTAACTACAAGTTAGTAAGAAATGAATGTAACGTCGCTGCAGCACTGGAGCTGTGAAAATTATTAGGAGACGAAAATGTATGGCTTTGTAGGTATTTATAGGTTTTTAGTATAGCCTTATGAAGCCCATGCATGTGGTCTTCGCTAAGTGTATTTGCACTTGTGTAAGGAAGGAATTATTTGTGATAATCTACAAAAAGACTAAATGGATTTCATCTAGAGTAAAATGTTCTAGGCCATTACCATTATTGGAATATATAGTTTAATGAGAGGACTGAAAATGACAATTAGGTTTTATTTAATTGGCCGGCCATATTTTCTTGTTATAAAAGTATTCAAGGCCAATTTTACAATCATAATTAATTATAATTTTCAATTTTGCTTTAGCAAATTAAGGTACATTACAAAATACGACTGAAAATGACCCAGGGAAACAACAAGCAGTCTATGTTTATTTACTGATTATCACATATATGCAAATTTTGTTTAATTTTGTATGGAGTAAGTAATCATTATTATTTCTGAGGCGGAGTTGTTTTTTGGGCCTATATTTTATAGTTTTAACAGTAAACTGAGATTGCACATTGGGGCTTTTCGTAGTTGGTAGTCCCAAAATGGCCTAGAGCCTATAAGAGTTGACCGATACAAATAATTCTTTTTTTAATTTCTTCCTTAGAAAATTTCTAAACGATCCCATCACGAGCTTTTTTGATAAAAATTACTCTGCATTAAAAGAAGTTGGTTTATAGTCCAGTCAACTGAGGGTTTCACCTCTAACTTGAATGCTAATGAACGGATTTTGATGAAACCTTGTGCAATGTGTTTATAATGACGTTAATAAAAGAGCTGAAAAAAAAATAGAGTAAGAAATGATCGGAAGGGGCAGAAACACCCCTTTTATCACGGGTTCCGTAACGTGTAGAATTAGGTCAAAAATGAAAAAACACGTTTTTTGGTCCAAAATAAGATGTTTTGACTCTTGTGAATTATTTCGAAAAATGCATATTTTTCAAGATATGGCCATTCGAAAATTCATAAAGTTGAAAAAAAATCTGAAAAAATTGAAGTGAATGTATCATCGAAATACAAGACTTTTTTTATTTGCAACTTTTCTGTAAAGTGCGTTTTCATCGAGTTTTTCCGGAAAAGCGCTTTAAAAATATGTAATGTAAAAGTTTGAAAATTCAGACATATGCATTGAGCCCTTCTAAACATGTTTTATCTCTGGGAATATCTTGAACTTGCTAATTTTCCGAGTTACAGGCAGTTTTTCACGATAAATAATGTACTACATTTTTTGCACATTAAAAAATAGATGAAAATTCGAAAAATGAGGGTAATTTAGTTTCTATCCCCATGGGTAAATTTATATAATAACAATATATCTTGCTTTTTTTAATTAAATGTAAAGCTTTGTAAAGTTTCAGTAATGTTATTCTTGGAGTTCTTGGCTTAAAATTTACATTACAGAGAATCAATTATTAACTTATTTTGATTTTTACTAAATGCATGTATTTTTACTGCAAAATGTTTATAGGTTTCATATTTTTTTATAATAATATATAAATTACGCTCATTTTTCGAATTTTTCGAAGTGCAAAAAATGTAGTACATTATTTATCATGAAAAGCTGCCTGTAACTCGGAAAAATAACAAGTTACAAAAAAATTCCAAGAGACAAAAAATGTTTAAAAGGCCTCAATGCATACGTCTGAATTTCAAACTTCTACAGTACATCTTCTTAAAGCGCTACAATTTCAAAGTTTCAGTTTTTCATGTTTTCCCGGAAAAACTCGGTGAAAACGCACTTTACAGAAAAGTTGCAAATAAAATAAGTCTTGTTCGATGATACGTTCACCTGAATTTTTTCAGATTTTTTTTTTCAACTTTTACATTTCCTCTCCCTCACTTTTGTGAATTTTCGAATGGCCACATCTCGAAAAATATGCACTTTTCCAAAAAATTCACAAGAGTAAAAACATCTTATTTTGGGCCAAAAAATTTGTTTTTCATTTTTGACCTTTTTCTACAAGTTACTCTAATCTTTTTTTTTTTTTTTTTCATTTATTAACGTCATTACAAACACATTGCACAAGGTTTCATCAAAATCCATTCATTAGCGCTCAAATTAGAGGTGAAACCCCCAGTTGACTGGACTATAAACCAACTTCTATTAATGCAGAGTAATTTTGATTAAAAAAGCTCGTGAGGGATCATTTAGAAATTTTCTAAGGAAGAATTAAAAAAAAATTATTTGTATTGGTTAACTTTTATAGGCTCTAGGCCTTTTTGGGACTACCAACTACGAAAAGCCCCAATGTGCGTTGGTTTGAATTTATTTATCACAACAGATGTCTTTTTGGTTTTGTATATCACCAAGTTCATTTTATGTTCGTATCGGTCTGAAGTTAGACCAAGCAACGAATGATTATAGAGGGAAATTTTAGGTACAGAAAATTTGACTTCGGAACTTTGTTTGGACTAGTCTGGAGATGAATATATCAAAAGTCCCGGGGGGGGGAATTTTTTCGCTTATATCTCGGAAATTATGCGTCGTATGGAAAAAGGTAATCTATGCAAAATTAAACACAATTAAATTTCCTACAAGAATGTCTATATTCATTTTTTTCCTGTGTTATAGTTTACGAGATATTCGCCAACCAAAATAGATAATTAAAAAAAAAGTATTAGGTACCTTAAATATTTCTATCAAAGCGGTTTACCGTGGTCTGCTAATAAATCACAGTCACAAAACAGTCTTTAATTTACACCACTCGACGTATTTACTAACGTAATATATTGTCGAAATCTATACATTTCATTAAATATACAGTGTGAGTCACTTAAAATGAAGACGCCCTTATAACTTTTTTATTTTGTTTCCGATTTGAATCAAATTTTACTCAAGTATAGAACAAATTAGGATCTACTTATAACCAGAAAAACATTCGCCTGCTACAAAGGCAAAGCCACCTGTGGTACCAAAATATGCTGAAAAATATTAAAAATCATATTAATGGGTCTTGACGAATTTCACATATCCACCACAAATTGCGGAAACTGAAGACCCCCTTTGTCAGATGAGCTTATGTATGAAAAATCCCCCATCCATAACCAAATCAAATTTTGGTGTATTTACGGTTGTGGCGCCAATCCGATGCATTTTTTAGAATTTTTAACATTCAAAATGTTTTTATTTTTTTCAGCATATTTTGGTACCACAGAAGGCTATGCCTTTCTAGCAGGCGAATGTTTATCTGGTTATAAGTAGATCCTAATTTGTTCGATACTTGAGTAAAATTTGATTCAAATCGGAAACAAAATAAAAAAGTTATAAGGGCGTCTTCATTTTAAGTGAGTCACACTGTATATTTAAGGAAATACATAGATTTCTACAAAATATTACGTTAGTAAATACGTCGAGTGTTGTAAAATAAACATTGTTTTGTGACTGTGATTTATTAGCAGACCACGGTAAACAGCTTTGATAGAAATATTCAAGGTACCTAATACTTTTTTTTTTATTTATCTATTTTGGCTGGCGAATATCTCGTAAACTATAATACATAGGAAAAAAATGAATATAAACATTCTTGTAGGAAATTTAATTTTGCATAGATACCTTTACAACACATAGTTTCCGAGATATAAGCGAAAAAACAAAAAATGGGACCTTTAAAGTGCCCCCCTCCCCCTGCCCACCACCTAGGAGTGGGGACTTTTGATATGTTCATCTCCAGACTAGTCCAAACAAATTTTCGAAGTCAAATTTTCTGTCACTAAAATTTCCCTCTACACCCTTTTTGAGCATTCGTTGCCTGGCCTATGTCTGCTTAAGTCAATTTAAAAGAAACAAACACAATAATAAAATTATTTGGATTCTTTTGTAGATATTCTTATAGCTTCTCACTCCTGATGTGACTTTCAAAGGTTTTAAAAACTAGTTTTAAGGTAATCTTCTTGGTATTTTCTATAAGTGCAGAGAGCTTATAAATATGTCCATTTGGCTTTAAAATAGGTTTTAAGGAACATTTTAAAACAGGCTGGACAAGTTTTCAAGAGAGACGCTATGCCACTCTATGGAGTTTTATATGTAAATTTAAAAAAAGGTCTTAACAACCTTCACAAGGGTGGGCCCTTTTAGTCTACAAACTGCTTTATGATGGTGTTAAGGATGTTGTTACAGCAAAATAGATTTTTCAACTCATTTTATAAATAGTTTTATAGCACTCCTGTAGATATTTAAGACACCAAAAATTGTTTATTGGGATCAATGTGTACAATGTACATAACATGATAAGTTAATAAAATAAAGTTAAAAAAACTATGAAACCCGACTACATGTAAAACAAACGTAAAGTTAAAAACAAGATTTACCTTTTAGTTTACAGAAAAGCGTAGGAGAGAGAGACACTCAATAAATATTTAAATCTTGTTTTTAACTTTTCAGTTGTTTTTTATGTATTCGTGTTTTATGGTTTTTTAAACTTTATTTCATTTCAACCTTTTTGTTTAGTTAAAATTTTGTCAAATTCAACAATATGACGCTAAATGGCTACCATTCTGTTTTTCTTTCTAGGTTTCAAGACGACTCAAGACGACTAATTGATTTTTTTAATTTCAACAATATGGCGCCTAATGTCCGTCATAAATGCCAACATTCGACCCCCATCCTGGATTGCTGAATTTTGACCAAACATATGTAATCCGCGTCCCAGAAAAGCCCTAGATATTTTGAGCCGATTCCGACCATAAATGCTGAAATTCGCCCCCCATCTTGGATTCCTAAATATTGACCTAAAATTCGTAATCTCCGTCCCCGAAAATCCCCAGATACCGATTTTGAGTCGAAACGGAACATAAATGGCGAAATTCATCCGGCATCTTGGATTCCCAAATTTTGACCAAGAATTCCTAATCCACGTTCCCAGATTATCGATTTTGAGTCAAATCAGATCATTAATGTCGAAATTCGTTCGCCAACTTGGAGTTCGAGCAACGAGAAGCAGCAGTAGGCAGCTTTCAGCGAGAATCTGAATATGGCAATACGTCGTTAAGGAAAGAGAAAGTGAGAGAGAGAGAGAGAGAGAGAGAGAGAGAGAGAGGGGGGAGTTAAATAAATTTAAATTAACTTTCTATATATTTGTCCTTTATTAAAAAATGTCAAACTAATGTTGGGATTTTGCAAGGTGAGAACGAAATTGCGAAACTTTTTATTTCTTTTTAATATTTAAAATCCCAGACATAGTATGACCTTTAAAACGATTTTAAGCAGTTGCTATGACTCTAATCTTCTCGTGAAAAATCAGCACCCGAGATTTCTCGAGGTTCTTACGTTTCAAAGTATGTAGATTACGAAAATTAAACCCATTTAATTCCGTCAGTCCGTCTGTCTGTGTGTTCTATATGCTATATCTACAAAACCACTTGACGGAGATTAATAATATTTGGTAGGTAGTTGACGCCGCTGCTAATGAAGAACTTGGATATACTTCCATTGTAAAATATACAGGGTGGGCTTTACAACAAAATTTAATTAAAGAAAAAAATGTGACGGAAGACAGTAATATTTGGAATGTAGTTAACACAACTATAAGGAAGAAAAATATGAAAAATATACAGGGTGCTCACTATAAAAAAAATAATTACAAAATGTGACGGAGAAAAATAATATTTTTTATATAGTTAACACGACTGTCAGTGAAGAAAAATATAAAAAAATATACAGGGCGGTCACTCTAAAAAAATTAATGAAAAAATGCGACGGAGGACGATAATATTTCGCATTTAGTAGCACAACTGTCACAGAATAATATTTAAAAAATAGACAGAGTGGTCACCGAGTGGTCACCGTAGAAAAAATAATGAAAAAATGCGACAAAGCTATATATCGTATGGAATTTGGAACCTCTTAATCCCACCAATGTATAAAAGGACGCAAGTATTTTATTAGTCTTTGGGCGCGCCAATCCTTAATTCGGCCCTGTGTAGCAAAAATGCTTTTGTCGAAAAGATCGATATTGGCTTCATTAAAGCAGCTTAGCTGTGATACTTCTAAGGTTTCCGACTGAAGTAATTGTTTATGCCAGAAATGTGAAAGCATTTTCGTATACCCAAAAATTAATAAAATGGAAAGAAAATATAGGTACTCTGATTACATGCATTTTGAAACTTAAATCATTAGATGAGTTGCCAAGTCAATTTTTAGATGCTTTTAATCACGATAGTCTAATTGAGCCAACACTTATTATTAGTCACAATGGCTTAAATCTTGTTATACAAAATTTAACAATCGTGAAATGTAACGATCTAGTACAAAGCTAAAACAAAGACCAACTTCACTCTGTTGATTTCTCTAATAACCGATTGACAAGATCGCAGACCGAACTACTTAATACTTTTCACTCTATATGTTCGCAGAAAGGAAAGCAATGGAAGCATCCATTGGATAAGGAGAGTCATTGAGGTGACATGAAAGGCGGTTAAAACATATTTTAAAACACACAAAAGGTACTGAAGTTGGAAAAGGACAATGAAGTTCGAGCTAGTGCTAGCTAACTTTTGGCTGTTTTAGGACCCATGGACCTCATCTCTCAGAAAGCAAAGTACTATGAAAAATGTATTGATTTACTTGCTAAATGGAAACAAAATTTTAAAGCTGCATATGATTGAAATATCAAATATCTCTTTGTTGAATAAAAAAGAATGGCTAGAACACATTCGAAAATATCATGATGATATTTCATAGAATGAGTTACTCAATCTATCATGGGTCTCCTATTATGCAAGTGCGCAGAGATGCTCAATCTATCCAGCACTTAATTGTTCAACTCTTCACTAAGCCCTCAACCTATCTCTCAATGCTGCTCCATGGTTTGGATATTGTGAGATCAATAACTAATTATCTCAAACCTGGTCAAGTACCAACTATGTGCAGAGTGCATGGACCAATTCCTATATGCATTAGCAAAGCTGCAACAATGTAATTTTTCGAAGTGTTATGGAGAGAAGATGTAAGTAATGATATTTGCTCTTTTTCATAATGAGTAAGTATTTTTAAGTTGAATTGGGAAATTTATAAAAGGCTCTGACTGTAGTAGACAGCTTAAGTAAGTTTAAGTTCCACAAGATTCTATAATTAGAACATACAAATTTCCTTCTCTGTTCGGCATCCTTTATTTATGAATTATTTTTGCTGTTGAATGACCACCCTTATATTTTTTTTTATTGAAACTGATTAAGATTTCTTCCTGGCAATAATAACAACTATATTTCAAGTATCATTTACCTCCATCGTTTCTTATTTTTAAAGTGGCCGCCTTGTATATTTTTCATATTTTTCTTTCTTGAAAGTTGTGTTGACCGCATGCGAAATATTATCGTCCTCCATCACATTTTGTCATTTATTTCTATTTTTAGAGTTACCAGTTGTTTTTTCATATTTTTCTTCCTTAGCAGTTTAGTTAAGTACATGGAAAATATTATTTTCATTATTTTTTTTATAGCGTATATTTTTCATATTTTTCTTCCTTGACAGTTATCTTAATTATATGCCAAATCTGACTGTCTCTTGTCACATTTTTTTCCTTAATTATTGTTTTTAAGTATCCACCCTATGTATTTTTCACTGGAAATATATCCCAGTTCTTCATTGGCAATAACGTCGACTACCCACCGAATATTATTTTCCTCCGTCAAATAGTTTTGTATATACCGCCAACAGACAGAGAGAGACACCGTACCGACAAACATACAAACGAGCAAACTGACGGAATTAAAAGATTTCAATTTTCGTAATCTACATAGTCTGAAACGTGAAAATCCGAAGAAATCTCGGAGGGTGATTTTCTCACGATTACAATACTTCCCTTCGGTAAGCGAGGGAAGTAAAAATCATTTTGCTTTATCTCCATTTCACTTTTATTTCCGTATTTCGATTAATAATATTAGTTGATTAAGTAGGGTATACATAAAACAAACCATATAAACTTGATTTAACAGGAGGCTAATTATTGAATAAAGAAAAAACTCTAATTTTTGAAAAAGTGTAGGTCAACTTCACGCTCAGCACACATTTATTTAACTATTTTCCACTTTGGCGCAAAATTTTTCTTCGTCGGTGCCAAATGGCGCTTATTAGGTGCTAATTAATGAATAAAAAAACTTTAATTTTTGAAAAAGTGTCTGCTCAGCTTACATTTATTTAAATAACTTTTATAATAGTCTACAACTACAGGACCTATAATTTCACTAAGTTTTATTAAAAGAGATCAATTATTTCTTTAGTAATGTTACGTGTCCTTTTGTAAATACCTCTATTGTGGATCCGGAAATTATAACGCCAGGGTGACACTAAACACTAATTTATTAACTTACGTACTAATTACAACAATTAATTGCTTTACTAGTACTACACTGAATACCATAACTCACTACTTCATTCACTTGATCACTTTGCTTACTTGTTCTATATGATTCTCAATTCACTATCTGAACTAAATTACTCTGCTAATTGAACTAATCTGAACTGTACTACTGAACATCACTCAGCTTCTCCATGCCTTTGTATACTCAAAGATGAGGGATCCAGAATATTCTCAACTATTCTGTAACTTTCTGGTAGGCTTTTTGCAATCTCTAGATTCAGACACCGCACACCATCTCTGAGACGATTGCCAAACTAACTAACTAGCTTAGTTTCTGTTACTTAAAGAACCTGTAGGAAACTCACATAGATCTCTGTGGGTAGAACATGTAACACTGCACTCCTTAAGCCTGAACGTCCCGGCCAGGGAATTTAGCATCTTTCACATACTTCGCCAGTCTATCCAAGTGAACGATTTTCATCTTCGACTTTTTACTTCTTTGATTTCGATAGACAACATCTAGTGATGACGAGATACGGTCCTTCCCAAGGCGGTTGAAGCTTCGGGGATCTCCATTCTTTCCGCTGCGAGTTGTATAGCCAAACAAGATCTCCTACCTCGAATCCTTCTCTACTGGCATTACGATCATAACGAGCCTTCATTCGGTCATTAGCTTTGGTGATCTGCTCTAGGACATTCTTCGGATGTTTTCGACTTTCATTCGCATAGTTTCTCACGGAAGGTGGTTCCCCATTGGCAGCACAATTCTTACATTTGCGTCACCAAGCCTCCAATCCTGGCGACTATTAACCTAATGGAATCGTTCACATACTTTACTCAACGTCTTGTTTACGCCAAAGTGTCCGCCGGACGTTCCATTATGCACTTCCTGGAGTACTTCTGGTAAACGACACCTTTGAATCACTAGAGGCATGATAACTTGCTTTCCATCCGGGCTATGCCATGCTCTGTTCAACAGCCCATCTAAGACTCTAAGTGAATCCGATTGTAACCATAAAGCCTTCAATCCTGCTCCTTTGCTTGAAACCTCCTTCCATTCCGGTCGCCTTCCTTTTTCTTTTGCTCACAATATAGGCCCAATTTCGATATCGTCCAGTTGTTCTTGTCTTAAATCTTCCTTTGTCCAATTCTCTGGAATCTCTTTCCTTTTCTGGTAATGGTAGACTACTCGGAATTCTTCGCAGCTGGCAAAACTTTATTTCTCTGGGGGCATCGTTTTCACTAGCCAGCACCGCCCCAGTGGCATGTACCCTCTCAGGGTTCCACTGTAGATAATCTAGTCTTAAATGGCCTAGTTTCCCGCAGCCATAACATTGACTCCCATTTGGCTTCCCACTACTTTGTAGTTTGTCCTGCTTCCCTATCAGTAATTGATTTAACATTTTGTGTAAGTATGTCAGTATAGTCTTCAGATTCTTTGTGTCCCAATCCGACTATTCGACAACTTCGGCATTTATCTTCTCAGGGCTTTGCTGTCGACAACCTCGTTTAATATACCCTAATTTGCCGCACTGATAATATTGTATACTTCCACCTTGGCTTGGCTTCTCACCGCTTGGTTGCTTCCTGGGTTACCAGAGAATCAGTTTGGCCAATAATTTACTGAACATTTCATGCATGTCCATGGTGTCCAGCTTCTTTTTATCTGACCGTGCCTCTTCGACTGTCACAGCACGCACTTCTGATTGCAAGGTGTCTTTAAAGGCTGCCTCTACTTCCACAGTCAGACACCAAAGTCTCGCTAATACTTTGATGTCTCGTTAACCTAAGAACTCGTCTGACCTTATGCCATCTAAAAAGGCCCCCACGGCTAATAGTTCTTAGAATTCTCTTGGAGCACTCGGATATGCCAGATGTGCCAGTTTTTCTATCGCAGCTTCGAATTTTTGCGAGCTTCCCCAGCCAAGTCTAAGGCAGCTTCCAAAACTTTGAAATCCCTTTGTTTGTCCACTGAGGCTTGGCCCCTTAGGCTAATAGCCTTTTCCTCATCCGAGTTATTCGCAAATGCAGCTGCTTCAAATTGTCTTTTATAGGTTGTCCATATGTCCATGAGCTTTGACCATCAAACGAGGGAGGTTTTAACCGAGGACCTGACGATGCTACTAGCTGGCCTCCTTTATCTCTCAATTGTCGTTTAAGTCGTTCTACTTCTCCTTCGAACTCGCTCATCTTTTCTACAAACTTATTTACTTTTCCCTTTACTTGACTGACTTCTGTCTTGACTTTACCTACTTCGGACTTTACGCTGCCCATATCATCTTTGATTTCATTTTTGAGTTCCTCAGTGGCTGAGAAGATTGAATCCTATTGTATTTTCTTTTGTTCGTCAAGAATTTTTCTTAATTCCTCCTGGCGTCTTTCTTGCTCCTCTTGACGTTTTATTTCTTCCATCGTTTTTCTGTATTCGACTTTCTCATCTTGACGTCTTCTTTCTTGGATTTCTTTTTCTTCTTGACGTCGCTTTTTTTGTTCTTCTTTTTCTTCTTGGCGTCTTATTTCCAGATTCGCCATCATCTTTCTCAACTTTAAACAGTTTATTACACAATAGCGTTAAGAAAATCCAGATATCTCGTCGATATTTTCGATGGAACTTTCTAGAAAAATCTTGAAATAGCACAAAAGGGTCTTTTTGGAATCTATGTCACTATCCAGTTGTTAGAATTCCACTATCTCCAGTAATTTCCAAATAGAACGTTCTAGAAATTTTCTTAAACTAACACAAATCTTATTTAGTGTCTATATCACTTTCCAGTTGAAAGTTTTTGAAAGTTGAGTAGTTTTTCTTCTTTGCAAAAAGACAAAATGGCAGATCGAATTTGGACATATGCAGTTTTATTTATAATTTGTCTCATAGTTTATTTAGAAATATTTTAGATTTTTTATTTGCCCTAATCCGATGAACGGAGGCCGAAATATTAAAAAAAGGGAGATAAGAACACGTTTTTCAAAATGTAAACTTAATTTCGTTCACCTGCCAAGTTGGACAAAACTTTACTGTAATTTGATAATATGCAGAATTGCATTTTCATAAAGAAAATTCCCCCAACCCAGGAATAGTTGAAAAAAGCAGTTTTATTCGACTAAATGTTACTATGTATGTTATTGTAATACTATTGTTTTATATGGGGTGTGGCAATAGTGCGTCGGACTACGATATCTCGAGTTCTACAATAGCTAGAAATTTAAAAAAATATAATAGTAAACTAGATGAAAAAGTTTATAACCGGAAATTATTTTCGAATATACAAGGCGAGCCAAGACGAAATTACAGGATCAAGTACCTTTCTTTTAAATGGAATGCTATGTATATCAGTATATTTTTTGAAGCCCCTTTCTAGACTCCATTCATTCCTGTATTATTGTTGACTATCTCCCTTGGATGTAATGAATTTTTTTGTTGAAATAATGTCATCTGCAACTGCATATTGAAAAAATCACCAAAGTCACAATTACGGGTTTTAAGAAAAACTTATGTGAATGCTAGTTACGAGACATCTAATTAATGTTTTTGAATTATTTTTACTTCCTAAAAATTTACAGGGTGGTCAAAAATTATTTTTCAATTAAGAACTTTTAAATAGAATTTCCTCATTTTTTTCAAATGAAACCACCCTGTATATTTTTCGACGATGTGATGAAGAAATGAAAAGCGAACATTTTTGGTAAATACTTCCCTATGGCCAGTTGCAACCATTTTCGTTTTATTGAGCAATAAGTACAAAATTCGAGAATTTCTACAAATAATTCATCAATTTCATTTCATTAATAAGTTTGATTTTGTTTGATCGACACACATTTCCATGCGCTTTTGAAATGAGGTTTCTACTGTTCATAAAATTCTCGGTGTGACAGATCTACAAGCAGTTATTATCCTTTCCTTCATATTTTGTACTGTTTTGTTGTGCCTTTATAAACAATTTCCTTCACGTATCCCCATAAAAAGAAATCCATTTTTGTAAGATCTGGGGACCTAGCAGGCCATTTAGTGAGTCCAATTCTTCCAATCCATTGAAGTGGGTAGGTATTATTTAAGTGGTCTCTAACTGCATTTAAATAATGTGGTGGAACACCATCTTGTTGAAATTACATCCTATTTCGAATCAGGAAGATTCACCAATAATTGTGGCATATAGTTTTTCAGAAAATGAAGAAAAATAGTTCCAGTCAATGTACCGTGAAAAAATGTGGCCCTATTACCTAAACGTTTATAGACCATCTGCGCTAGTCATCAACTTGCCTAAAAAAGTGAGAATTTTCCGAAGCATAATAATAGAAATTGTGTCTATTAATAAATCCATTTTTATGCAAAGTTGCCTCATTAGTGAATAAAGCATTATGAAAGAAGGTGACATCTTGCATTTATCTCTAGCCCAATTACAAAACTGTAGACGTCCTTGAAAATCGTCATCAGGTCAAGTCGGACTTGGTGCATTTGGATATGATATGCATGAAACTTATTTGTTTTTAAGATTCGACCAACAGATCAGACCGTCTACTTATTTCTACTAACGAGCTCACGTCTCTCTGATTAATATGAGAATTCTCAACCATTGCTAGCACCACAGAAAACTCATTTTCTTCATTCACAACACGTTTCATTCTTTCACTTTTTTATACTCGATATTTCTAATTTCTTCAAATCTATCGAGAAGGTTTTGGAAGCTGCTAACATCAGGAATCCTTCTTTCAGGATACCTTTGCTTATAAATTCTAGTGGCAAGCAAACAATTTCTGCCCGACTCGCCCAAAACAAAAGTCATGTCTACAAGTTCCACAAAACAACAAAAACATTTATAAAAAATTATTACAGTAAGGGACCAGTGAAATACTATCTACCCAATTTAATGGATTGGAGGAAATAGTCCCACTAAATGGCTCCATTTCAAAATTGCATGAAGACGTCTTTCAATCAAAATGGGCAACATGTGGAACACTTATTATAATTTTTTCTAATGAATGATTTGAAGTTTATTCTTGAATTTTGTACTTATTGCTCAATAAAACGAAAATGGTTGCAAATAGCCATAGGGAAGCACTTATAAAAAATGTTCGTTTTTCGTTTCTACATCACATCGTCGAAAAATATACAGGGTGTTCCATTTGAAAAAATTGAGATAATTCAATTTAAAAATTTCTTAATTTAGAAATAATTTTTTAATTACCCTGTACATTTTAGGAGGTAAAAATGATCCAAGAACATTAATTAGATGTCTCGAAACCAGTATTCACATAAGTTTTTCTTTGGTGATTTTTCGTTATGCATCTGCAGATGGCAATATTTCAACAAAAAAATTCATTACATTCAAGTGATTGGGAGGTAGTCAATAATAATATAGGAATGAATAGAGTCTAGAAAGAGGCTTCAAAAAATGTACCAATACGCATAGCGTTCCATTTAAAAAGAAGTCACTTGATCCCGTAATTTCGTCTTGGCTCGCCCTGTATATTCGAAAATAATTTCCGGTTATATACTTTGTATCTAGTTTACCTATATTTTTTTTTAATTTCTAGCTATTGTAGAACTCGAGATATCGATTTCCGACGCACTATTGCCCCATCTGTATACAGGATGCGCCACTTAAAACTCCCCAGACTTGTAACTTTTTTATTTTTGAAGCGATGACCATGTTGGGCACATCAAATTGTAGACATTTTTAAAACCTTTAAACTTGCATATAGTGAATTAAGAAAAAACATTTTGAAAAAATTGTTAAGAAAGGAAACTTAATTTCTTTGAATATTTTTTTACCTCACCTTGTACATGAAATGTGTTAATGTTTTCTTATAGAGATTTTAATTAGCGTCAATTTATGTTTTAAAAAAAAAATTTAAAAACATAAATTTTGCAATTGCCTATTATTTAGTACATTTTAATAAAGTTTGTTTTTAAAAATATTTATTTCTTTTGTTTCTTGTTGCTGTTTTGTTACATTGAGGATTGTTTGTGATATGTCTTTTACAAATAAAGCATAAAATTATTATTTACATTTTTTCAGTTATTTAAAAAAAAATCAATTTGGAATCGGAAGAAGTGTTTTTAATTTCTTTCTCTAAAACCAAAAGGAATTTCGAATATAACGTAATAACAGAAGCTAATTAAAACCTTTATAAGAAAACATTAACGCAGTTAATGGGATGAGGTAAAAAAATATTCAAGGATATTAAGTTTTCTTTCTTAACAATTTTTTCAAAAATTTTTGTTTAAAATCACTCTGTACACGTGTTTAAATGCCTTAAAAATATCTGCAATTTGATGTGCCCAACATGGTCTTCGCTTAAAAAATAAGACAGTTACAAGCCTGGGGAGTTTTAAGTGACGCACCCTGTATATGTATATATGACTTTATTTATAAAACAATATACTTTATAAAGGCCTTGAATAAACATTTCCGAATATTTGGCAAGTAACGAAGAGTAATAAATCACTAAATCAGTACTGTATACATTAACCAACGTTAATGTTTTCTTCTGGATTAGTTGTGCGGTAGGGTGCCTAAAGAAGTCAAAAGTGACAAATCGGACATTAGTAGAGCAGAAAGAACAGCTGGTTCGGAGGACGAACGGATGACCCTACCTGTCTCGTTAATTTATGTACTCAGACGGACTCCCTACTATGAATACCTTTTCATTTACAAGATGTCTGTTCTATACTATATATATGCAATTTTATCTATAATTCATACCCAGTGAAGCAAAATCTTTGTATGATAAATTCTATTAGCTAAGAATTCTACCTTCACAAAAGACTTGAGAAGGTAGTCTTTGGTATTATTGAAAATTGATTAATTTTATATTCCCCCCGCATTTACAGGCTTATTTTTTAACATTTCTTAATAATATTCAAACCAAGGGAAAGATTATTCTCTCTAGGTTCAGGTTCTGCTCAATTATTCTCGAAATTGTTGTTAACAAATGTTGTTTGTTGTTGTTGTTGTTGTTTGAACAAAGCATATTAGCCGGAGACCGAGACCTTCGCAATATGTAAAATAAAAGTGGTCTATGCAACTCGCGAACACACAAAAACTGAAGTCATATTCTTGTGTAAAATGATCTGCCGAATTCGAATATGGAGGTCGTGATTTGATTTGGAATTGCGAAATCGGAGAAAATTGCACTTTTCACTTTTCTCTGAAATTCCGCGAAAATACAATATTTTGTTTCTCATCCCATAACTCTGTTAATACCAATTAACTCGGCTTGAAAATTTGGACACGTATATTTCGAAATATGATGAATCTATTGCCATACATAAAATTATACTAAAGATAAATTATCTGGTGGAAAAAAATATTTTCGATTTCACATGAATTTTTCAGTAGTGACATTGAAAAAGTCTGTATCTAGGAAACTTTTTTATTATTGAAGATAGAGTATTAGTGTAAACGAGTGAAATGTAGTTTAAGGTATAAATTAATTTTTGAAAAACATAAAATCTTGTTTACAACAGTTTGGTGGTCATAAAAGTGTAATAAGCTTGAACGTTGTACGCGCTGCATTAAATTCTGTGTGCACCATGCACCAGACAGCGCCATCGTAGAGAACATGAAATGACACGGTACGGCATTCGTTTCCAGATGTATTCATAAAGTAATATTGATAATATTATACTGGGTAATAGAATTCTGCAGTAGCATGCAATAAATACATTTTTATTCGATATATACACACTTACCTTCGCATAAACAGCTTATGGAACAAAGTACATTTGCTTTAGCACAGGAATATGATTTGTTACAATATAGGTGTTTGCACTTACAAAATGGTGATATGTTTAGAAAATCTGGCTTCGCATTAATTGTCATCGTGATTAGCATTACGTTGCTGTCTGTCTTGTGCCATCCAAATTCAAAAAGGTTTGCTATTTTTTGGCCGAACGAAATAGGCAGTTTTGTAAAAAAAATTGTATAACGAATTCGGAATAATTTTAGAAGCACAATCTTTAGTAATTTCTGTGTTATCAACCGCAGATTTACATAATTGAATATCTGTTTTTAAGACTTTAGCAAGATGGTAGATGTCAGACTGTAAGTGACAAGAAGAATTGGTCTGTTCGGCAACATCCTTCGTATCTGATGACTGAGATGTGCTCTCTTTTGGCATTTTCAAAAATTTTATTATTTTTGCCGTTGAACAAACATAACTAGACAACTTTGAACCCCTTGCAATTATTAGCAATTTACCTCCGAAATGTTACTTTTATTTCTTTGAAATCTCATCTGAACTTGGATATGATTCAGTCCAATAGATGTTGTATTTAGTGGCATCTGTATGAAGAAGGTGACGAATTTGAGCTATTGTAAAATCTTCAGCATTTACCAATAAATTTTTTCCAATTTTAATAAAGCTTGCAAAAACAGGTCTTTAAATTGAAGAATATTAGCTTTGTTTTGTTTCTTTGAAGTATTAGTTTTTTCTTTTAAATCTAACATACATAAATTGTGATATTTCAAATCATTTACTGTCATGTCTATGCAACTGTCGCCGAATCCTTGAATTCTATATATTATTTTCTTGTTGTTTAGCTCCTTAGCTGTCTGAAACATTTCGTTTTGCCGGTTAAATGACCCTACATACAGTTGCTTTCGGTTTCCTTTAATGTCGCGTTCTTTATTGCAAATAAGACATTTTTTTAGTAGTGCCTTTATTGTCGGCATTTTTCATAGGAACATGTATGTCTTGATAAAAAATCCTCATACACGATCTTCTACACTTGGCGTGATAAACAGGATTTTTAGAAAAAAAATTTCCTTATTTTCCAAATGAGCTCCCAATGCCACTGATATATTGATTTAAATGACGCCGAGTGTAATAGTTTTGTACAGTTTTCTTCTATAACAGTTTCTGAAGTTCCTGCCTGATACACAATACACTGATCAAAGTCAACGTTGACCACAGATAAAGCTAAAAAATTATATTAAACAACAATGTTTACAATAATGTAAAAAACCGCTGCCCAAGGAATCACTACTTCCACATCCAGATTTTTTATCTAAGTCACTCACAACGAAAAAATTTTGTATGTGGAAATAATTGTTTATGGAACTTTAATAATATAATATTTGAAATCCTCTACCCCAAAAACCCATAAAACGATACCCCACATCGGTAGCGGGGTGGGGGGAGGGGGTGATAGGGGGTGGTAGTGGGGATGATGAAGTAAAAAACATTTTGAGGTTTCTGGTTCCTGTACACACCCTAAATCACAATTTTTTTCATCCCCTTTAATAATGGGGTGGGGGTGGTAATGGGGGTGGCTAATGCCAAAATTTTTTTTGAGACCTCAGCTTCTCTTGTATATACTAAATACCAATTTTATGGACTCTTACCTGCTTGATTTACCTATTTTTCCCAAATTTACCCCAATTTATCCCCCAACCCTTCGACGGAATAAGACGAAAATATAATCTAGTTCTAGATCTCGTTAAAGTACATATGTGTACCAAATTTCAAGTCAATATCTCAAACGGTTCCAGAGTAAATGTGCGCACAAAAAAAGTTACAGACAGACCGACAGACAGAAATTTTTTACAATTACAATTTAACAAATCACAAAATTTCAATTCGTTGTATCTCAGTTAGTAATGAAAATATTTTCATAAACTTCAGAACGTGTTGCTGTATTTTTATGAAAAGTAAAATGAATATGACAAAAGAAATAATTTTAAACAGGAGTCCCTAGACCTGGGGGGGGAGGTAATCGAATTTTGAAAAAATTTTTCGCAAACTGCTTTTTCAAAATTATTTAGGGAAGTGCTTCTCGAGATGTTATTTCCCATATTTGGTATGGGTCCTATGCGCCACAGACGAGAAGAAAATTATTGAAATTTCTAGATCCGCGTTTGGAAATATATGGGTTAAGGTCTAACTGTACGCATACGTAGGTATTGGAAAACCCCGATCCAACAAGTCCTCGCATGCCTGATAACGAAAAACGGGAAAAATTATGCTGGTTAAGGATGGGCGGCTAAATAATATCAGCATCATATTCCCCGGCCTTGAAAACGTGTAGAAAACAATTTTCAGCATGTTTGGATGTTTTTTGCATGTTCCGGTATTGAGGGAGAGGGTGGTTTCAACTCCCGTTAGTCGTTAGGATGTCTGATTGCAAAGTTTTGCAGGACAGGTTGAGTTTCCTCAAAAATAACCGATCCAACAAGTCCTCGCATGCCTGACAACGAAAAATCCGAGGAAAAATCGAAAACAGAGGTGGTTTTTTGTGGGGGTTTATACTTTATTTGCAAGTTTCTTATGGGCTATATGCCATCACTTGCTAACAGCATTCTTGGGGAGATATATCGCTTTCAAACTTATATTCGCTTGATAAAATACCACACTACCACACTAACTTCTTTTTAACTGTATCCGCTCTCATTTTTCATTTATCTTTTTTACGCCGTTTCAGGGGGAGGGTTCTTTTTTTCGATTCTTCGCTTATAAGTCGGAAACGATGCGTCGTACGGAAAAAAGTAATCTCTGCAAAATTAAACAAAATTATATTAGTGGGTCTTGATGAATTTCACGTAACCACTGCGGAAACTGAGGATCCCCTTTGCCAGATGAGCTTATGTATGAGAAATCCCCCATCAATAACAAAATCAAATTTTGGTGTATGTACGTTTGTGGCGTCGATCTGATGCATTTTTTAGAATTTTTAACATTCAAAATGTTTTTATTTTTTTCCGCATATTTTGGTACCGCAAGGTGGCTTTGCTTTTGTAGCAGGCGAAAGTTTTTCTGGTCATAAGAAGATTCTAATTTATTCTATACTTGAGTAAAATTTGATTCAAATCAGAAACAAAATAAAACAGTTATAAGGGTGTCTTCATTTTAAGTGAGTCACACTGTATATTTAAGGAAATGTATAGATTTCCACAAAATATTACGTTTGTAAATACGTCGAGTGTTGTAAAATAAAGATTGTTTTGTGAGTGTGATTTATTAGGAGACCCCGGTAAACCGCTTCGATAGAAATATTCAAGGTAAAAAATTAATTAATTTATTAATTATCTATTTTGGCTGGCGAATATCTCGTAAACCATAACACATAGGAAGAAACTGAATATAGACATTCTTGTAGTAAATTTAATCATGTTTAATTTTGCATAGATTTCCTTTTTCCTTACGACGCATCGTTTCCGAGTTATAAGCGAAGAACTGAAAAAATGAACTTTTCCACCCCCTTCACCCCCGAAGCGGCGGGACTAGGGGCGGGACTTTTAGTATATTTACCTTCTAACTACTCCCAACACATTCCTGAAGAGGAAAATGTTCTCCTCCTCCATGTTCTCTACAACGCTTTCGTTGATTGGATTATCTGTCTTCTTGTAGAAAGAAAGCAAAAGTAATTAGTTTCATGTCATTAAAAAAAACTGGTAATGGGGACCGACTAGACAAACAAAAAATCTATATGACTTTTTTCTCTAGAGGCACTTTGAAAAAACTAACTTAGGTCAAAATTTTGAATGTTAAAGTAGGAGACGTTTGAGAACTACTGCGTTTCTTCTCAAACAATATTACTAAAAATTTTCGAAATTTTCTTTTTTCTTCAAAACTATGGACTTTAGACCCCGTGCTATATAAGTTTTTTTTGTTTGTCTAGTCGTTCTCCAGTTTTTTTCAATGATATGAAACTAATTACACCCTGTTTAGTTTATAAATTGCACATAATTATTAAATCCACATACAAAATTTTTTCGTTGTGAGAGACTTGGATGGAAAATCTGGATGTGGAAGTAGTGATTCCTTGGGCAGCGGTTTTATATATTATATTATACTCTAAAATAAACGACTATAAGAAAGAAAACAGATCTTGTTATTTATCAAGGCATAGGTACTTATCACATATATAGTTCATCATACGACAGCAGAAATGTACCTCACTCTATTTTTTGCCGTCTATTTGCCAATAGGTGCAAGAGGAGAGGGTGAAGTAGGGGTTAGATCTCTGGGCGGTCAGAGCATTCATGTGACTTGTAAAATTCAAATTGAAATTTGACGTCGGATTTTTTATGAAATGTTTTGCTGTCCGTTTGATACATGTTTTAAGATGACCTAAAAAGTCCAAAAACACCCTTGAAACGTGACGATTTTTTTAAATCGAGATATTGCTTAAACGTGGTTTTTATGAAGCTAAGATACTATTGACAACATTTTATTTGTATCACCAAAAAGAGTTAATATACAAAAATGAATTTTGCCATGTTGTCCAAAGGAAGCTGTTGGCTTTCTTACTCTAAAAATGTTTGTATGAGATTTTAACTAAAATTTTTACACTTGACAGCATTTTTCTTTGTAGTGATTTTACCCCATCCACCCTTATATTCACCACGTGTTTTAAAACAAATTTTTTTGGAAATAACCGAATTCGTGACCGGAATTTGCTTAAATTAAGTAGGTAAATAAAACATCACTACATAAAAGAAAGCTGTTAAGTGTAAGAAATTTTGATTAACAGTCATATAAACGTGTTTTAAACCATTGGTTCTGATATTACATCTTCTGCAAACAACAGCTTCCTTCGGAATATCTTAATTAATTAATAGTACAGTAACTAGAGGTCTTAACTTCGGAATAATGTCATATTGAACGGATTTCGTTCATTTTTGGCAGTATAATAGTAAATGCTTCACAGAAAAGTTTCTATATTGTGCGGGGGCTTGCTAATTTATAGGGGGTGGATGCCACCCCCTCTCGGGGGGTGGCACTTAAAAATATATATATATATATATATATATATATATATATATATATATATATATATATATATATGTTAGATCACGGTTTACATGAGTGACTTTTTAAAAAGATTTATTTACTTAAATGGAGCCAACGTTGGCTCTTGGAGAAGGAATAATACAATAATTAGAAGTGTTTCATTCTAAGTGAGTTTAATAACTGATTCAACAAAGCGTGTTTAGTCATATTTATAACATACAGAACCTGAGTAAGCAAAATATATAACAAAGGAATTGCAGTTCTGCAGTCTGCACAAGTTATGAGAAACAAAGGTGTAATATGATATCTTGAAGATAAGCAATTAATAAGAGAAGCTGTTATCGTGAAATACGATATACCTGTGAAGGTTTATTATGGCTAAGTCGCAATAAGATAGCGTGTAATATTATATAACAACTTCCCCCTTAATAAAAAAGTTGATGTTATGCAGCAACTTTTGAAAATTGTTAAAACGTTAAATGAATATAATGCAAAAATAAATTGAAACAATGTTGAATGAATACAAAGCAAAATAATAAAATAATGTAAAAGTTAAAATTGGTAAGCGATAATAAAACATTACATAACGTAATAAGAATAAAATACAATAGTCTAAATTAATAGACAAGGGTAAAACTCCACATGAAAGTCTATGTTAACTCGATGTCCTCTTCTTCTTGAGGTCTAATACCGGGTCGCTTTCTTGGAGGGATCAGTCTAGGAAATTTGGTAAATACTCTGCTTCGCTCTGAAGGAGGTGAAGGAGGGTTATCCGTTGAGGGTTGGATTCGCAATGCTCCACATCTTCTTCTTCTGCATTTACAAGTTATGTAAAGTAGAACTAATAGAATGATGAGAGTGATTATGAAGTATGTGAACCAAGATACATGTTTGGTCACAAAAGGTTCGTTTATGAGGTCGTCTAGGTCTTTGGAATATTGCTCTAGTTTGTTTTTAGCAATATCTAAATCTTCTACGTCGAGGCTGTTTAATTTAAGCGGTTTTAATTTTGGGATTTCGATTTTGTCGGGCATGTGATTGCAGCATTCAAAAGGAATTTGGATTGGATGTGAATTGTCCTTAATTTCGGAAAAGTCTTTAGCACTGGCTTGTATTCGAGTAATGCCTGCATAGGCGTAACATCCTGGTTGTAGTTTTATGATGGAATTTTTGTTAATTAGCTCTGTTATGGATTCTCTCTTCGGGCAGTTGATGGTAATGTGAAGTGGTTCGGAATTAATTACTAGCCATGTGTTGTCTTCAAGTTCTTGGACGTTGTATCCTTGACTAATGATGAAGGAAGTTTGACAATTTTCTGGGAGTTTCGGCAATGGTTTTAATATTCTAGCTTCACAAATGGCATTTTGGTCGATAGGATAAGCAAACAGGTTCGAACATAGTTTGGTTCCAAAATAAAGTGGTTTGCATTCTTTCAAATTTTGTATAGGTATGTACATTAAAGAATCATCGTCTCTCGCGATAAACTTTTGTGAAATAGATAAAAAGTGATGTAGACCAGTTCTGTTATCAAGTATAGGTATAGGGTACAGACGAAAGGTGTTGTAATTTTGAGGTTCAATGAGAGGTATTGTTAAAACAAATATTAAGTTAGAATCTAGTTGAAAAGCTTTTAGTTCAATAATATCCAGATATTGAGCAACTGCTGATAGTTTAATTGGAAGAGGTAAATTGTCCCTTCGCAAACTCTGTGAAATCTCTTGTAACGCCGTTACTAAGTGATCAGGAGTTATGATTGATGAATGAATAATTCCTAATCTGGCGAATGTTATTGAATTTAAAATATCGTTTAGATTGTCTTCGATGTACAAATAGCTGGCCATTAGTTGTTCGGAAATGTATAGAAATTTTAGTTTTATTTCGGCAGCTTGGATCGTTTGAGTCATAGTTTGAATTGTGTGCTCGATTTCTTTGATATATTTGTTAAATGTTTCCTCATCAATTTGTAATTTTTGTATAGTTGAGTTGAAATTTTTGATAACAGAAGTTGTAACTGAGATTTGATTTTTGATTAAGTTTTCTAATTGATGTTCGTCATTATTTAATTTATTTATACAGTTAGTGTAGTACTCGCCATCTTCGGCGTCTAAGTTTCCGGTAATTGATTTGAATATTGTTCCGAAACCGTTAAGTATTCCGCGTTTATATCTCTTTATGTCTGGAAAGACTTCGTCAAATTTCGTTTTTATTGAACTAGCTATTTGCATTAAAAGGTTAAACTCTGTTTTAACTTCGCTTCTAAACAGGATTGATTTTTGATCAGCACCATCGAGGGTGTTCAAGATTCTGTCTAAATTATTTTGATTCTTGTCAAAAGCTAGTTTGAGGGATGAAATATTTTTATGCACTAGTAGAGTCCATTTGTCATTTGTCACCACGATGTCCGTGTCTTGGTGATAGTATACACCAACAGTGTTATTGATCGGGGTAATTTTGTATTGACAGAGTGCTGATCCGAACAGCAGGAGAAACCTGAAAATAAATTTTAATTTTCAGTATATGGTTTCATTCTATCAAAATTTACTTTAGTCTCTTGTTTTGTTTCGAGATTTAATAGGGTAGCAGAATTTTGAAAAATTTCTTTTATTTTAAAGGGACCGTTAAATTTGTTTTGTAGTTTGTTCTTAATTTGTGATTCTTTTACATAAACTAAGTCACCTATTTTGTACTCAGATCGTTTCTGGGGAACATTTCTGTCAAAACGAACTTTCGCTTTCTCCTTTTGTGCTTGTGTTCGATTGCGGGCGATTTCATAATAGTGAGATATTCTATTGTTTAGATCTCTAACGTATTTAGTTATTAATTCTTTTTGGTTATATAAGGTTTCGGGTGGTCTGTTGGACGTATGCCCAAATACAAGTTCGTATGGGGTGAAACCGTGTGTTTTATTTACCGAATTGTTATAGCATATTACCGCATATGGTAAAATTGTGAAAGGATGTTCGTTCGGATTCTCGGTTTTATGAATTCTTATCATTTCAGCTAAAGTAGCATGAAATCTTTCTATGGATCCGTTCGATTGGGGATGTCCTACGCTTGAATAAGTTAATTTTATGTCGTAGAGGGTGCAGAGATCTTTGAGCAAATGGTTGTCAAATTCGCCACCGTAATCGCAATGGATTCTCAATGGGGTACCATAATGTTGAAAGTACAACAACAAAGTATTTACGACAGATTTTGCGGATTTGTCTGGGACTGCATAGGCTTGCGTGAATTTAGTTACTTCGTCGCGAATGGTTAAAGCGTAATTTCGAGTGGGGAATTCAAATAAATCGATATTAATTCTTTCGAAAGGTGTTCTTGGGGTTTCCGTGATTACTAGAGGGTTATTTAGATTTTTCCGGCATACTTTAGTCTTTTGGCACGTTTCGCAGTTTTTTATAAAGTTTTCGACGTCTTTAGTTAAACCTTGCCAAGTGTATTTTTCTCTAATTCTTCGAATCGTTTCATTTATTCCGCGGTGTAGATTATTTTTACCAAAATGATTTTGCTCCAATATAATTGGAATTTCATCTTCGTCGGCAGTTCTGACGATATCTTGACAAATTACTACTTTTAAGTCTTTTTCTGCAAAAATGAATGATAGAATTTCGAGTATGGGGAGGTCTAGGTTATTTTCGACAAAGTATGTCTTAGAGAGATCTAGAACATCTTGATTTTTAAATAGTACCAAAAATAGATGTTCAATTACAGATTCGATATCAAAAGGTAGAGGGATGATAAAATATCTCCTATGTCTGACTGTTTTGCTTGATACAATATTGATTTTATCGTTATGAAATTCGGGGTTTTCTTCGAATATGTCCTCGATAATTTTGTGATGCAGGTCTTGTAAGTTGTTTTGTTGGAAAAAGGTTATAATATCTTTATGTTCTCGATACAAAAGTTGTTTGTTCGAGGCTTTGATTTTCGAATAGTCAATTAAAGATGTTGTTTTATATAAGTTGGCGAATGTTTCAAATTCTTGGGAAATTTGTTCGTTAGTGATTTCGTTATTATCGTCTGGGTTTTCGTCGTCGTCTGACTCTTCGTCGTTCGCGGCTAGAACCTTTGAATAGAATTTGGAACATTCGGAAAAATGATTAATTTTGATTCTGGAAAGTGCATCCGCGTTCTTATTGATTTTACCAGGTTTATAAATTATTTCGTAGTCGTACTCTTCTAATTTGAGTCGCCAACGGGCAAGTCTACTTCCTGGATCTTTTATAGAGAATAGCCAGGTGAGTGGTCTATGGTCGGTTACAAGCTTGAACTTTCTACCGTATAGATAGGGTCTAAAGTGCTTTACACTCCATACTATCGATAAAAGTTCGCGTTCAATCGTTGAATACTTAGTTTCTGCACTGCACAAGGTTCTAGAAGCATAGGCAATGGGTAAATCTTTGCCAATAGGCCCCTGGCTCAGCACTGAGCCGACGGCAAATGCGCTCGCATCAGTGGTTAGAACGAAAGGTTCATCAAAATTAGGGTAAATTAATATCGGAGTTGTTGTTAATGTTTGTTTCAAATTTTGAAAAGAATTTACACAATCATTGTCGAAGAGAAATGGTATGTCTTTTTGTAGTAGTTTTGTTAGGGGCTTGGTTATCTTGGAGAAATTGGGGATAAAGCGCCTATAATATCCGGCTAAGCCTAGAAATGATTTAATTTCTTTTTGATTTTTTGGTTGAGGGAAATTTAGAATAGCGTCAACTTTCGAAGGATTCGGTTTTACGCCGTCTTTTGTAATGAGATGTCCTAAATAAGCGACTTCTTTGCGGAGAAACTCGCATTTGTCGGGTTGAATTTTGAGATTGGCTTTCTGTAATCTTTTGAAAACTTCTATTAATCGAGAAATATGCTCGTGAATAGTAGGGGAGTAAACAATAATATCGTCCATGTAGACGAGACATCGTTCATTTTGGATACCTAATAAAATGTTATCCATCACTCTTTGAAACGTTGATGGAGCATTCTTAAGTCCAAAAGGCATTCTTACGAATTCAAAATGACCATTTTCAACTGTGAAAGCAGTTTTTTGAATATCTTTCGCATCAATCTCGATTTGGTGAAATCCGGAGGCTAAGTCCAAAGTTGTAAAATATTGACATTTGTCTAATTGATCGAGGAGGTCGGAAATATTGAGTAGCGGGTATTTATCGTCAATAGTCAGTTCGTTAAGTTTTCTGTAGTCCACTACAACTCGCCATTTTTGTTTACCGGAGGCGTCGAGTTTTTTTGGTACAACCCAAACTGGAGAGGACCAGGGAGAAATCGAAGGTCTAATGATGCCTTGATCAAGCATATTAGAGACTTGTGTTTTGACTTCCTCTTTATGAATATGAGGGTAGCGATATGATTTTGTAAAAACCGGTTTTGAATCGTTCGTGTCAATGGAATGCTTAATTTCGTTAGTAAAAGTTAAATTGTCTCCTTCCAAGTAGAATATATCTTGAAAGTCTAAACAAAGCTGCGTTACTATTTCGGCCTCTTCTTCGTTTAGATGATCCAAGCGCAATTCGTTCCTAATTTCGAAGGATCTGTCCGTCTGTAGGTGTGAGTCAGAATTTTGAGTGTTTAAATTGAAAATTGATTTGAATTTTTGTACTGGCTCTAGTTTTATGTTAGAAAAATTTACAGTTTTTGGTATTGCATTTGCGTTTATAATTGAGGTTAAAAATTCTCCATTGTTATCGATTTTGACAATAGCATTTGGTAAGCGTACTTTCTCGTTTTCCTGGGCTAACAGTATAGCCTCGGTGTTTTGTAGGTTACATTTTAGTTTACATATTTTTTCCATGCGAGGTTCGATAGAAATTAAATTTTTGATGTTGCTTAAATTTGGGTTTTGGTTTCTGATGTTACTAGTTGGTTGTACAGGTAAATTTACTGTAGTTTCTTCCGTGACTTTAAATAATGGTACGTTAAAATTCGTGACTAGTTGTTTGTTTTTAAAGTCTACTTGGCATTCGTAATGTTCTAGAAAATCTGCGCCTAGTAGTCCGTCAAAATCTATATCTAGATTATAGATATAAACTTTGTGTGACTCATCTGAAAAGGGGATGAGAACAGATTCGTTGATATAAATTTTTTGATCAGTAATGCCCTGTATAATTACATTTTCAGGAGATCTACGTCTATAATTTTCAGCTGTTTTAGGTTTAAAAATTGAAATTCCTGCACCTGTGTCTATCAAAATTTTAAATTTGCCGGTTGCGTCTTTGATGTAATAAAGATTTTTTGAATTTACGGTTAATAAGGTGTGAGAAAGCGTATTTACATGAACGTTTGTTCTGGGAAGTTCAGCATTGGATCGAAACTGTCGTTGAGATTCATTGTTTGTATTTGGTTTGATATTTGGTCGAATTGGTCTATTTGTTGTGTTGGAGTATCCGCGGGGTACTCCGGATCTAAGCGAAAATCCTGAGGATTAGCAGTATAATCCTCGTATTGCTCGTTCTGAGAATTAGCAGTATAATTCTCCTGGAAATTTTGGTTGGTTTCAAAATTGTAATTTTCGTACGATTCATTTTGACTTTGGTAATTTTGGTAATCGTCGAAAGAGTAGTCATTGTATTGGTTAAATTGATCGGCATAATTATCGTAAGGTTCGTAATTTAAATGATGAGCTTTTTGCTGATTAAAGCGGTTAAAATTCGGGTTAGGCTGAAAAGCGGATGGTCGTTGTTGCGTAAAGTTTGGGTTCGGCCTTATGGCTGAGGGCCTGTTTTGCTGTGATTGATTTGGCTGATTATTTTGAGGGAATGTCCTCTGACTAAATTGATTATTACTCGGTTGTGCGAAGTTTTGATGAGAAAAATTTTGTGAGTTTGGGTTTCCTTGGAAACTTGGTCTCTGGAAGTTTTGAGACTGTTGCCTTGTGCGGCATTCGCTTATTACATGTCCATTCCGTTTACAGAAGGAACAAAACTTTTGTTGCAAATTGGGACCTTGTGGTCGCTTTTGTTGAATTACTGGATTTTTGACCGGACTATTTTTGGGGAATTTTTGTTGTTCAAAATACGAAAGTTGTAGTTCTCTCCGAATTCTAATAATTGCGTTCATTATAGTCGGAGGGTTACTGGCACGTATTATTCTCCCTAGATTTGGTTCTAGACCCGTTAACAAATTATTTAATGTCATAGTTTCAATCAGGTTTGTTTGCGCGGTTCTTTGCTCTGAAGATAGATTTTGTTTTTGCACTGCAGCGTGCATTTTCGCATTGTGCGTTTGTAGACGCGAAACAAATGTTAATGCAGATTCACCAGGCAATTGGTGAATTCTTTGTAGGTCTTGAATAAGAGCTGTTAAATCTCTAGAGTCACCGAAGTGGGTTTCTAGAAGTGCTTTAATTTCTGGCCATGTGGCAGGGTTACGAGAATTGATTAGTTCGGCAGCTTTGCCTTTCAATTTATTTTTAATATGAACAGTTAATAAAATTTTTTGGTCATGAATTGCCATGCGTTGGGCACACTGACATGAGTTTAGGAAAGTTTGGAGGTTGATGGCGTTACCATCGAACTCCGGAATTAGCGAGAAAATTTCTGAGAGTTTGTAAGGCTCTACCTCGTGCTCGACTTGCTCGACTCGTTCTGGTTGCTCGGCTGTTGTCGGCACTACTGGTTGAACTGGTTGAGCTGTCTCTGGTTGAGCTCTGTTTGGCATTTTGCTTTTTGTTTGGAAATTTTTGAACTAAAATTGGTTGCGTATCAGCAGTATGATACGGAAATCGAATTGAAATAGTTTGTTATGTTGCGTACGTTAATAAATTGTGTATTAACTGTATAATACACAGTCGTTTCGTGAATACGAAAATAAATAACTTAAAATTAGAATTGTTGCGTTGTAGCTTGTAAAGGATTTGTTTGATAACAGAATTGGCTTTGTTTGCCGAGTGTATTAGCGGTATAATACACGTAAATAATTGTGAGAAATAATAATTGTAAAATAAAATAACGAGATGATTCTTAAAAATGACTTACATTAATTTCATCTCCATGAGTAGGTTCTTCGTCCGTCAAGGGATTGGGATCCGCCACCACCAGTGAGGAAGGTCTCCTTGTTCTCGCAGATGTACACGCACTAGTTAGGCACCTTCTGCAGATGTTGTCCTTGTTCTTTTGCGCTTCACTACCAGTTAGGCTTCTTGTTCTGATGATGTTTACGGATCCTACCGACTGCGCCAATGTTAGATCACGGTTTACATGAGTGACTTTTTAAAAAGATTTATTTACTTAAATGGAGCCAACGTTGGCTCTTGGAGAAGGAATAATACAATAATTAGAAGTGTTTCATTCTAAGTGAGTTTAATAACTGATTCAACAAAGCGTGTTTAGTCATATTTATAACATACAGAACCTGAGTAAGCAAAATATATAACAAAGGAATTGCAGTTCTGCAGTCTGCACAAGTTATGAGAAACAAAGGTGTAGTATCATATCTTGAAGATAAGCAATTAATAAGAGAAGCTGTTATCGTGAAATACGATATACCTGTGAAGGTTTATTATGGCTAAGTCGCAATAAGATAGCGTGTAATATTATATAACATATATATATATATATATATATATATATATATATATATATATATATATATATATTGTTGTGAACAGTCGAGAGAACTCGATGCTGCCACACCTCAGAGCATGAGATACCGCAACTGTGCAGTACAACTCCCTCTCAGATAGCCGGTTCCTGAAATACAATGTACTCTCTAGCAACTCAAATAATACGCCAATATTTCAAAAAGATTAACAAAATTTAATGATCTGGACGAGGTTAATTTATAAATTTTAAAACTACACAATTTACATAAGCAAAATTTAAGATGAATGGATATTATGCGTTTTAGCCAATTAATATTGGCCTTTGTAAATATATTCAAAAGTTTTATCAACTGATCAGTGAAAATAATAACCGATAAGGTACCTTTATACTTTACCGCTATCGTCACGTCGCTGAGCTCAATCGCGCACAACTGCTGTGAGTACGCCCCTGGATTCTCGTTCAAAGCTGGTTACTGATGTTACCAACCGTAGGTGCTTGAAGATTACTAGAAGTTCAGATGATTGGATAAAGATGTTTTTATTTATTTTCCTTTATTTTCTTCCTTCGGGACACTTTATTTTAAGGAAATCACTTTCGAAACACGGGTTTTTAAAGGAATTAGATTTTGCATTAAGGTAAGTACCTTAGATATTCAAAATCGATAATTATGCGAGTCGGCTTTGGAAAATTTGAGTCTAGTTTACAACATTTTACATAATATTTATATTTTAAGCATAGAATACTTATCAACTTGTTATTCCTAACTCTTTTCAATACTTTATATATACTTCCGTAAACACACGGTTTCAACAATAGGGTAAATTTTCAATAATCAAATTCTAGGTTAGGATTTTTCTGGAGTAAATTTTATAACATGTTGCCTCTACGACCGCGTTTTCTAGACTCTTTTTGCCACTTCTCGCGTTTTTATTCGCTGAGATTGACAGGAATACAAAAATCAGATAGTATGATTTTAATAAAGAATTTTATTTTTTTAAACATGTATTTTTGTATGCCTTTTACTTATTATATGCACATTTTAACATTGGAATGAGCCTTACTATTCATTTCCAATCATTTTGGTACCCCATTTGTACCCCCATAATGATTTTTAAGACACTTTGATAAATATTCTATTTAGTTACTTTCTGACCTTATTACTACGTAAAACTACTTAAAATTCGCCCAGATCTTACTTAATACACTAATTATTAATTATCTACAAACATTTATTACCTAGATAGGTTTAAAACATAATTATATGTGAACAAATATTTTAGGTTCATCGGTGAGCAGTGCCTAAACTAATACATAGTGTCCTATTAAAAGTTACATAAAACAACACTGGTGTCCTGAATTCACACCAGGATAAGAAATATTATATCTAAAGGAGTTTTAAGAAAAGTTGCAGTTCATTTTATGTGAGGGTATCTAGAATACACAAAGATTTATTAAGAAATACCTCCCAACGTGTCACAGTTCAGAAATTTTACGTTGCACTTCACTAACAGGTACTAGTCTTTATTTTCTGTGAGTTTCATCACATTACGATGTGTCCTTTTTGTAAAACCTTCATATACGTATGCTTTCCGAGAGATATTTTCTTACATTTTCTTATAACTAGATTTTATGTTAATTTTGCTCATTATTATCGTTCATATACGTATTCTAGTACTTAATAAGTGATCATTGTCCACTATTATTTTCCTTTAGTCTAATTTGCAGCACTATTTTAATAAAATATTTTAATTTTTTAGTTTGACGAGTCCACTACGAGAGTATTCAGAGAGTTTATGGTTTCTACAAGAACAAAGCTTGATTTGACACATTTGAGCCCTTGCTGTGGTCTCTCTAATTAGTTATTTTAACATATTATAAGGTTTGTCTACTTTTTACATATGGTTTACCCTACTGGGTGTATCCTTTTATACCTAATTATCATAAATTATACTAAACATAATGCATGTGAGCTTTATTAAATATAAGGTGTCTTGCTTAAGTTGCCATATTACATTTTAAGTCTTACTTGAGGTCATTGACCTCCCCTAGCTTCGTCGAAGGGTTGTAAGTGCAGTTCCTCATACACGAAGGTAACAATATCGTGCAATGAGTTATGTACCTCTGTCTGTCGCTACGATGGCTTATTTTCTCTGGCTTTTGCCCTAAAATATATATTTTTGCAAATGTCACAACATTTTACCTCCCCAAAATGTCAAAATTTTATTACTAAAAGAAAATTTTGATATTTTTTTCAAAACAATTAGTGGCGTTTGCAAAATAATAAACACTGTAAATCATTTGTTTTAATCTGTATCATAAGGGTATATCATTTCTATATGAAATCTTCCCCTGACATGATCATTATTAGAAAATTTTAACTCATAGGTATTGTCGTTTAATACCCTGTGTACAACGTAAGGTCCTTCATATGGCAAAAGGAGTTTTCCGCATATATTTCTTCTCAAGTCAGAGACACATAATCGCTTTACTACTACGTAATCCCCTACTTCAAACTTAATCTTGTTTTTGATTCTTTTGTTGGCCCTTGCTAAATATTTTTTTGTGTTACGCTCTTGTCTCATCTTTATTAGTTTATGAATCTCTCCTAAATTTAATATGTCTCTGTCTGTCCATGGTCTTGTGGGCGCGAATCCCATCATGGCGGTAACTGGTGAAATACGAGTTACTGTATGTGGCACATTGTTCATATACTCTTCTACTTCGGCTACGGCTAAAGGCCATTCAGTATGATCATGCTGAACGATGAATCTTAAAAATTTTACACATTCTTGGACGTACCTCTCAGAGATGTTCCCTTGTGGATGTCGTATAGATGTGAATGCTACACGAATATTACTTTTCTCTAATGATTTTACAAACCGTTCATTATTAAAATATGTTGCATTGTCTGCTAGTACTTTCTTTGGCTTTCCTACCGTTTCAAAATAAAGTTTGAGCTTGGCAATTGTGATTCTAGTGTTACAGGCTTTTGTCGGGTACAATTTAACAAATTTGGTAAAAACATCTACCACAATCAAAATATGTTTATATCCATGTTCGTCTTCTATCAAATTACTTATATAATCAATTGCGATTAACTCTAATGGTGATTTCGTGACGAAGCTACACACTGTGTTCCTGTTAACGTGATTTTTGGTCTTGCCAAGTATACACAGATGGCATTCTGAAATTGATTCCTTCGCTAAAATAAGGTCTTTTTCCGCATAAAACGTTTCTCGAAATATCATCCACGTTTTCCGTATCCCGATATGTCCAAATCGTTCGTGTAAATCCCAAATAATTTCCTTGGTATAATTTTCATCTATGACATATTTTTGTTCATTTCCAATTGTTTTTATAATAAAATTACCTTCAATGGAGTATCCTCTGAATGGTTGTTGTGTAATTTTGTCTCTGAGTGTGTGTAAATATGTTTGACTGCGTAGTATGCGTTTGTTTGAGTATAAGTTATCCTCATATTCGAAGGTGTTGAGTGCTATCATGTAAGTGTTTGCATTTTCTGTGTTTATTTGACGATTTCTAGTTAGCGCATCAGCAGTTACATTATCTTTACCTGGCCTATGTTTGATCGTGAACGAGTATTCCTGTATCAGGAGTGACCAACGATATATCCGATTGTTTGCGAATCTGTTCTTCATCAGAAAACAAAGTGCCGAGTGATCGGTTTCAAGTGTAAAGTGGTTAGATGTCAAGAAAAAGGTCAATTTAGTGATCCCAAAAATGACTGCTGTCATTTCCTTTTCAGAAATTGAATACCTCTGTTCGAAAGGTTTTAAGATTCTCGATACAAAACAAATTGGAGCTTCAGTCCCCCCTTGAATCTGCGTTAGCTCGGCTGCTACGATATAGTCAGACGCATCTGTGCGTAGAATGAAAGGTATGGAGAAATCCGGACTGTATAACAGTAAATTGTCATGAAAGTTTGTTTTTAGTTCTATGAATGCCCTTTCTCTCCTTTCATCCCACTCCCATTTTACGTTTTTTCGTAATAGTTCTATAAGCGGAACTTCGAGTTCTGATAGCCTTGGAATGAATTTTTTGTAATAGTTTAGAACTCCTAGGAACCCTCTCAACATTTTTAGATTAATAGGACGTGGATAGTCCTTGATTTCTTTTATCCTCTCTTATCCAATGCTAATTCCCTCTTGCCTTATTTGGTATCCCAAGTATTTTACATAGGTTTTATAAAATTCACATTTTTCGATATTAAGTTTCAAACCCGCTTCGTTTAGCGCATTTAATATGATGTTCAAATGTTCACGATGTTCTCTTTCTGTTGCAGAAAATATCAAAATATCATCGATATAGTGCAGACAGAAAGAATCGTACTTGTCGAGGATACTCTGCATCGCCCGAACCAGAGCTGATGAAGCACTTTGAAGACCGAAAGGAACCACCTTGAACTGGAATATATGTCCGTCCACGCTGAATCCAGTGAATTTACGCGACTCAGGATGTAGCGGAATCAACCAAAACGAGTTTTTTAAATCTAACTTAGAGAAAATAGTGTTTTTACCTATTCTAAACAATAATGTATCGATCGTTTGTGGCGCGTCGAACTGAGATGTAGTAATAGAGTTTAAGTTTCTAGCATCTAAGCATAGCCTTATTGAGTTGTCTTTCTTTTTCACCACAACTAGTGGATTAATGTAGTTTGTCTTTGCCGATTCTATGATTCCCGAACTTATCATATTCTGCAATTCAATTTTTACTGATTCTCTTTGTTTATAGGGAATTGGGTATGTTTTACATTTGAATGATTTAGTCTCGTTTACTTGTAACTTATGTACGTAGCCTACCGCTACACGTGCTTCAAAATTAATTAGCGCTCTATATTTCTGTAAAATTTCATTTATTGTTTTAACAAAATTTTCCGGACAGTTTAATGTTACATCTCCAAATACATTTATATTATTTACTTATTTCTTTTTGACCTTTATCTTTTGTTTATCCTTAAGTTCTTGTGTGTTTAACTTTTCAGTTTTATACCTATTTTGCTCTGTATAATTTTTAATCACTTTTGTTTCAGGTTCATAATTTAGATTGTTTATTTTTGATGTTTTAATTTTAAGTACCTTTTGTATATTGTGAACATACTGTATCTTACTCTCGTTCCTTTCTAATTTATGCATACCAACATTTAACATTTTATTAATTATATTTGTTTGCTCATCTACCGCTAGTTTATCTTTATATGTTTTAAAAGTTTTAAGCTTTGATACATGTCCAATTCGACGCTTTGTTATTTTATGTACTTTTCTTTTCATCCTTACTTTATTTACCCTATTGAATTTGCCAATATAACCATTTTTAACTTTAGTAGATTCTTTTTCAGTTTTATATTCAATCAACCAATCATGTACGATTGCATCTTTTTTGTCAAAGTTTTCCATCCACAACTCTACATAGTACCAATACATATTTTTTTTCTCGACCTCCTTGTCGATTTCTACCTTATTTTTGTACACGACTTCCCCGTCGTCCGCAATTATTTTCATATCATTGGCCTGTTCGCCATTACACCATTTAAACTTTTCGACCTGTATGTCGACCGCAATATTATTATTAACATATTCATTTTTATTATTAACATAATTTCCTACCTCCCCGGTGGAATACATCGGTATGGTACTACCTTGTAAATCTATTACCCTCTTTTCAAGGTCAATTTTTGCTCTGAGTTGTGTTAGGATGTCTTCTCCCAAAATGATATCAAACTTCATGTCGTCTATTATTATAAAGCTTCCCTCAAATTCATAATTCTCTACCGTGAACTTCGTGTTTAAAACCTGATTACATTGAGCAATTTTTTTCCCCCTTGGGTCTACTAAATTTATTTTACTTATTTTAATGCAATCTTTACTTTTATTACCATCATAACAATCATTAATAATTCTTTCTTTGATTAAACTTAATTCAGCACCTGTATCAAGGAGCGCCTTATATGTATTTGTTTTTAATTTAACGTCTACCATTGGTAGATTGCTGGTTTTAATGTTAATTGATCCGTCATCCATGTCATTACCGATAAACTCTTTCATATGTTGGTATGAAACATTGTTCAAAATTAAAACATCGCTTGCCGAAAATCCTGGTTTCGAGGTAGATCATTTACCTGTGCCACGGTTTCAATCCTATCGAAATCAGCTCGTGTGTTTGTCCTGTCTCCTTTTTCCGTCTGAACGTTTACATTACTGATCTGTGCGTATGTTCGTCTGTCTGTTTCCCTTTCTGAATCTTGAACCTTTTTGTCCCCCCAACTAACATGTCTCCTATCATCTCTTTGATTATTATTGTATGGCCGATTTTCGTTATACATATTATTGTCCCTTTGATTGTAATTTCCTCTATATCTATCTTTTTCCCAATAGTTACTATAAGTTTGATTTCTGTAATTATTGTAGCCATATTGGTCCCTATTTTGCCGATTATTATTGTCATAATTTCTCCTGTTATCATAGTTAAAATTTCTATTATTTTCTCTATATTTATCCCTGTTATTTTCAAAATTTTTATACCTATCATTTTTTCTATCTACCTTGTCTTTATTTCCTTGTTTCCACCCTATACGGTGATCATCAATGCTACGTAAATATTCGATTAAGCTGTCTAATGTCGTTATTCTCTGAGTAATAATGACATTATGTATATCGTCAGAGAAATGTCTTGCTAAGTAAGTTACCATTTCTCCCTCAGTAAAAGCTGGTTCTAGATGTTTAATATTGCCTATTTTTCGTAATACATAATTCTCCCTACTTACACCGGCGTTTTCGTTGTATTTTCCATTAAACAGGTTGAAACGTACTTTTTGCTGAGCGTATTTTCCCCAGTACTGTTTCAACAAAAGTTCCTCAAATTCAGGTAACGTTTCAAAATTATCACATATAACATTATACCACTCCTCAGCAAAACCTCTTACCATATTTTGTATATTTTGTTTTAAGTTGGCGTCTGGGTGTATCGTGTTCATATACTGTTTTAAACGTGTGATGAATGTCTTGGGGTGCGTACGGTTGTCCCCATAAAAATAGAATTGGTTCTTGGTACATGTGTGTGCATATGGTGTGTTGGTGATGGTTGTGTGTCCTTCTTTTAACAACTGCGTGTTCAAATGGTTATACATACATTCCTGCTCTTTTAACTTCTTATTTACTGTGTCATCTTGCTTCTTTAGTTTGCTGTCTACTTCATTTACCACGTCGACTATTAATCCTTCTACATTACGTGCAATGGACTCCTCCATTTTCTCCGTGGCGGACTTGACTTTGGTGTTGATGTCCTCAATGACATCGTCTGTCATAGAGTCGAGCCTGTTCTCTACCCTTTCTACTCTCCCTTGTATTCTTTCTATGCGTTCTTCAAATTTTTTATTGTCTTCGGCAATTTATCGTATTGTTGCTTGTATCTCCATGACGTTTATGTTTGTTTGTTTCATTTCTGTTTGTGTTGCAATAACGTTTATATTTGTTTGTTTCATTTCTGTCTGTGTTGCAATGACGTTTCTATTTGTTTGCTCCATATTCGAGTTGATACTTGTCACCATTTGCATTAGTTGATGCAACATGTTTGTGTCTGCGTGTGTTTGTGTAAGTGCTGTCTCATCAGATTGTTGTGATGTAGATGGTGTTTGCTCTTGTGTAGTGTTATTTTGTTCGATTTGTTCTGGTGTAGTGTTTGTTTGGTCAGCCATGACTTTTGTTTTTCCAGATCTTAGATCCATATACTTATGAAATTGGATATAATTCTTACAGTTTTAAAACAAATGATTAGTATTTTTGCCGGTTATTTTTATAAAATATCAAACTTAATCTTTTCAATTTGCTAGAGTACACTGTTGTCAATATTCTGCGTTGTTAAGCGTCAAAATGCCGTTTAACAACGTCGCCTACCACGTTGGTCGCCAATTTTTGTTGTGAACAGTCGAGAGAACTCGATGCTGCCACACCTCAGAGCATGAGATACCGCAACTGTGCAGTACAACTCCCTCTCAGATAGCCGGTTCCTGAAATACAATGTACTCTCTAGCAACTCAAATAATACGCCAATATTTCAAAAAGATTAACAAAATTTAATGATCTGGACGAGGTTAATTTATAAATTTTAAAACTACACAATTTACATAAGCAAAATTTAAGATGAATGGATATTATGCGTTTTATTAATTGGCCTTTGTAAATATATTCAAAAGTTTTATCAACTGATCAGTGAAAATAATAACCGATAAGGTACCTTTATACTTTACCGCTATCGTCACGTCGCTGAGCTCAATCGCGCACAACTGCTGTGAGTACGCCCCTGGATTCTCGTTCAAAGCTGGTTACTGATGTTACCAACCGTAGGTGCTTGAAGATTACTAGAAGTTCAGATGATTGGATAAAGATGTTTTTATTTATTTTCCTTTATTTTCTTCCTTCGGGACACTTTATTTTAAGGAAATCACTTTCGAAACACGGGTTTTTAAAGGAATTAGATTTTGCATTAAGGTAAGTACCTTAGATATTCAAAATCGATAATTATGCGAGTCGGCTTTGGAAAATTTGAGTCTAGTTTACAACATTTTACATAATATTTATATTTTAAGCATAGAATACTTATCAACTTGTTATTCCTAACTCTTTTCAATACTTTATATATACTTCCGTAAACACACGGTTTCAACAATAGGGTAAATTTTCAATAATCAAATTCTAGGTTAGGATTTTTCTGGAGTAAATTTTATAACATGTTGCCTCTACGACCGCGTTTTCTAGACTCTTTTTGCCACTTCTCGCGTTTTTATTCGCTGAGATTGACAGGAATACAAAAATCAGATAGTATGATTTTAATAAAGAATTTTATTTTTTTAAACATGTATTTTTTTATGCCTTTTACTTATTATATGCACATTTTAACATTGGAATGAGCCTTACTATTCATTTCCAATCATTTTGGTACCCCATTTGTACCCCCATAATGATTTTTAAGACACTTTGATAAATATTCTATTTAGTTACTTTCTGACCTTATTACTACATAAAACTACTTAAAATTCGCCAAGATCTTACTTAATACACTAATTATTAATTATCTACAAACATTTATTACCTAGATAGGTTTAAAACATAATTATATGTGAACAAATATTTTAGGTTCATCGGTGAGCAGTGCCTAAACTAATACATAGTGTCCTATTAAAAGTTACATAAAACAACACTGGTGTCCTGAATTCACACCAGGATAAGAAATATTATATCTAAAGGAGTTTTAAGAAAAGTTGCAGTTCATTTTATGTGAGGGTATCTAGAATACACAAAGATTTATTAAGAAATACCTCCCAACGTGTCACAGTTCAGAAATTTTACGTTGCACTTCACTAACAGGTACTAGTCTTTATTTTCTGTGAGTTTCATCACATTACGATGTGTCCTTTTTGTAAAACCTTCATATACGTATGCTTTCCGAGAGATATTTTTTTACATTTTCTTATAACTAGATTTTATGTTAATTTTGCTCATTATTATCGTTCATATACGTATTCTAGTACTTAATAAGTGATCATTGTCCACTATTATTTTCCTTTAGTCTAATTTGCAGCACTATTTTAATAAAATATTTTAATTTTTTAGTTTGACGAGTCCACTACGAGAGTATTCAGAGAGTTTATGGTTTCTACAAGAACAAAGCTTGATTTGACACATTTGAGCCCTTGCTGTGGTCTCTCTAATTAGTTATTTTAACATATTATAAGGTTTGTCTACTTTTTACATATGGTTTACCCTACTGGGTGTATCCTTTTATACCTAATTATCATAAATTATACTAAACATAATGCATGTGAGCTTTATTAAATATAAGGTGTCTTGCTTAAGTTGCCATATCACATTTTAAGTCTTACTTGAGGTCATTGACCTCCCCTAGCTTCGTCGAAGGGTTGTAAGTGCAGTTCCTCATACACGAAGGTAACAATATCGTGCAATGAGTTATGTACCTCTGTCTGTCGCTACGATGGCTTATTTTCTCTGGCTTTTGCCCTAAAATATATATTTTTGCAAATGTCACAACAATATATATATATATATATATATATATATATTTATTGGAGCTGAAATAGAATCGAATTTTAAGAAGAAAATATTCTATGCAATTTTTCACATAAATTGATTGTTTTTAAGTTATAGCGACTTCAAAATTGCGATTTTAGCTTAATAAAAAAGGTTATGTATTTCCAAACGGCTTTCGTCAAGTATCTCGAAAAGTATTACTTTATCGAAAAAATGTTACAGACCAATTACAGAAAGTACAAACTGTGAATTAATCATGTTTTTTGTTTATTGGTGTAGGATTAATAATTTCGGAGATATTTAAGTTTATATTTGGTATCCAAGTGTATAGAAATTACCTTTAAAATGCATTTTTTTTCTAAAGCAATGAGCAAAAAAATTTGAGCATCTAGGTAATTAGAGTAACAAAATAGCGACCTTTTTGTATAAAAACGCACATTTTTTAGGCCATAACTTCTTTATTTCTTATGCTATAGGAACGAGTAAAAAATAATTTGAAAGCGCAATTAATTATCTTTAATTTCTATTCTTAGCATATGTAACGTAGGTGTCACAATTTCTGAGAAGTTTAACATTTAAACTGCATTTTTTGTCTTAAAAACGTTCGGACGCCATTTGTAAACTTTCATATCTCCGAAACTATTAAATCTATGTAAATAAATAAACAAGCGAAAATCATTATCAGTTTATGAGGTTTATTTTTGGTCTCCACCAATTTTTCAATAAAACTAATATTTATTGAGATATTTGGAAAAGGATGAAAAATTACGTTTTATCGAAAATACTTTTATCGTTTAAACTGTATTTCTTTCTAAAGCAAGTGCTGTATACAAACCAAAAAATTTGAGCGTCTACCTCATGCTATATATTAATGAGAAACAGTGTTTGAAATTCCTATTTTTTAATTACTAATTACAGTAACAAAATAGCGACGTTGTTATTAAAAAAATGTGTAGATGCACATTGCTTCGGTCATAACTTCTTTGTTTTTTATGCTACAGAAACAAATAAAAACAGTTGAAAGCTTAATTAATAATCTATTATGCTACCTATTATTAGCATCCTTGACGTAAGAATCACAGTTTCTATATTTAACTCTCACTCTAAATAATTATCTTATGACCCTTGGATGCCAAATGTAAACTTAAATATTTCCAAAAATTATTAATCTTACATCAATAAACAAAAAATATAATTAATTCCCAGTTTGCACTTTCTGTAATTGGTCTGTAACATTTTTTCGATAAAGTAATACTTTTCGAGATACTTGACGAAAGCCGTTTAGAAATACCTTTTTTTTAAGCTAAAATCGCAACAATTTATGTGAAAAATTGCATAGAACCTTTTCTTCTTAAAATTTGATTCTACTTCAGCTCCAATAAATATATATTTACCCCTGAGAGGGGGTGGCATTCACCCCCTATAAATTAGCAAGCCCCCGCACAATATAGCAACTTTTCTGTGAAGAATTTACTATTATACTGCCAAAAATGAACGAAATTAATTCAATATGACATTATTCCGAAGTTTTGCATATTTTTTACCTCTTAGCCAGAGAGCGAGACCGCTGAATTCGACACATGCTATGCAACTCTCGAACATACAAAAACAGACAGTTGATTCTAATGTAAAAACACCTCACAAAATATATTTTTGAGGTCGCGATTTATTTTGGAATTGCGAAATTGGAAAAAATTGCACTTTTTGATGATCTTTACCAAAATCACTATTTTCGCATTTTTAATATTCCCACTCCTCTATGTCTGTTATACGTTGACATAGAAAATTGATATTTTAGTTCTGCAATACTCAAACCTTTTGCTGTCCAACGGTGTATGCAAAAACAATATATGTTTTGATATGACTGAAAGTATTAATGAAAGAGTTACCACTTTTGTATGCTTTACAGCGATAAATTGTGAATCTAGGTAACTTTTTTATTTTTCAAAATAAGTGCATACTGTAATCAAGTAAGCTATAGCTAATAGAGTTTTTTTATTTGGTGCGTTTTTTCATAAAATGTATATTAAGTGAGAAAAAGGCCGTGTAACATGAATCATACCATCATACGCGCGGTGCTCTGGCTCGCAATAGGGGAACAGATAGTTTTCATTTTAATACGTTCTGTGTAAGTAAGGAGTGTTACAGTTTGCCGATATTACTTTTTTTAGACTACATTGTTGTAAACATTGTTGTTTTAAAAAAAAAATACATAATCTCAATATTTTCAAGTGCTTTATGATTCACCGTATTGGTATGACATGAAGAGATCGGGCGAGAAATTTTTACTGTAAACATGTGGACATTCCTAAATATAATTTTTTAGTTCTATCTGTGGTTAACATTGACTTTGATCAGTGTATTGTGTGTCAGGCAGGAACTTCAGAGACTGTTCAAAATGTTACACAAGAAAATTATACAAAACTATTAACTCGGCGTCATTTAAATCGGACAATATATCAGTGGCATTTAGAGCTGTTTTGGAAAATAATGATTTTTTTTTCTAAGAATCCCCGTTATCACGCCCTGTGCAGAAGATCGTACACGAGGATTTTTTATCAAGACATACATGTCCCTATGAAAAATGCCGACAGTAAAGGCACTACTTCGAAATTATAAACCAGATTGAGTATGTCTATACGGACACAAAAAAAAATGTCTTATTTGCAATAAAGAACGTGACATTAAATTAAATCGAAAGCAACTGTATGTAGGATCATTTAACCGGCAAAACGAAATTTTCCAGAAAGCTAAGGAGTTAAATGACGAGGAAATACTATATAGCATTCAAGGATTCGGCGACAGTTTCATAGACATGACAGTCAATGATTGAAATATCATAATTTATGTGTTAGATTTTTTGAGAACATCTAATACTTTAAAGAAACTAAACAAAGCTAATATTTTTCAATTTAAAGACCTGTTTTTGCAAGCCTTATTAAAATTAGAAAAAAATGTATTGGTAAATGATGAAGTTTTAATAAGAAATTAAAGTAACATTTCGGAGATAAATTACTAATAATTGCAAGGGGTTCAAAGTTGTGTAGTTTGTTTGTTCAATGGCAAAAATAATAAAATTGTCATCTCAGTCATCAGATACGAAGGATGTTGTCGACCAGACCAATTCTTCTTGTCACTTACAGTCTGACATCTACCATCTTGCTAAAGTCTTTAAAACAGATATTCAATTATGTAAATCTGCAGTTGATAACATAGAAATTACTAAAGAATGTACTTCTAAAATTATTCCGAATTTGTTATGCAATTTGTTTTAACAAAACTGCCTATTTCCTTCAGCCAAAAATACCAAACCTTTTTGAATTTGGATGGCACAAGACGGACGGCAACATAATGCCAATCACGATGACAATTAATGCGAAGCCAGATTTTTAGAAAATCGTTATGTTTAGACATAACGCCAGTTTGTAAGTGCAAACACATTTCCATAAGCTGTTTAGGCGAAGGCAAGTGTGTATATATCGAATAATAATGTATTTATTGTGTACTACTGCAGAATTCTATTACCCAGTATAATATTATCAATATTACTTTATGAACATATCTCTAAACGGATGCCGTACCGTGTCATTTCATGTTCTCTACGCTGTCTGGTGCATGGTGAACCCAGAATTTAATGCAGCGGGTACAACGCTCAAGCTTATTATGCTTTTATGACCACCAAACTGTTGTAAACAACGATTTTATGCTTTTCAAAAATTAATTCAGACCTTAAACTACATTCCACTCGTTTATACTAGTACTATATCTTCAATAATAAAAAAATTTCCTCAATACAGACTTTTTCAATGTCGCTACTGAAAAATTCATGTAAAGTCGGGAGAAAATAATTTCTTTCCACCAGATAATTTATCTTTAGTATAATTTTATGTATGGCAATCGATTCACTATATTTCGGAATATATGTGTACAACTTTTCAAGCCGAGTTAATTGTTATTAACAAAGTTATGGGATGGGAAACATAAAATATTGTATTTTCACGGAATCGCGACCTCCATATATTCGAATTCGCATGTGTGTTCACGGGTTGCATAGGTCACTTTTATTTTGCATATTTAGAAGGTCTCGGTCTCCGGCTATCTAGGTACTGTACTATAAGTTTACCAAATAGTTTGTTGTTTAAAAAAGTATTTCTGAGGGTATTTGTGAAGGATGCATGCCTAACTCGATACCTAATTATAAGTTTGCATACTGATCAATTCTATAATTGGTTGCTAAGCGAAGCTTAGAATAGTTGAATAATAATAAAAACAATATAATATTGTAATTGTCAGAAAAGTATTTTATAATTATGTCCAGAAGATAAATGTATGTTTAATCTACGGTCAAGAAATAGCTTCTTTGTATATATTCGTAGCTTCTGATATATAAGAATATCATAACAAATCACTTAAATTTAACATGGTAGCGGAGCGTGGTGGAAGTAACGAGTTTAAGTGAGTACCCTTGTCGAAAGAAAAATGTTGGGCTCTAAGATTGACCCTCTTAAAGGAAAAAACTATGACACTTGGGTAATACAGGCTGAAGCTGTTCTAGTGCGACACAAATTATGGAAATACGTCCAAACTGTGGGTGATGAAGAAGGAGACAGATTGGCGAGGTCTAAACTCATCCTTATAATCGCTCCTTCCGAGCTTAAACAAATTAAAAAATGCACTACTGCTAAAGCTTTATGGGACAAATTGAAAGACATTTACGCCAGTAAGAGATCTGCTCATTAGGCATCTCTATTAAAGCAACTGATCTTAACGAAACTAGAAGGGCATGCTGTACACAGCCATCTAAATAAGTTTATGGACATAGTTGACAAACTGGCAGACATGGACATAACAATCAACGAGGGCCTGTTAACAATCATGATGTTACACTATACAGTCTCTCACCCGAATATGAGAATTTCAGAGTCGTTATAGAATCGCGGGACCATCTTCCTAAACCAGATGATCTAAAAACTAAAATAATTGAAGAATGCGAAGCACGTCATAACCAAAACATGACCAAGAAGAAGCACTATATGCATCCTGTAAAATTTGCAAACGAAGAGGTAACGTCTTCAAAAGTAAGAATCACAAAATTTGTACTAACTGCTGGAAGAAAAACAATGAGAAGCATCACAAACATAACAACGATTCTGATAAGAACAATTTTGTTATGCAGTGCTTCCTCAAACGTAACGAGAAGTCTGATAGCAGCATTTGGGTCTTGGACAGCGGTTGTACATCGCATATGACATATCGACGAGATTTATTTAAGACAATAGAGAGAACATTCAGAAAACTGAATTTTGCAACAGAAGAACACACTGCAGAGATTAAAGGAATAGGCACAGTTTCCTTTGTATCGAAAAATGGTGATGACATCGTGCTTACATACCTGCAAAACACGCTGTATGTGCCTAATCTATGCACCAATTTGATGTCCGTCAGTAAAATGACAGATGCTGGCAACTCTGTCCTCTTCACCAAGTATAAAGCGACGGTCAAAAATCCAAAAACTGGAATAACTCTCACCGCATTTAAACAAGAAGATGGTCATTATTACATCAAACAGAATAAACATGAGAACAACAATATGGTCAGTAAAAATGATGGCATAGTTCCAACCACAACAAAGGAAGCGAACTCATCAAACATCTACGACTGGCATAAAAAACTTGGTCACATGAATGTCAAAGATCTGAAACTTGCACTTAACAACAAGCACGTAGTTGGCTTGAACTTTGATGCTTCCGAAAGTTTGCCTGACTGTGAACCCTGCATCCAAGCGAAACTTCATAGAGTACCTGCCCCCCGTGAGAAAACGACTCAACGAACAACAGAACACTTAGAAATCGTCCATAGCGACGTATGTGGGCCTATCCAAACACTCACATTAAGTGGAAACAAGTACTTCGTGACTTTTATTGGCGACTACAGTCGACACAGTCGAGTTTACTTGATTAAAAACAGGAGCGAAGTCTTAGAGAGATTTAAAACGTTCAAAGATTTAGCGGAAACGTACACTGGCAACAAAATCAAATTCTTACAATCAGGTAATAGTACTACTGAATATGTAAACAAAGAGTTTGATGCCTATCTAAAACCTACCGGGATACAGCGAAGACCGCATCCTACACACGCAACCAAAACGGAGTTGCTGAACGGAAGAATCGTACCCTTGTGGAGAAAGCGAGAGTAATGATGATTGACGCGAAGACACCATTAAAATTATGGGGTGAAGCAGTTTTTACTGCAAATTACCTATCGAACAGGAGTATAAATAACGCCATTCAGAACCAAACACCATTTGAACGATGGGTTGGGAGAAAGCCATGTATTAATCATCTGTATGTGTTCGGCCGCAAGACTTATGTTCTGATGAAAGGATCTAAAGGTCACAAATTTGCACCTAAGACAATTCCTGGGATGTTTGCGGGTTATTCTGAAACATCCAAAGCTTTCAGAATCGTCATACCTTCGAAGAACAGGACCATTACATCGAAAGATATTTGTGTAACAGAGAGTATGTTTCATGATAAACTGAACAAAAATGGGCTTACAGGTTTTTTCAATGAAGTAAAGTTTCAACAAGAACAATCTAAACAAACATCATCGCAAGAAAAGACGCGCAAGCAAGTGGTTATGCTTGAAAATGATGACGAAGGAAATGATCAGCAATATGGCAGCGATCAAGACGACGATGAAATGTTGCAACAAAATTTGGTCAATAGCATTGAAGACGTTGAACAAGCGGAATTAACACGAATCACTTTCCAGTTCTGACAATGTCCTCAAGGATGATGAAGATGTACACATTGCTGACGCCGAAGAAAACGCTATTGTTCAAGCGAGGTCTTTGAGAGACAGGTCAAATTTCAACGCTCCTAAGCGCTATGATGATTATATATTGGCAGCAGCTGACGAAATCAAAAACCTTCACAAGCCTAAAGAACTTCTGACCTTCAAAGAAGCAATAAAAAGTACCGAGAAAGAAAAATGGCAAGAGGCCATGTATAGTGAAATAAAATCACTGAACGACAACGAAACCTGGGAACTGGTTGATCTACCGAAAGGACGAAAAGCCCAGCCTTGCAAATAGATATATAAAGTAAAAAATGAACCCTGATGACTCCATCGAGAGTTATAAAGCCATAATGGTTATCAAGGGTTACTTCCAGCAACCTGGAGTGGATTACGATAAAACATTCAGTCCAGTGGTTCGTATGAGCACCGTATGAGTACTGCTTGCCATAGCAGTTCGAGAGAATTTAAAACTACGTCAGTTTGATGTGTCAACTGCCTTCCTAAACGCCACAGTAAAGGAAGAAATTTATATGAAACAGCCTGATGGCTATCAGGATTGCACGAAACGAGTCTGAAAGTTGAAAGGCAGCCTCTATGGTTTGAAGCAAGCGCCGCGTTGCTGCCTGCATTGCCGACTTCTTAGAAAAATCTGATTTCCAACAGAGTGAAGCGGATCCATGCTTGTACATTTGAATCAGAGAACAATCCAAAGTCTTTATTGCTCTTTATGTTGACGATGGACTTGTAGTATATAACACAACCACAGCAGGAGACGAGTTTATCGATGAATTAAAAGCAATATTCAAGATAACAACCAAACCTGCGTCATACTTCCTTGGAATGGAAATTAACATGCACAAAGACAAAACCGTCACACTATGTCAAAAGGCTTAGTCAAAGAAAATTTTGGAATGGATGGAATATGGAATGTCCAACTGTAAATCAGCATCAACTCCCATTATCAAAGAAAATGAGACAGGAGTGGAAGGAACCGCCGATGCGAACTTTCCATACAGACAAGCCGTAGATGCTTTAGCATATTTATCAATAGGTACAAGACCTGATATTTCCATATGCTATGGGTGTCGCATCTAGAAACCTCGGAGCACCTACTAAAAAAGATATCATGCTGGTGAAACGTATCTTCCGGTATTTGAAAGGAACCCAACATAATGGGTTGACTTTCACGAAAAAGTCGCCTCCACACTACGCTGATCATGCAGGAGATCAGACTACTGGAAAATCAACATCTGGAATGGTGTGCTTATTCTCTGGAACTGCTATTAGCTGGAGAAGCCATAAGCAAACGACGGTCTCCATCTCCTCGACTGAAGCGGAGATAACATCAGCTAGTGTGTCTGCACAAGAGATTTTATGGTTGAATCGCCTACTCAACTACCTGATTAAAACCGAGAAACCAGTGTTGAACCTGGACAATGAATCATCTGTGAAACTTGCAAATAACCCAAGAATATCACAAACGCACCAAACACATCAAGCTGAAACATTTCTTCATAAGATAATGTGTTAACAATGGAGACTTCAATGTCAAGCAAGTTCCCTCGGAGCTGCAGTTAGCCGATATGCTGACTAAACCGCTGTTTGGTCCCAGATTGCAAGATTTGAGTTCCAGAATGGGACTGAAGAATTTATCCACAAATTTTTAAACATTTCCGTGAAGTATGCATACCTAATTGTAAGTTTGCATACTGATCAACTCTATGGTTGGTTGCTAAGCGAAGCTTAGAATAGTTGAATAATAATAAAAACAATATAATATTGTAATTGTCAGAAAAGTATTTTATAATTTTGTCCAGAAGATAAATATATGTTTAATCTACGAATAAAACAATAAGTCAAGAAATAGCTTCTCTGTATATATTCGTAGCTTCTAATATATAAGAATATCACAACAAATCACTTAAATTTAACAGTATTTCAAATAAAATTATTTCTATCAAGCAATTAATTTATTTCGTTTTAGAACACAACCAACTAAAAAAATGAGCTGCATAAGTTGTTGCTTTGTGAAAATTAATTGTGATATAATAAAAACATCTTCACTTTATTATTTTTTATCACTTATTTATTCTAACTTTCACTTATATACTGCAGTTTCATAACGTGTCATTTTCATAACGTGTCATTTTCAAACCATTCAAAAAGCGAATCGCTGCTTCTAAATCTCTTGAAAGTGGCACGTTGGATGCCGAAACAATAGTAATATAAAAAGCTGCAGTAAATAAATGTATTAGTGCGTTTATTATATTGTCACGACCGCCAAATTAAGACGGCCACAATAAGGGCCACTTGGCCTGCGAGAGGTTTTTCTGTTAGAAAATTATTAAACACAATTAAATAGTCAATAATATTTATTAATCAAATAATGGTTGCAGCCAAACAACAAAGTCACAAAATATGAATTAAATAACAAATAAAGTTTTCTTACCACAAGCACATGTTAGGAGAAGATGGGTCCCCAGAATGGACTGCCACTGTCCATTCATTCTGGACTATTTATATGTTTGAGAAATGTTTAATCAGCATATTCCCTTCATACGTAGTAGGAGTTCCGAAGCTTATGGCCTGATGTTATTAATTAGTAATTGTAATCTCACACTCTATATCCTTTGTTACATTTTAAATGCTTTACTACTGTATGTTTTATAGATTGAAAAATAATAAATGGCAATGAATTTAGTTTATTTATTATAGATTAAAATTTGGAAATCCTTTAATTTAGGTTTTCTAATTTTGTATTTATTTATAGGGAATATGCTAATAAGATAATTTGCCAAATTTGCATAGAAAAATAGTTATTTATTTTTGACATGTGACACATCTCCTCCCACCTGGCAAAGCTGGCCCCCAGCTTTAAAAAACTGTTTTACAAGTGGGCCAACAAAATAATGAGAGAAAAGAGAAAAAAATCAGGAGATTAATAATAATAAAAAAATGTGTAAAAAAGAAACAAATTAACAAAACTATGATATAATGGATAATAAAAATGGTATTTTCCCCAATTGGGATAAGAATTGCGATGAGGTACCGTCGATAGAGTTTAGTTTTAGCTTTAATGTCAATACATTAAAGCACATAAATACCAATGTATTGACTTATAATTATTTTATTTTCGACTTTATGGCCGCTACCTCACGCTAGAAATTGTAATATAATAACTGAAAACTATAGTAATGTCCAAATTCGTTTTCCATAAAGTTTATACCACATGTAAAGTTTGTGGGCACACATTAATTGTTCGTAGTTCTGAGTCCGGCACTGTCCGTTTATTACAATCGTGACATCCGCGCACAGTTCAGTTTATTTTTATCTTTCGCGTTGGTGGTCCTGCACAATGCACACTAGGGGATTCACTGTCAAAATGTCAAATCCGAAATGAACTTCGTTTAAGCGTCTTTGTGATTTGCTGAGTTGACAAAAGTGAATTCATTGTTGCATTGTTTACGGGAATTATCCTTTGGACCTGTGTAGCGACCATCAATATACGGTGATTGGGAATCCAGAATCCATGGTCTTTACCAAGGGTGGCCTGGAAACTCGTTGTAGCTCGGCCGATTATTTAATAGTAAGGTAAGTGCCTGTCCATGCTGATTTACCATACCTCACGTTCGAAATGGAGAGCATCATCCCCTTTTTTGTAGGTGATGTTTTAATGGTAGAATGTTTTCCATCAACAGGTGGATTTTGGTTAGTCGTCTTCTTCGTTGTTTACACTTCATGTCAGTCTTAGGACCTGGAGAGAAGTTTGGCAAGAATAACCTAACAGTGCTTATAGGTTTGAGAATATGGCCAAGAAGTATGCCCTACCATGTTAGAAACTGACAGAAGGTGGAATTGGTGCTAAAAACTAAACACTAGCTGTGTGAGGTGCTGCGAACTCTTATTAGTAAAACTGGCATGGTTACTAATCTGGACTCCCGGATAGGATTTCCATGAACTGGTCATTACGTATTCCTGGATTTCTGTGTGCCTGTCCCATAAGGTGCTCGGTACTTTGTGTGCCCCAGTGGTTACCATGAAACAAATTAATTACAAGTAAGTTCTTAGCTTAATTTTTTTGTAGAGACATTAACAAATATTACTAGTTACAATAAATCCCCATTATGCCTATCATGTATTTTCTAAATAATCTAGCTACATTTAAAATACTTGTGCTTATATCAAAAAGCGATCCCTGTCAAAAAATCCTTATAAAAACTTATAAAAAAAAATGTATAAGTTTTTATAATTTTTGATGTGTGTATTTGAAATGTGTTTTAATTGTAAATTCTTATATGGTATCTACCAGTATTGATGAGTTGTTATAGTATATTTAATTAAAAGTTTTTATAGGTTTTTATAGTGTTTTGAATATAAATTCCCATATGACCGGCACGGTAGCTCAATCGGTTAAGGCGTATTGAGTGGCGAATACGCTGATCGACTCGCTACCGCTACCGATCGACCCCCAGCCCCGGTATTGACAACATCGGTGGGTTGGATGTATGTCTGCGTTTTTCCGTATGTGTAACCCCCTTCCGGACAGCCTTGGCTTTGGATTTGGGGGTTGTCTACTATCTGTGGTGGTGTGTTTATATCTATTAGTATTGATGAGTTTTTATAGTACATGTAATTAAAAGTTTCTATAGGTTTGTATAATGTTCTGAATGTAAATTTCCCATAGAAATTCTATTAGTATTAATAGGTTTTTTTACAGATTTTGGTTGTGTATTTGAAATATATTTTTAATGCCAAATCCCATAAATTAACATAGGTAAGTGGATATTATTTACTTACTATTAATATTTCAAATATCAATAGTAATATAGTGATAAACACTAAATACTGCAAAAGTCCTCTTTGTTTCCTCTAGCGTTCTAGCCTAAACGCAGTTAATAAGTTAGCAGTAAAAGAGACTGCTTTACTTTCAATTTAACAAGCCCACGCTAGTTTCTTAGGTCACATTAGATTAGATATGAATTAGCGACATGTATAACAGCTCCCTCTACTGGAGGCTGGAGTATGTAACACTAAACTTTCATAAGTTTTAATTATGTGTGTGTGTGTTTTAAATGTACATTCCTCGTATGAAACCTCTTAGTATACATAAGTTTTTATAGTATTTGAAATACAAAGCTTTTTTATAAGTTCTAAATGTGGTCTGATGTGCGGCTATTTGAAATGTGTTTTTAATGTGAATTCCTCGCCTGAGGTCTATCAGCATTTGCATATATTATTAGGAAATGCGAAGTTTTTATAATATTTGCTGCGTACAATGGGTTTTTAATGTAAATTACCTAAATGGAGTCTATCAGTAGTTATATCCCAGCAAACATAAATATATAGCATATACGTAAATGCTACGTAAACTAAGTTTCGCAGAAGTAACGTGCTATGTAAAATGTGACTCATAATCATATGTGCATACTCTGCGAAATGTCAGCAACATGTGCATATGATTTTTACATAGTGAAGAGGTAACACTGTGACCTCACGGTATGGAACAAATGTCGTAGCGTATATGTATATTCAATCACTTGCTATGTAAAGCATACATAACTAATTTTATCTCTTTATGATGTAGCATGTATGTATATTCAACCACTTGATAGCGACCTTACGCTACGTAACTTATATACTTTTTATCTCTTTATGATGTAGCATGTATATATTTTATCTACCTACCGTATGTTCAAAATAGCATATCCCAGCACTTTTTAAATATTGATACCACACAATTGGATTTTTAAAGTTAAATATATGAATAAAGTTCCTTATAAGTTATACAGAAAAATATATTTTTTAGAAAATTACCGAAGTTAACACCAAGTTTTATTTTTATTTTTAAGTCGGATACCTTATTTAGAGAGCAGAGTAGTTTTATATTTTGAATGAAAATTTTTTTGTAAAAAATGGTTATATTTAAAATATAACACTATCTAACTTTCTAAAAATGTTCAGAGGTATTCTACTTAAAAATAAAAGTTATTTCCTAAAGAATATCAATTTTTCTGGACAATTCATGAGGAATATATATTCATATATTTTACTCCAAGAATCCAGTTTTCTAGTATCAATATTTAAAAGGTACTTACTAAAGGGTGCTATTTTGAACATTATGGTAGGTATATAAAACAAATACATGCTACATCAAAAAGAGGTAAAAAGTATATAATGCAAGATATGGTTGTCTGATTTGTCAACATATATTAGCTTAGGAAAGATTCTCGAATTGAATGACAGTTTAAACTAAGTTAATTAGTATTAACAAAGTTTCAATTCCATCTTAATCTCTGCATATCACAGTAGGTAAACCAGGCATTAGGCGTTGTCCTCGACGTTGTCATCTATATGTTCTTTAGAAAGCAGCTATACGATATTTTTTCTTCTCCAATGATGTATACCCACCTACCTACTTTGCCTTGCATTCCTAGTAAAGCTCAAATTTCATTTAATTTATTTTATTAACTGTTGATTTAGAAGAGATTAATACTAGTGTCTTTTGTGTAACTAATCCTTATTCAAGTTAACTAAGTATCTACAATAAGTGTTAAGCATTTCTCGGGTCGTTTCTGATTATACTCGTTCTTTGGTCAGCCTTCGTCACTCTGACATTTGCTACTTGAACATCAGTTACACAACCTGTGAAAATAATTGAAATATTAGTCTATTTCATATACGGGGTGCACCATTTAAAATTCCCCAGGCTTGTAATTTTCTTATTTTTTAAGGCACATCAAATTGTAGATATTTTTAAAGCATTAAAAAAAAAATTTTTTTGAAAAAATTGTTAAGAAAGAAATATTAATTTCCTTGAATATTTTTTACGTCACCCTGCACATGAACTGCGTTAATGTTTTCTTATAAAGGTTTTAATTAGCTTCAATTTATATTATTACGTCATATTCAAAATTCTTTTTGGTTTTAGAGAAAGGAATTAAAAACACTCCAAACTGATTTTTTTTTTAAATTACTTTGAAAGGAATGTAAATAATAATTTCATGCTTTATCTGTAAAAGACATATCACAAACAATATTCAGCGTAATAAAACAGTAACAAAAAATTTAAAAAAATATTTTTGGAAACTAACTTATATTAAAATGTATACTAAGTAGGAAATTGCAAATTTTTTGTTTTTTTAAGTTTTTTTTATTTTAATAACATAAATTGAAGCTAATTAAAATCTTTATAAGAAAACAATAACACAGTCCATGTACAGGGTGAGGTAAAAAAAATATTCAATGAAACTAAGTTTCCTTTCTTAACCATTAAAAAAAAATTAATCACTCTGTATGGATATTTAAAGGCTTTAAAAATGTCTACAAGTTGATGTGCCCAACATGGTTATCGCTTCGAAAATAAAAAAGTTACAAGTCTGGGGAGTTTTAAGTGGCGCACCCTGTATAGTGTAGTAAATCTGGTTATAAGTATATAAAAAGGGGCAATGGTTTTATCCTAAGGTTCTGATCTAATTTTTCTGAAGTATTTTGACGTGCTGAAGCCAATTTTGGACAAAAGAAAAATTGCAGGAAAATATTAGCCTACTTTACACACACACAAAACCTTGAAATATATGTACAATACAATAACGAACACAAAGTAGGTGCTATAAGATGTCGGTAAACAATAACCATACCTATGCATAGTACTTGGCAAAAGATTTTGGTCACTATTAAGATCTGGGTTTCCTTGAATTACAACTTCTTACGCTGGATTCAGTTGAACTTAATAATGTGGAAACAGCACCAACATAGAGCTTTTGTGTAACAAAATCCATGTAATGATATAATTGTCTGTCGAGAATAACGATTGCCCGTGAAATAATTCTAACCTATAAAAGGATTACGTTTCATTTAAATAAATATCTTTATAAAAACAAACTTACTTTTGGGTCATTCACTAGAAAATAGTGCACCTTCAACACCAAATTCGCAAACAAAAGGGCATGTTTATGTTTGCACCTAACCTCTACACTAATAAAATGTCCAAATAAAATAATATTTAAAAAAGTCACAACGCTTTATGGTTCACAGTCCTGCATGAAAGTTATTAAAAGATATCATCCACAATTTTTCACAAAAACGATAAAAAAATACAAACGTTAGATTTTACATCATTTTACACTGGCGTGCTGCGTGAGCGTGACACTGATGCGTTCCATGACTTCGATGTCGTAAAATGAAGTAGATAAACATTTTTAAGTAAAATTATGTAGCAAATATGTAAATTTGTGTATAAGTAATTAAGTTAATATGTTGACTTAAATATAATATTATTTTACGTATTTGCTATGTAAAATTATGTAAAATATTTTATATAAAAATGTTCTATTAATCTTACCTCTCAGAGAGGTAAAGTTACATTAATGTTTACTGGGATGTATTAGTATATTTAAGTTTTTATAGTATTTGAAATACAAAGTTTTTTATAAGTTCTGAATATGGTTTGATGTGGCTATTTGAGATGTGTTTTTAATGTAAATTCCTTACTTGAGGTCTATCAGCATTTGCATATATTAATAGGAAATACGAAGTTTTTATAAGATTTGCTGCGTACAATGTGTTTTTAATGTGAATTCCCTATATGGAGTCTATCAGTAGTTATACGTTTTCACGGTAACTGAAATATGAAGTGTTATAGATATTTTATATGTATTTGAAAAGTATTTTTAATAAAAATTCTCCATATGAGGCCTATCAGTATTTGTAAGTTCTTATATGGTGTTTGAAATATGAAGATTTTAAAGGTTCAGAAGTGTCTAAGTTGTTGAAGTATTTGAAATGTGTTTTGAATGTAAATTCCTTGCCTGAAGTCTATCAACACTTGCACGTTTTAATAATAAACACGAAGTTTTTATAAAATTCTATGAGGATTTGCAATGGGGATTTAAAGTAAATTCTCTGAATGAAGTCTATCAGTATATTTATAAGTATTTATGGTAATTAAATTGCGAAGTTTTATAGGTTTTTATATGAATTTGAAAGATATTAATGTAAACTCTCAGTACGAGGCGGCCTATAAGTATTTATAAGTTTTTATGGCGTTTGAAACACGAAAATTTTATAGATTCTGTGAGTTTTTAATGTATATTCCTCGCTTGAGGTCTATTGTAAAACTTTTATGCTTTTATGGGAATAAGAGGGTTTTTTTAAATACACTGTGTATATACTTACAATGGATTTTAATCTTACAATGGATTTTAATGTAAATTATATGAAATCTATTGTATTAGTAAGTTTAGTTTAGTAAGTATTGTAACTTTTTTAGGTTGACTACCATTGAAATCACTTGAAAACTTTTTCGATTAATAGTTGTAAATAATACTTTTCAATGGATGCACTGAGAAATCCTTATTAAATTCTTATATAAAACTAAACTAATGATAACCCTTCAAATCTTATATATGCTAATTATTTCTTATTGAATGTTATAAAATTCATCCCTGGTTTCCTGATGAAACATTATTAGTTTTACTACTATTGGAATGTAAATCATTATTAATAACTTTTAATAGATATCCCTATAAATCCTTATTAAATTCTTATATAAACTAAACTGATATGGACCCATGAAGTCTTATAAAAAGAAGTAGAAATATATCCTTATAAAAATGTATAAAATGCCTACTAGGAATTCCTTGGTATATCTTTTCAATTTAATTACTCTTCAGATTCCAAAAAAACTCGCAAAAGTATTCGATAATACCTTATTCATACTTTTTAACATGCATCCTTACACGTTTCCTTTAAGTCTTATAAAAATAAGTACAAATATATCCTTATAAAAATGTATAAAATATCTATTAGGAACTCCTTAGTATATCTTTTCAATTTCATTACACTTCAGATCCCATAAAAAGCCACAAAAATATTCGATATAATACCTTATTAACACTTTTTAATACGTATCCTTATAAATCCTCGTTAAATTATTATATAAACTAAACTGATAACAACCTCTCAGATCTTACAAAAACTATATACTAATTGTTTCTTATGAAAGATTACAGAACTCGTATTTGATTTTACTGATGAAACCTTTTCAGTTTCAACACTATTCAGATCCCATGAGAACTTATCAAATTAAAAATTGTAATGCCATATAAAAACTGTTTTTAGTATAAACACTTCTGGAAATATACCAATAACAACATGGGTATTCCAACTTAATTAAGATTCCTTTAGATACTTATTCATCCCAATATAATTTCTATATGGCAAAATTAATGTACTGTATAAAACCGTATAAACCAGATAGGCTCTTATGATTACCCATAAAATATTTATAATTATCTATAAGTTTGAAATAGGATTTTTTGACAGGGATTTGTTATTTATTCAATTTACCTATATACCTAAATCTATTTTCACAAGCAAGTAAAAAAATTTAAATTTTTTAAATTTGTAGCCATTACTTTTAGGCTCTTTAGAAAAAAAAATCTACAAAAATCTAGAATTGTTACAGAAAAAATACTTCAGCATATTTTTTACCCATGCAAGGAAGGGTCCTTTACCTATCATTGCTGTTGTTTTTTGGACTTCTTCATACAAAAAAAATATCAGAACTATAGTGTCATCATTACAGGAAATAGTCATTTAGCCATTATTATATATAACATTCATTTTTTTTTTCAGAATTTTCCTTACTTCTACTTTTCACTCGTCTACCTTTACCAGTAAACCATTATGTTTATTTTTCTTGACGTAGTGTCAATTTATATATTATAACCATCTATTTGCATATGAAAGAACAACTAATTACTTTTTTACGTATTTGTGCCTCTGAACCATATCATATGCCATTTATGTTTTATTTAAATAATACCATTTTAGGTTGCTTAACCTTTGCCTTTTTTTTCCTTGGCTAGTTTATTTCTACTCACTAATTATCCACTTTATAAAGGGACACTTAAATCAATTGAGCTTGGTGCTTGCAACCTTGTTCCAAGTACCAATTGCAGTGATATTTATTTAATACTTTGTCATAACATTAACTTTAATAACAAAATGATCTTAGGAACAAGATTCCAAGTTTCTGAAAGTGCACTTCCATTTTGGCTTGGGTCCCTCTTTATTCATTAAAAATCACACACATTACATATAGCGTGTACATATAAAATTAGCATAGAAATACTTTAAACACAATTCATCACATTGGCATATATTTTATCCATTATAACCACCATGGGCGCAGTCAGGGTGGGAGCCATGGGGCCCGCACCCTCCAAGCCGTCTTCCATGAGCCAAAAAATAAAGAAGCAGTACAAAGCAGTATCTAAATTATCACTTGAATAAATATTTTGTAATTAATGCCAATATTATCTAATAGAGAAATCTACATACACATCCGTTTTCAACCATTTTCTGAAAAAATTTCCTCATCCTCTGGGGAGGCCAGTTCTATTGCCCCCCCCCCCCCAGATGAATTTTCTGGCTGCGCCACTGATAACCACACACATTATTATAGTGTGTACATATCAATTCATCACTTCGGCATACATTTTTTTCTTAATTATTATATGGGCACATTGTATATCTATTCTCTGTACATATTCTTTACTCTTCATCTGTTATATATAAAAAACAATTAATGCGATCGTCTGCTGAGAGGTTCGATATACTTGATTCGACCTCCAACAGGCTTATCTTGGCTTTGAGATGCCCCAAGATTTCTTGGTGCAGGCAATGGCTTTTCACTATTATTTTCATTTTTAGTTTCCGAATTATAGTGACACTTTTGGATAAGGTACTTTATTAGAAAACCAATAATAAACAACGTCAAAGCTAAGCATATTATGCTGAAAAATACATCATGCTGAATTGGAGTATTGTTCTCACCATTGGCTTGATTAATTATACCCGAGAGAAGTGCTACGATACGCTTGCCAAAAATTATGTATCCTAGAGCTATCGAGAGTATGGAGTTCCATATTAGAAAAATGGTGTCGCTGTGGAGACCGTAAATATCTGATTATGAAAATCTGCTATATTCTCCCACACTATGAATAATTTCTTGTATATTTTCATTAGTTGATGTAAGATTTAAGTGGGGGACTGTAGGTGTCCAATGTGTATTTCGGCATTCAGAGAAAATTTTTAAATTGAGGTGTATTGTCTTGAAGCTTGACCAAGACAATTCTTCCTCTAAAAAATCTAAGGATCTTTGTTACGAAAAAAAAGTTTTTTTGTGACGTAGCGAAATTTTGAAAGTAAGCATTTTTTAATAACTCCAAATTTTGTAGGCAACTTCCTTTAAGTTGTACATTTTCACCTTCCTGTTCTTCATAGCAGCTTTCTTCATAGGTTAAAGGAATGGTGGCCTCATAACTCACCGTTGATGGTAGGGCTTTCCAAAACGCCCCTGCCACTACCTCTACATTTTGAGATAGTGCTGGTAGCAAATATCTTAGTCAATAAAATGCTGATCCTATACAAAAAGCATATGGTTACTAAAAAATTTCTGTATTTATTAGAAACGTGCCCCAAGGGGAAAAAATAGTTTACGTTAGGTATGCATCCCTATGTATATGCACATATTTGCTTATTTGCTTGTGAAAGTTTTAATTTAAAAAAAAAATTCGATCACTTATATAAGAGTAATATATATCTATCTAAAATTAAAAAAAAGAAAAAAATGGCTACAGTACCCTGACCATTCACATATTGTATACAAACCCTAAAAAAACACATAACTATGTAAATCTACTTTGTAACCATTTGACCTCATCATCCTCCTTATCATGTGCTTGTGGTAAAATATATTTATTAAATTAGTTATTTATTTGCATATACGTATGAATGCATATAAAAAATAATAATAAAATCACACAAAATATTTTTCTGTTTTGGCTGACAAATTTCTTGATTAAAATTAATTTCTTTCATTGTTCCAATTCTAATAATTATTTCAGTTTTCATAATCCCCAAACAATATTTCTAATCCACCGTGTTGGATTTTTTCTATCTTTTTTCTTCTAATTTTATTTTTATGTAACATTTAAGATTTTTGGTTTTTGTACACACACTAAATCACATTTTTTTTTATCCCCTTTAATAATGGGGTGGGGGTGGTAATGGGAGTGACTAATGCCAAAAGGTTTTTTGAGATCTTAGTTTCTCTTACATATACTAAATATAAATTTTATGGACTCTTACCTGTTTGATTTACCTATTTATCCCCCATTTACCCCAATTTACCACCCAACTCTTCAATGGAAGAGGATAAAAATATAGTTTATTTCCAGATCTCGTTAAAATACATACGTGTACCAAATGTTAAGTCAATATCTTAAACAGTTCCAGAGTAATCGTGCGCACAAAAAAAGTTACAGACGGACCGACAGACAGAATATTTTTTCGCTCAAACTTAAAATCTCGACGTTTCATGACATTCTAAGCCTATTTGAACAATAAAAATTTTCAAAATTTTTTTTTGTCGTTACAATATTTATGTGGAAGTAATCAAGACTTGAGGAGAAGAACCACAATGTTGAAAGATATTTTAATTCTCTACAATTTCTACAAGTTATGTCTATTCTTTGTTCAAAAATTCGTTTATATAAAAATCGAATTTTGCCAAAAATGTTTTCCTTTAAATTGCGTTCTAATAAAAAAGTTCATTTAAAGTTTTTTTTTAGCTTTTTAAATGATTAATTAAATGGGTTAGATGCCTACATTATTTTCCTTAAAAGTAATTTATAACCTAAACAATCCAACCTTATTGTAAAAAAACATTTTATCCATTTATAAGGAAACAAAATATTAGAAATTTTTGTTGGAAAATAAATTTTATTCAATTACCTTTGAACTGGGACCAACCTAGTTCATTTACCCTAATTACAGCGTCTTCTGTCAACACCACCTATAGACAAGGCCGACGCACAAAATCGATGAGTCATCAACACAAGACTGCAGTTTTGGTTGCTTCATAAAAATTTAAACAATTCATGTAGCAATATTAAATTTCTGCTATTTTTCTTATAATGGTCATAGTCTTCATATCGCAAATAATAAAAAAAAACTAATTTTGAATAAAAATAGACATAAAAAAACTTTCAGATAATTTTTTACCTTGCAAAAAAATAAGCACCATTAAAAATTGCCCTCTTCGTATAATGTAAATAAGGCATTAAAAAAATATATATATGCCATTTATTGCTTTATTTTTCAAGTTATGTTTACTTACTTTTTTTTGATAAAATAATAAAGTTAAAAACATCGTACGTCTATTCAAATAATAAAGAAAATAAAAATTGAAGATAATTGTATCATCTACAGACAATTTTTTTCGTAAAGTATGTATTTTTACGTAATTGAGAAATACTTTTTCTGCACTAAAACATTCTTATAAATAATGACTTTCATGTTATTTTAAGTTTCCAACTGATCAGGTAGTTTGTTGTAATACGCAGTATTATGTATTTCTCATATTCTAACGTTTTAGTTATTAATTTTAACGAATTATGAAATAATCTTTCCGCTCTATTTATACATTTTTTTCGTCATAATAATAGGACTATTAATTTTTTAGATAGATTTATGACTAAGTACTGTCTTGCTTCAAAGAGGTGTAGCTTTACCATTGCTAACAGTTCTTTTGACATTTACTGGACTATTCACGAAAACATCATGTGCTTTGTAAGCACGATAACTGAAGGGCCAAGAGTCCGATCGTATTTAAATTTGGACAATAAGTTAAAGTTAGCTAGAGGAAGAGACACGTTGTTATTAAAAAGTCCAATCTGCAAATACATCAGTTAAGACATCTTAAGCAAAAAATGCAAATATAAACTGTTGTAACTCTTGATAAGATTTGACAATAACAAAAATTCTGCAGAATGTAGCTAGAAGCTCTTCGCCAACCAAGCTGGCATCATCAGGAGACGATTAGAATTACAAATATAGCAATTATTTCTAGAAAAATCAACTTATTTTCAACAAACTGCAGAATGTCATATAGAATGTTTAACAGTTATATAAAAACTTCAGAAAACTGGGGAACAATATTTACATTCAGTTATTTCTTTTTGCTTTCTATTGACTTTGACTTTTATCATGTGGGTAGTTCCAATAGAGAAAAGAACAGTTACATTAATTCTTCAACGTTTTATATAACATTGCTCTATTTTCAAACTTCTCAAACAGTCTAGTTCACAAGTTCACGTGTTAATTCTTGATAAAGCTCGTAAAAATCTGGGTGAGGGTTCATTGAATTCGGAATGACGTCTAGAAAAATGTGCAAAAGTTTCAGACCCGCACATAAACAATTGCAAAAGTTATAAACAAATTAAGATTGAAAAAATAACGAGATTCGTTTTTTGCAAATAACTCGAAAATTATTAATATTTAAGAAATTAAAAGAAAAAGATTCTTAAAGAAATTTCCAACAAAAAGCTCCCGGAACTCTATCTCTATTATTAATAATTTTAATTTAATGCTGAAAACAGAGCTCCAATGCTCTGAAACCGACCGTAGCAAGTAAAAACATTTTTGTATATTAATAAATACTAATTTAGAAATAAAAAAAAATATAGTATTATTTAGACACTTAAAGGAACAATTTCTCGTTGGAAAAAAAATTTTTCGCCGATTTATAAAATATTATGTGATTTAAAATCTTTTTTAACTGTTTACAATCAATTTTTTCCTTTTTTCATTATTTAAACATATTATAAAAAAAATGATTCTTAAAATTTATTATTTGCAAATCTCTACAAGGGAAAAAATGTTTTTGTTGTTAATTTATTTGTTTATTTATTAATAAACAATTTGTTATTAACAATCGCTGAACGTGTTTATATTTTTTTTGATAGAAAAAAAAAAAACAAAAACAACCTTACACATAAACATGTAAAAAAACAATAATATTTAAAATTTAAAATTCTATCAAAAAAATATTAAAAATTTTTATGTATACGGTTGTATATGTTATTTTTTTCCATAAAAAAATATAAACACATTCGGCGATTGTTAATAACAAATTGTTTATTAAATAAACAAATGAATTAACAATAAATAAAAATTTCCACCTTGGAGAGAATTGCAAATAATAAATTTTAAGAATAAATTTTTTTCTTAATAATTTGTTTAAATAATGAAAAAAGAAATAATTGATAAACAGTTAAGAAATTGTTTTAGGAATTTTTTTTTAAATCATAATATTTCATAACAAAATGGCAAAATTTTTTTTTATCAAAAATACGTAAATTATCTATTTGTTCATAAAATTTGCAAATAAACAAATAGCACTAAAAATTTAAAGTTTATGTAATCTTATAGTATTTTTGAGTATAAAAACAGTATTAATATAATTAAAATTAATAAAAAAAAATTTCAACCTCTCTTTTCCATTTTTTAGTTTTTTGTTAGCTTGAATAATTAATAACTAATAGACTATAACAATTAAAAACATCGCAATGTCATAATCTCAGAAAGTATACTTGACATAAGGTGTCCACGAAGCGAAATAATAATAAATTTAGTGGCTTTTGTTTAACAATTATCTGACTTGAAATATAAACGCAAACTCTAAAAAAATTTGTTAATTCACAATCATTTTATGAAAAACGAGGATCCAACGGGATATTGTTCCTTTAAGTATCTAAATAGTACCATAATTTTTAAAAAATTTAAATTAATATTTAATAACGATCTCTATTTTCAACATCAAATTAAAATTATTAATAATAGAGATAGAGTTCCGGGAGTCAGGAGTTCTTTGTTGGAAATTTCTTCCTCTTTAAGAATCTTTTTTTTTGAATTTCTTATATATTAATAGTATTCGAGTTATTTGCAAAAAACAAAACTCTTTATTTTTTCAATTTGAATTTGTTTATAACTTTTGCAATGGTTTATGTGCGGGTTTGAAACATTTTTCTAGACGACATTCTAAATCTGAGACCTCACTCATATTTTTACGAGCTTTATCAAGAATTAACATGTGTTTGAACGCGTGAACTTGTCTAAAAGAACAAGTAATTAATTTAATAATCATCATAAATTGAAAAATGTTTATAAATAAGCATAGGCAGGGTGTGGGCTTCAAGTAAGCGAGGAATATGCTACTTTGGGCTTTATTTTAAGGCTTCATATTTTTTGTACAAAAAACCTATTTTAGTCAAACGCCAATAATGGAATGAATACCTTGTATCTGTTACCTATTTTGCATTAGAATAAATATAAATTATATCAATCATCACTTTTAACATGCATACCCTAAACATAATTACACAGGTCCACAAAAAAAAAGTTATCTGCGCCCGGGTACTGACCATACCTGTCCCTTGTATTTTGAGCCGCTGAACACGAATCTGACCATCAGGTTTTTTTTAACAGCAAATAAATATATAAATATTACGGTTCAGCAGACTTTTTTTGCTATTAAAAAAAAACCGGACATGTTGGGGAAAAACTAAGGTCAGATTCGTATTCAGCGACTCAAAATACAAGGGATATGTGTAGTCAGTACCCCCGCGCAGACCACTTTTTTTGGTTGCCACTGTGCCACACTCAGTGTGGCACAATCCCACACAAAAAAGTCATCTGCGCGGGGGTACTGACCACACCTATCTCTTGTATTTTGAGCCGCTGAACACGAATCTGATCTTAGTTTTTCCCCAGCACGTCAGGTTTTTCTTTTAACAGCAAATAAATATATAAATATTAGACTTTTTTGCTTAAAAAAAAAACCTGACGTATAGGGGAAAAATTAAGGTCGGATTCGTGTTCAGCGGGTCAAAATACACGGGATAGGTATGGTCAATACCCCGGCGCAGACAACTTTTCTTTTTTGTGGGCCTGTGTTATTTATATTAGGGCGGCCCCTTTGGTGCCATGCGGCCGTGACCTACAACAATGCAATTATATTATTAACACATCGACTACGCAATTATATTGTCGCACACAGTTATATCATTTAGTTAAAGAATTAGAAGAGAAGTGGCAACTATGTATGGCTTCGTGTAATCTGAAACATGTATACATTTTATACAACGGGCTTCGTAATGTACCATAATTATAAAAGGCTTCGTATGACATATCGTGTTGTTTTTAATCTGTATGTCCAAAGAAGTTCCCCCCCTCTCATGTTGATCGCGTTATTATTCCCACTTAAAACATTATTAACAGTTGTACACACTATTTAAATTACAAATAAGGCTGGGCTTCTGGTACCCTGTAGTGTGTGGTGGGCTTCGTTTCATGCGTACCGTACGTATATATTAACCTCAAAAAGTTTGAAAACAAAATCGTCGAACGCTGTGATTGGCTAAAACCCATGGTGGTATTTAAATGTTGAAATTATAATGACTCAAGTAATAAAAGAAATAATCTAATATGTTCTAAACAGATTTAAAGTTGATTAAAATTTATAAAATTGGAAAATTGTAATTTTGGAAGTTTTCAAACAATTATATCGTCATCGAAAATAAGTATAAGTAAATTGTGCATCGAAAATAGGTTCATTACTTACCTTATAAAAGTAAAAGTGCTTCGAAAGTGCATCGAAAAGCAAGTATTTCAAGAAAATCATCGAATTTCCTGTCGATTTGATGAGAAAGTAATCAAATCACAGGCACCACTTTTGAAGGCAGCGACATCTGCAGTTTGTCACCGAGGGAGTCGCAGATCTCGAATTGGTAGACTGGTAGCGTTGATTGCAATCACGGATTAAGTAGTTTGAGCGCAGGATCCTAGGTAAAACCTTTTCGTTAAATAAAATAAAGAAAATTTGTGGCACAAAAGGTGTCAAATATTGAAATTTATTTATTATTCGTCGTCAGTTTATTTATTATTCGTCTTCAATCATTCAGAAATAACAAACTGAAATTTCTAACAAAAGGCCTATTAATTTTTAAGTAGGTTAAGAAAATTTGTTTTGTTTGTGTACTTTATAAAAGAAACCCACTTCCTGAAATTTAGTAAAATAAAATTTCTCAAAGATTTTGCAAAACTAAAATACTGAGTATCATTTATCTGTTTCCTGTCTCTTAACATTTGAACCGGCTTCTTCCCTGGGAGGAGAAAACTCAACAACTCTCACTCAGAAAGCATTTTTACATTTTTATTTATCTGTATATACAGAGCATTTTTATGTACGCCCAACTGGGGCATGTACATTTACAGAGCAATATATATATATATATATATATAAAAATAGGAGTTGTTAATGCGGAACAAAGCTTTATGGCAAACAGAAAAAAAAAAAATCGTGGGTAAGACCGCAGAGGAAAAGAGCAACCGTGGACACGTGTTTCGGACTCATTGGTCCTCATCAGCACGGTGTAGCTAAGTTGAAAGGATAGGCACAACTTAGGAAATGACACAAACGGTGACCACTGACAGGCAGCCAGTCGCACATTTGTGGCAAGAGTTAGAAGACCCTGAATTTCCAGAGCGACAACTAACACACCACGGAGGCAACTATAGCTACCTGCGTGGAATCACTGGACCCAAGGAAGAATAAAAAAATAGGAGTTGTTAATGCGGAACAAAGCTTTATGGCAAACAGAAAAAAATCGTGGGTAAGACCGCAGAGGAAAAGAGCAACCGTGGACACGTGTTTCGGACTCATTGGTCCTCATCAGCACGGTGTAGCTAAGTTGAAAGGATAGGCACAACTTAGGAAATGACACAAACGGTGACCACTGACAGGCAGCCAGTCGCACATTTGTGGCAAGAGTTAGAAGACCCTGAATTTCCAGAGCGACAACTAACACACCACGGAGGCAACTATAGCTACCTGCGTGGAATCACTGGACCCAAGGAAGAATAAAAAAATAGGAGTTGTTAATGCGGAACAAAGCTTTATGGCAAACAGAAAAAAATCGTGGGTAAGACCGCAGAGGAAAAGAGCAACCGTGGACACGTGTTTCGGACTCATTGGTCCTCATCAGCACGGTGTAGCTAAGTTGAAAGGATAGGCACAACTTAGGAAATGACACAAACGGTGACCACTGACAGGCAGCCAGTCGCACATTTGTGGCAAGAGTTAGAAGACCCTGAATTTCCAGAGCGACAACTAACACACCACGGAGGCAACTATAGCTACCTGCGTGGAATCACTGGACCCAAGGAAGAATAAAAAAATAGGAGTTGTTAATGCGGAACAAAGCTTTATGGCAAACAGAAAAAAATCGTGGGTAAGACCGCAGAGGAAAAGAGCAACCGTGGACACGTGTTTCGGACTCATTGGTCCTCATCAGCACGGTGTAGCTAAGTTGAAAGGATAGGCACAACTTAGGAAATGACACAAACGGTGACCACTGACAGGCAGCCAGTCGCACATTTGTGGCAAGAGTTAGAAGACCCTGAATTTCCAGAGCGACAACTAACACACCACGGAGGCAACTATAGCTACCTGCGTGGAATCACTGGACCCAAGGAAGAATAAAAAAATAGGAGTTGTTAATGCGGAACAAAGCTTTATGGCAAACAGAAAAAAATCGTGGGTAAGACCGCAGAGGAAAAGAGCAACCGTGGACACGTGTTTCGGACTCATTGGTCCTCATCAGCACGGTGTAGCTAAGTTGAAAGGATAGGCACAACTTAGGAAATGACACAAACGGTGACCACTGACAGGCAGCCAGTCGCACATTTGTGGCAAGAGTTAGAAGACCCTGAATTTCCAGAGCGACAACTAACACACCACGGAGGCAACTATAGCTACCTGCGTGGAATCACTGGACCCAAGGAAGAATAAAAAAATAGGAGTTGTTAATGCGGAACAAAGCTTTATGGCAAACAGAAAAAAATCGTGGGTAAGACCGCAGAGGAAAAGAGCAACCGTGGACACGTGTTTCGGACTCATTGGTCCTCATCAGCACGGTGTAGCTAAGTTGAAAGGATAGGCACAACTTAGGAAATGACACAAACGGTGACCACTGACAGGCAGCCAGTCGCACATTTGTGGCAAGAGTTAGAAGACCCTGAATTTCCAGAGCGACAACTAACACACCACGGAGGCAACTATAGCTACCTGCGTGGAATCACTGGACCCAAGGAAGAATAAAAAAATAGGAGTTGTTAATGCGGAACAAAGCTTTATGGCAAACAGAAAAAAATCGTGGGTAAGACCGCAGAGGAAAAGAGCAACCGTGGACACGTGTTTCGGACTCATTGGTCCTCATCAGCACGGTGTAGCTAAGTTGAAAGGATAGGCACAACTTAGGAAATGACACAAACGGTGACCACTGACAGGCAGCCAGTCGCACATTTGTGGCAAGAGTTAGAAGACCCTGAATTTCCAGAGCGACAACTAACACACCACGGAGGCAACTATAGCTACCTGCGTGGAATCACTGGACCCAAGGAAGAATAAAAAAATAGGAGTTGTTAATGCGGAACAAAGCTTTATGGCAAACAGAAAAAAATCGTGGGTAAGACCGCAGAGGAAAAGAGCAACCGTGGACACGTGTTTCGGACTCATTGGTCCTCATCAGCACGGTGTAGCTAAGTTGAAAGGATAGGCACAACTTAGGAAATGACACAAACGGTGACCACTGACAGGCAGCCAGTCGCACATTTGTGGCAAGAGTTAGAAGACCCTGAATTTCCAGAGCGACAACTAACACACCACGGAGGCAACTATAGCTACCTGCGTGGAATCACTGGACCCAAGGAAGAATAAAAAAATAGGAGTTGTTAATGCGGAACAAAGCTTTATGGCAAACAGAAAAAAATCGTGGGTAAGACCGCAGAGGAAAAGAGCAACCGTGGACACGTGTTTCGGACTCATTGGTCCTCATCAGCACGGTGTAGCTAAGTTGAAAGGATAGGCACAACTTAGGAAATGACACAAACGGTGACCACTGACAGGCAGCCAGTCGCACATTTGTGGCAAGAGTTAGAAGACCCTGAATTTCCAGAGCGACAACTAACACACCACGGAGGCAACTATAGCTACCTGCGTGGAATCACTGGACCCAAGGAAGAATAAAAAAATAGGAGTTGTTAATGCGGAACAAAGCTTTATGGCAAACAGAAAAAAATCGTGGGTAAGACCGCAGAGGAAAAGAGCAACCGTGGACACGTGTTTCGGACTCATTGGTCCTCATCAGCACGGTGTAGCTAAGTTGAAAGGATAGGCACAACTTAGGAAATGACACAAACGGTGACCACTGACAGGCAGCCAGTCGCACATTTGTGGCAAGAGTTAGAAGACCCTGAATTTCCAGAGCGACAACTAACACACCACGGAGGCAACTATAGCTACCTGCGTGGAATCACTGGACCCAAGGAAGAATAAAAAAATAGGAGTTGTTAATGCGGAACAAAGCTTTATGGCAAACAGAAAAAAATCGTGGGTAAGACCGCAGAGGAAAAGAGCAACCGTGGACACGTGTTTCGGACTCATTGGTCCTCATCAGCACGGTGTAGCTAAGTTGAAAGGATAGGCACAACTTAGGAAATGACACAAACGGTACGATTTTTTTCTGTTTGCCATAAAGCTTTGTTCCGCATTAACAACTCCTATTTTTTTATTCTTCCTTGGGTCCAGTGATTCCACGCAGGTAGCTATAGTTGCCTCCGTGGTGTGTTAGTTGTCGCTCTGGAAATTCAGGGTCTTCTAACTCTTGCCACAAATGTGCGACTGGCTGCCTGTCAGTGGTCACCGTTTGTGTCATTTCCTAAGTTGTGCCTATCCTTTCAACTTAGCTACACCGTGCTGATGAGGACCAATGAGTCCGAAACACGTGTCCACGGTTGCTCTTTTCCTCTGCGGTCTTACCCACGATTTTTTTCTGTTTGCCATAAAGCTTTGTTCCGCATTAACAACTCCTATTTTTTTATTCTTCCTTGGGTCCAGTGATTCCACGCAGGTAGCTATAGTTGCCTCCGTGGTGTGTTAGTTGTCGCTCTGGAAATTCAGGGTCTTCTAACTCTTGCCACAAATGTGCGACTGGCTGCCTGTCAGTGGTCACCGTTTGTGTCATTTCCTAAGTTGTGCCTATCCTTTCAACTTAGCTACACCGTGCTGATGAGGACCAATGAGTCCGAAACACGTGTCCACGGTTGCTCTTTTCCTCTGCGGTCTTACCCACGATTTTTTTCTGTTTGCCATAAAGCTTTGTTCCGCATTAACAACTCCTATTTTTTTATTCTTCCTTGGGTCCAGTGATTCCACGCAGGTAGCTATAGTTGCCTCCGTGGTGTGTTAGTTGTCGCTCTGGAAATTCAGGGTCTTCTAACTCTTGCCACAAATGTGCGACTGGCTGCCTGTCAGTGGTCACCGTTTGTGTCATTTCCTAAGTTGTGCCTATCCTTTCAACTTAGCTACACCGTGCTGATGAGGACCAATGAGTCCGAAACACGTGTCCACGGTTGCTCTTTTCCTCTGCGGTCTTACCCACGATTTTTTTCTGTTTGCCATAAAGCTTTGTTCCGCATTAACAACTCCTATTTTTTTATTCTTCCTTGGGTCCAGTGATTCCACGCAGGTAGCTATAGTTGCCTCCGTGGTGTGTTAGTTGTCGCTCTGGAAATTCAGGGTCTTCTAACTCTTGCCACAAATGTGCGACTGGCTGCCTGTCAGTGGTCACCGTTTGTGTCATTTCCTAAGTTGTGCCTATCCTTTCAACTTAGCTACACCGTGCTGATGAGGACCAATGAGTCCGAAACACGTGTCCACGGTTGCTCTTTTCCTCTGCGGTCTTACCCACGATTTTTTTCTGTTTGCCATAAAGCTTTGTTCCGCATTAACAACTCCTATTTTTTTATTCTTCCTTGGGTCCAGTGATTCCACGCAGGTAGCTATAGTTGCCTCCGTGGTGTGTTAGTTGTCGCTCTGGAAATTCAGGGTCTTCTAACTCTTGCCACAAATGTGCGACTGGCAGCCTGTCAGTGGTCACCGTTTGTGTCATTTCCTAAGTTGTGCCTATCCTTTCAACTTAGCTACACCGTGCTGATGAGGACCAATGAGTCCGAAACACGTGTCCACGGTTGCTCTTTTCCTCTGCGGTCTTACCCACGATTTTTTTCTGTTTGCCATAAAGCTTTGTTCCGCATTAACAACTCCTATTTTTTTATTCTTCCTTGGGTCCAGTGATTCCACGCAGGTAGCTATAGTTGCCTCCGTGGTGTGTTAGTTGTCGCTCTGGAAATTCAGGGTCTTCTAACTCTTGCCACAAATGTGCGACTGGCTGCCTGTCAGTGGTCACCGTTTGTGTCATTTCCTAAGTTGTGCCTATCCTTTCAACTTAGCTACACCGTGCTGATGAGGACCAATGAGTCCGAAACACGTGTCCACGGTTGCTCTTTTCCTCTGCGGTCTTACCCACGATTTTTTTCTGTTTGCCATAAAGCTTTGTTCCGCATTAACAACTCCTATTTTTTTATTCTTCCTTGGGTCCAGTGATTCCACGCAGGTAGCTATAGTTGCCTCCGTGGTGTGTTAGTTGTCGCTCTGGAAATTCAGGGTCTTCTAACTCTTGCCACAAATGTGCGACTGGCTGCCTGTCAGTGGTCACCGTTTGTGTCATTTCCTAAGTTGTGCCTATCCTTTCAACTTAGCTACACCGTGCTGATGAGGACCAATGAGTCCGAAACACGTGTCCACGGTTGCTCTTTTCCTCTGCGGTCTTACCCACGATTTTTTTCTGTTTGCCATAAAGCTTTGTTCCGCATTAACAACTCCTATTTTTTTATTCTTCCTTGGGTCCAGTGATTCCACGCAGGTAGCTATAGTTGCCTCCGTGGTGTGTTAGTTGTCGCTCTGGAAATTCAGGGTCTTCTAACTCTTGCCACAAATGTGCGACTGGCTGCCTGTCAGTGGTCACCGTTTGTGTCATTTCCTAAGTTGTGCCTATCCTTTCAACTTAGCTACACCGTGCTGATGAGGACCAATGAGTCCGAAACACGTGTCCACGGTTGCTCTTTTCCTCTGCGGTCTTACCCACGATTTTTTTCTGTTTGCCATAAAGCTTTGTTCCGCATTAACAACTCCTATTTTTTTATTCTTCCTTGGGTCCAGTGATTCCACGCAGGTAGCTATAGTTGCCTCCGTGGTGTGTTAGTTGTCGCTCTGGAAATTCAGGGTCTTCTAACTCTTGCCACAAATGTGCGACTGGCTGCCTGTCAGTGGTCACCGTTTGTGTCATTTCCTAAGTTGTGCCTATCCTTTCAACTTAGCTACACCGTGCTGATGAGGACCAATGAGTCCGAAACACGTGTCCACGGTTGCTCTTTTCCTCTGCGGTCTTACCCACGATTTTTTTCTGTTTGCCATAAAGCTTTGTTCCGCATTAACAACTCCTATTTTTTTATTCTTCCTTGGGTCCAGTGATTCCACGCAGGTAGCTATAGTTGCCTCCGTGGTGTGTTAGTTGTCGCTCTGGAAATTCAGGGTCTTCTAACTCTTGCCACAAATGTGCGACTGGCTGCCTGTCAGTGGTCACCGTTTGTGTCATTTCCTAAGTTGTGCCTATCCTTTCAACTTAGCTACACCGTGCTGATGAGGACCAATGAGTCCGAAACACGTGTCCACGGTTGCTCTTTTCCTCTGCGGTCTTACCCACGATTTTTTTCTGTTTGCCATAAAGCTTTGTTCCGCATTAACAACTCCTATTTTTTTATTCTTCCTTGGGTCCAGTGATTCCACGCAGGTAGCTATAGTTGCCTCCGTGGTGTGTTAGTTGTCGCTCTGGAAATTCAGGGTCTTCTAACTCTTGCCACAAATGTGCGACTGGCTGCCTGTCAGTGGTCACCGTTTGTGTCATTTCCTAAGTTGTGCCTATCCTTTCAACTTAGCTACACCGTGCTGATGAGGACCAATGAGTCCGAAACACGTGTCCACGGTTGCTCTTTTCCTCTGCGGTCTTACCCACGATTTTTTTCTGTTTGCCATAAAGCTTTGTTCCGCATTAACAACTCCTATTTTTTTATTCTTCCTTGGGTCCAGTGATTCCACGCAGGTAGCTATAGTTGCCTCCGTGGTGTGTTAGTTGTCGCTCTGGAAATTCAGGGTCTTCTAACTCTTGCCACAAATGTGCGACTGGCTGCCTGTCAGTGGTCACCGTTTGTGTCATTTCCTAAGTTGTGCCTATCCTTTCAACTTAGCTACACCGTGCTGATGAGGACCAATGAGTCCGAAACACGTGTCCACGGTTGCTCTTTTCCTCTGCGGTCTTACCCACGATTTTTTTCTGTTTGCCATAAAGCTTTGTTCCGCATTAACAACTCCTATTTTTTTATTCTTCCTTGGGTCCAGTGATTCCACGCAGGTAGCTATAGTTGCCTCCGTGGTGTGTTAGTTGTCGCTCTGGAAATTCAGGGTCTTCTAACTCTTGCCACAAATGTGCGACTGGCTGCCTGTCAGTGGTCACCGTTTGTGTCATTTCCTAAGTTGTGCCTATCCTTTCAACTTAGCTACACCGTGCTGATGAGGACCAATGAGTCCGAAACACGTGTCCACGGTTGCTCTTTTCCTCTGCGGTCTTACCCACGATTTTTTTCTGTTTGCCATAAAGCTTTGTTCCGCATTAACAACTCCTATTTTTTTATTCTTCCTTGGGTCCAGTGATTCCACGCAGGTAGCTATAGTTGCCTCCGTGGTGTGTTAGTTGTCGCTCTGGAAATTCAGGGTCTTCTAACTCTTGCCACAAATGTGCGACTGGCTGCCTGTCAGTGGTCACCGTTTGTGTCATTTCCTAAGTTGTGCCTATCCTTTCAACTTAGCTACACCGTGCTGATGAGGACCAATGAGTCCGAAACACGTGTCCACGGTTGCTCTTTTCCTCTGCGGTCTTACCCACGATTTTTTTCTGTTTGCCATAAAGCTTTGTTCCGCATTAACAACTCCTATTTTTTTATTCTTCCTTGGGTCCAGTGATTCCACGCAGGTAGCTATAGTTGCCTCCGTGGTGTGTTAGTTGTCGCTCTGGAAATTCAGGGTCTTCTAACTCTTGCCACAAATGTGCGACTGGCTGCCTGTCAGTGGTCACCGTTTGTGTCATTTCCTAAGTTGTGCCTATCCTTTCAACTTAGCTACACCGTGCTGATGAGGACCAATGAGTCCGAAACACGTGTCCACGGTTGCTCTTTTCCTCTGCGGTCTTACCCACGATTTTTTTCTGTTTGCCATAAAGCTTTGTTCCGCATTAACAACTCCTATTTTTTTATTCTTCCTTGGGTCCAGTGATTCCACGCAGGTAGCTATAGTTGCCTCCGTGGTGTGTTAGTTGTCGCTCTGGAAATTCAGGGTCTTCTAACTCTTGCCACAAATGTGCGACTGGCTGCCTGTCAGTGGTCACCGTTTGTGTCATTTCCTAAGTTGTGCCTATCCTTTCAACTTAGCTACACCGTGCTGATGAGGACCAATGAGTCCGAAACACGTGTCCACGGTTGCTCTTTTCCTCTGCGGTCTTACCCACGATTTTTTTCTGTTTGCCATAAAGCTTTGTTCCGCATTAACAACTCCTATTTTTTTATTCTTCCTTGGGTCCAGTGATTCCACGCAGGTAGCTATAGTTGCCTCCGTGGTGTGTTAGTTGTCGCTCTGGAAATTCAGGGTCTTCTAACTCTTGCCACAAATGTGCGACTGGCTGCCTGTCAGTGGTCACCGTTTGTGTCATTTCCTAAGTTGTGCCTATCCTTTCAACTTAGCTACACCGTGCTGATGAGGACCAATGAGTCCGAAACACGTGTCCACGGTTGCTCTTTTCCTCTGCGGTCTTACCCACGATTTTTTTCTGTTTGCCATAAAGCTTTGTTCCGCATTAACAACTCCTATTTTTTTATTCTTCCTTGGGTCCAGTGATTCCACGCAGGTAGCTATAGTTGCCTCCGTGGTGTGTTAGTTGTCGCTCTGGAAATTCAGGGTCTTCTAACTCTTGCCACAAATGTGCGACTGGCTGCCTGTCAGTGGTCACCGTTTGTGTCATTTCCTAAGTTGTGCCTATCCTTTCAACTTAGCTACACCGTGCTGATGAGGACCAATGAGTCCGAAACACGTGTCCACGGTTGCTCTTTTCCTCTGCGGTCTTACCCACGATTTTTTTCTGTTTGCCATAAAGCTTTGTTCCGCATTAACAACTCCTATTTTTTTATTCTTCCTTGGGTCCAGTGATTCCACGCAGGTAGCTATAGTTGCCTCCGTGGTGTGTTAGTTGTCGCTCTGGAAATTCAGGGTCTTCTAACTCTTGCCACAAATGTGCGACTGGCTGCCTGTCAGTGGTCACCGTTTGTGTCATTTCCTAAGTTGTGCCTATCCTTTCAACTTAGCTACACCGTGCTGATGAGGACCAATGAGTCCGAAACACGTGTCCACGGTTGCTCTTTTCCTCTGCGGTCTTACCCACGATTTTTTTTTCTGTTTGCCATAAAGCTTTGTTCCGCATTAACAACTCCTATTTTTTTATTCTTCCTTGGGTCCAGTGATTCCACGCAGGTAGCTATAGTTGCCTCCGTGGTGTGTTAGTTGTCGCTCTGGAAATTCAGGGTCTTCTAACTCTTGCCACAAATGTGCGACTGGCTGCCTGTCAGTGGTCACCGTTTGTGTCATTTCCTAAGTTGTGCCTATCCTTTCAACTTAGCTACACCGTGCTGATGAGGACCAATGAGTCCGAAACACGTGTCCACGGTTGCTCTTTTCCTCTGCGGTCTTACCCACGATTTTTTTCTGTTTGCCATAAAGCTTTGTTCCGCATTAACAACTCCTATTTTTTTATTCTTCCTTGGGTCCAGTGATTCCACGCAGGTAGCTATAGTTGCCTCCGTGGTGTGTTAGTTGTCGCTCTGGAAATTCAGGGTCTTCTAACTCTTGCCACAAATGTGCGACTGGCTGCCTGTCAGTGGTCACCGTTTGTGTCATTTCCTAAGTTGTGCCTATCCTTTCAACTTAGCTACACCGTGCTGATGAGGACCAATGAGTCCGAAACACGTGTCCACGGTTGCTCTTTTCCTCTGCGGTCTTACCCACGATTTTTTTCTGTTTGCCATAAAGCTTTGTTCCGCATTAACAACTCCTATTTTTTTATTCTTCCTTGGGTCCAGTGATTCCACGCAGGTAGCTATAGTTGCCTCCGTGGTGTGTTAGTTGTCGCTCTGGAAATTCAGGGTCTTCTAACTCTTGCCACAAATGTGCGACTGGCTGCCTGTCAGTGGTCACCGTTTGTGTCATTTCCTAAGTTGTGCCTATCCTTTCAACTTAGCTACACCGTGCTGATGAGGACCAATGAGTCCGAAACACGTGTCCACGGTTGCTCTTTTCCTCTGCGGTCTTACCCACGATTTTTTCTGTTTGCCATAAAGCTTTGTTCCGCATTAACAACTCCTATTTTTTTATTCTTCCTTGGGTCCAGTGATTCCACGCAGGTAGCTATAGTTGCCTCCGTGGTGTGTTAGTTGTCGCTCTGGAAATTCAGGGTCTTCTAACTCTTGCCACAAATGTGCGACTGGCTGCCTGTCAGTGGTCACCGTTTGTGTCATTTCCTAAGTTGTGCCTATCCTTTCAACTTAGCTACACCGTGCTGATGAGGACCAATGAGTCCGAAACACGTGTCCACGGTTGCTCTTTTCCTCTGCGGTCTTACCCACGATTTTTTTCTGTTTGCCATAAAGCTTTGTTCCGCATTAACAACTCCTATTTTTTTATTCTTCCTTGGGTCCAGTGATTCCACGCAGGTAGCTATAGTTGCCTCCGTGGTGTGTTAGTTGTCGCTCTGGAAATTCAGGGTCTTCTAACTCTTGCCACAAATGTGCGACTGGCTGCCTGTCAGTGGTCACCGTTTGTGTCATTTCCTAAGTTGTGCCTATCCTTTCAACTTAGCTACACCGTGCTGATGAGGACCAATGAGTCCGAAACACGTGTCCACGGTTGCTCTTTTCCTCTGCGGTCTTACCCACGATTTTTTTCTGTTTGCCATAAAGCTTTGTTCCGCATTAACAACTCCTATTTTTTTATTCTTCCTTGGGTCCAGTGATTCCACGCAGGTAGCTATAGTTGCCTCCGTGGTGTGTTAGTTGTCGCTCTGGAAATTCAGGGTCTTCTAACTCTTGCCACAAATGTGCGACTGGCTGCCTGTCAGTGGTCACCGTTTGTGTCATTTCCTAAGTTGTGCCTATCCTTTCAACTTAGCTACACCGTGCTGATGAGGACCAATGAGTCCGAAACACGTGTCCACGGTTGCTCTTTTCCTCTGCGGTCTTACCCACGATTTTTTTCTGTTTGCCATAAAGCTTTGTTCCGCATTAACAACTCCTATTTTTTTATTCTTCCTTGGGTCCAGTGATTCCACGCAGGTAGCTATAGTTGCCTCCGTGGTGTGTTAGTTGTCGCTCTGGAAATTCAGGGTCTTCTAACTCTTGCCACAAATGTGCGACTGGCTGCCTGTCAGTGGTCACCGTTTGTGTCATTTCCTAAGTTGTGCCTATCCTTTCAACTTAGCTACACCGTGCTGATGAGGACCAATGAGTCCGAAACACGTGTCCACGGTTGCTCTTTTCCTCTGCGGTCTTACCCACGATTTTTTTCTGTTTGCCATAAAGCTTTGTTCCGCATTAACAACTCCTATTTTTTTATTCTTCCTTGGGTCCAGTGATTCCACGCAGGTAGCTATAGTTGCCTCCGTGGTGTGTTAGTTGTCGCTCTGGAAATTCAGGGTCTTCTAACTCTTGCCACAAATGTGCGACTGGCTGCCTGTCAGTGGTCACCGTTTGTGTCATTTCCTAAGTTGTGCCTATCCTTTCAACTTAGCTACACCGTGCTGATGAGGACCAATGAGTCCGAAACACGTGTCCACGGTTGCTCTTTTCCTCTGCGGTCTTACCCACGATTTTTTTCTGTTTGCCATAAAGCTTTGTTCCGCATTAACAACTCCTATTTTTTTATTCTTCCTTGGGTCCAGTGATTCCACGCAGGTAGCTATAGTTGCCTCCGTGGTGTGTTAGTTGTCGCTCTGGAAATTCAGGGTCTTCTAACTCTTGCCACAAATGTGCGACTGGCTGCCTGTCAGTGGTCACCGTTTGTGTCATTTCCTAAGTTGTGCCTATCCTTTCAACTTAGCTACACCGTGCTGATGAGGACCAATGAGTCCGAAACACGTGTCCACGGTTGCTCTTTTCCTCTGCGGTCTTACCCACGATTTTTTTCTGTTTGCTATATATATATATATATATATATATATATGTATATCTTTTTTTTGTTACAATAATAACTTTTTTCAAAGTAGCCACATCCTAATATATTTTCTTTAAATTGGACGTGAGTTCAAATGTTTTTATACCTATGACTAGTATATAGAGACTTCGAGTAAAACTGATACTTTGCTCACGATACTTTTAAAGTGCTCACGAGCCATAAAGTGGTTTGGAGCTTTTAGGAGTGCTTGCAAGCCTTTTGAGTGCTCGCAAGCAGGTTTCCTGATTACTAAGCACAAAGTTCTTTCGTGAAGTGCTCGAAGACCTAGGCTTTAAGCGTCGGTTTCAAAAAGTGCCTTTAAGCACAGTGCTCCCGAGTACAAAAGTGCTTCGTGTGCTTAGACAAACACTAAGCACAGTGCTTAGGAATAACTTTGAAATGAATAGAGTTCTTCCTCTAGCTAACATTAATTTGCCATCAAAATTTCAATATAATAGACCTTTTCATCGTAAGCCCGCATATGTGTTGCCCCTATGTTTGTTTGCGGGAACTATGAAATGTTCGGACACTTGGTTTGTCAGAATGGCTGGACCGGTATCATTTTTCCACATTAATTTAGACGAAAGTGTGATTGACGGTGCAAAATTAGTACACAACATTGTGGAAGAACACACTTGTGCTCAATTAAGGCGCTAGCTCAAGTATCCTGGGCGTAAAATGACTAGAAGCAAGAATAAAGAACTGGTTGGAAGGTTAGAATTCAACTATCAACTTATCAATTTATATACAAGTGCATTAAAAGAAAACAAATGTGTTTAGTCTACAATATGCTTAATAACATTCTTCGTGCAGTAATTGATAATGCAGTAAAAATATTTTCTGTTTTTTTATGAAAATGTAGGGTCAAAAATGCAATTGAAAATGAGGTTTTTTGTCGATCCTTCTGTAGATAAAGCTGGCTCGTTTTTTTCCAATTTTTTCAAATAGGTAAACTATACGATATGGCACTACCTATTATCAAAAAATTGGTAACAGATTCATCATTATTTGTTTAAAAATCGTCGAGTTCCGCCATGTTCGGGCAGTTTTCGCATGTCAATATTGGATTTGACATAAACATTGCGTTTTTTAACCAAATAATGATGAATCTGTTGCCAATTTTCTGAAAATAGGTAGTGCCATATCGTATAGTTTACCTATTTGAAAAAATTAGAAAAAAAGGAGTCAGCTTTATCCACAGAAGGATCGACAAAAAACCTCATTTTCAATTGCATTTTTGACCCTACATTTTCGTAAAAAAACAGAAAATATTTTTACTGCATTATCAATTACTGCACGAAGAATGTTATTAAGCATATTGTAGACTAAACACATTTGTTTTCTTTTAATGCACTTGTATATAAATTGATAAGTTGATAGTTGAATTCTAACCTTGCAACCAATTCTTTATTCTTGCTTCCAGTCATTTTACGGCCAGGATACTTGAGCTAACGCCTTAATTGAGCACAAGTGTGTTCTTCTACAATGTTGTGTACTAATTTTGCACCGTCAATCACACTTTCGTCTAAATTAATGTGGAAAAATGATACCGGTCCAGCCATTCTGACAAACCAAGTGTCCGAACATTTCATAGTTCCCGCAAACAAACATAGAGGCAGCACATGCGCGCGCTTACGATGAAAAGGTCTATAAGGACTTTTCTTTCTGAACTAGTTAGTCTTTTGTTGCTTAAGTTACCGTGCTTACAAAAAACGTGACGAATGGACAGACGGACAGACATTCTAAAAGTTGTTCAGAATTCGTCCATTAACATAACGATATGATTTTTTTCTCCATGAACGATATTTACGGTTTTAGAAATATGCCGATCAAATGAAATATACTCTTCGTTTCCGTATTTGCGAAGTGTATAATAATAAGCAATGTTAAAACTTCCATTCAATTAAGTCAATGTCCAAAGAAAATTCATTGTTCACACTTCACTACTAGTTATTCTTGGTCCTCTAAAATAAGTAACGAATTCACACGCAATAAAAATAATATTTGTTAATTTGAACTATTCTTACAAATGCATACATATTGTAGAGGTACTCGACTCGTACTATATTGTTAGAGTATAGGTAGATACACGGCATTTGGAGAAATTTAGAAATGCACTTAAGTAAGTACTGAGTAACCTCTTAAATTAACCGAGAAGAATAATTTATGTGTAGTAGTCCGTATTTTTATAGCTCGCGGTAGTGACATACAGTTCTTGGAAGTCCACGTGGTGTTAAATCTAAGATCAACATAAAACTGTTTTGAACAAATCGGTTAGGATAAACGAAACTCCTTTTAGTTACGCATTTTGAAAACAAACAGTCATACCGCCAAAGAACAGCTGTCTGCATTCACTCAGGATATATCTAACTTCGGATCATGCATTACTGAGATGAACGATCTTCGACGGCCGTCAGTATCGCTGCCATGATGTATAAGCTTCGTTAATAAGTCAGTCAGAATGCTATCGTGTTGGCTGTATACACATGTTGAGTCATTAGCAAACTCTGTACATCAACGACTGCCATCATTAAACACGTCACCGACTTGAATACTTATGGTCGTTAAAACGTCGAGGATAATAATTTGGCAATTTCTCCTTGGTTTATAAAACTATGTTATAAAGATACAAGACAATTTAAAGAAATATATATTTATTAAAATATTTCAGAAACAATGTTATACAGATTTCTGAAATGTTGTTGCAAGATTAAAACAGCTTAATTCTAAACAAAATTGTTATAATTTAGGGGCAGAACTGACAAATTTGGTGTTTTTTCTATTTTCCTATCTTTTCATTTTTGACAGATATTCGTGACATTACTCCATATAGCATTCGACATGATATGTATATACCGTTTAGGTCCATAATATGAAAAATATATACCGTATTAGAATGGTATATCTATAAAATATACATGGAGGTTCATTCTGTTCTGTATGTACTTATAATATACACATGTATTTTTATTTTGTTGCATATATCTACAATATACTAGTATATGAATATCTTTTCATGTATATACATACGACCTGCCATTATGTATATGTTTCATATGTACGTACCCAATATATACCAACAAGTAATATATACCTAAGACATACTTGCGGGTATATATTTAATATGTATATACCTATTATATACAAATATGCATATATTCCGCATATGCCTACCACCTACATAGTTAGGACATTTTTTTTTTTTAAGAGAAGAGGTAACCCCCTCATGGGCTTCCAATGAAGCGTCAGACTCTTACTGACCAAAGCCCCCTCCTCCCGGGCTTGCCTGTATATTACTCTGGGGGCACTGCAGCCTCCTGGGCTTATCGTGCTCACCCTGTATAGCCCTAGCAACTGTTGTTTCGCTGCGCGGTGCCCCTTAGATGGTCCGATCGGGAGCCAGGATCTATCACCCATCCAAGTCCTCACCGCACGCTACGTTGCTGCACTTCGATGATACGGGTCCCATACCGACCTAACGTCCCACTTTAGTTAAAACATACTTGTATGTATATATTTTGTATGTATATAATGGCTGTTAGTTTGGAACTATTGGAAGTTACACCTATAATCCGCTAGATGCCACCATCGATTTAATTTGCAAGCTGCAGCTTTACATCAAACTAACTTTATCGAATAGACAACATTGGCAAATAGGAAGCATAAATCTACAACCCATTCAAACCAATGCATGTTATTTTTCCCAAATAAATTCAATCCAGGATAAGCATCAATTGATGGAAAGTCCTATGCATAGGCACACACTACGAAGCAGAAAGTATACTTACCTGGCGTAAGCGTGATGAACCAAACAGTTCCTCCAGGGTGCGGCCCCTCCATTGCACTAAAGTTGGGCTCCTGCGATTATTCCTAATGCGAATAACTTGGACGCACTGTCCCGGTGTTTATTTTATACTATCAAAACATAATGTTTCTTTGAGTGTGTGCGACATTTCTCAGAGCTGCCTAATGGCGACTAATTACTCGTAATATACCTTAAATGTACTTGTCAAGTATGTCCTTATGCTGTATATACCTCCAAATGTAAATCCGGGGTACATTTATATCTGGTGGATGTTTTATGCGTGTACATGCGCGTATATACATATAATGGTATAAAAACGTGCGTATATATTTTGGACATACATAATACATATGTAATGTACCCAAATATATTTTATTCATAGGTATCTGCTAAGTACGTATATAGGATCCGCAGGGGTGAGACAAATGACAATCTGTTTTGCAGACAATTTGAACCTTATTTGCATATACTAAGCACATCCCATATACTTAGAGGAATGTGATATGTACTTTAAGAATCTCCTTTTGCATTTAAAAAAATGCGATAGTAATTTTTATACTTTTATAACAAAATGGATGGTTTACGAGAAATTAATTAACAATAAAACGTTGTAAGAAAATTTATGAAAATTATGCTTCATGTAAAATTTTAACAATTTATTTTTCAACACTGGAATTTTCTGCTGTTCTTATTATCTCCGGTCCTAGTAATCGTATCGCAAAAATAAAAATACCAAATTGTTCGCAAAAAATTCGAATAAGACTAGGCCTATGCTAATTTATTCATTAAAAAAAATAATAGAATAAAAACCACAAAATATTGCCTTTTTGACAACTTAAGAAATATAATGTACTTAATAATAATACATCAATTTTAACAAACGTTCGTGAAACTATGCTCTTTAATGAATTAAACTTTCTTGCCAAATTTTAAGGCAACAATTTTTAAAATTACAACGAAAAAGCGGCGTTGAGAACGTAACACGCATTTTCAATTTTTTTTATAACTTTCTTAATTCTTATCACGGGAAAACCAACTTAACCTGAACAATTATCCTGATATTCATGTATAATGCTTTGTGAAGCTTTTAATATCACTGATACAATAATGAAAGACATTTCGCGAAACAGATCAAATCAAGTCAAGTCAAGCCAAGCCAAGCTAGGACGAGGCAGGGAAAGCTAAGCCAAGCCAAGCCAAGCCAAGCCAAGCCAAGCCAAGCCAAGCCAAGCCAAGCCAAGCCAAGCCAAGCCAAGCCAAGCCAAGCCATGCCGAGCCGAGCCGAGGCGAGCCGAGGCGAGCCGAGGCGAGGCGAGGCGAGGCAAGGCAAGGGAATTCAAGGCAAGGCAAGGCAAGGCAAGGCAAGGCAGGGCAGGGCAGGGCAGGGCAGGGCAGGCCAGGCCAAGCCAAGCCAAGCCATGCCAAGCCAAGCCAAGCCAAGCCAAGCCAAGCCAAGCCAAGCCAAGCCAAGGCAAGGCAAGGCAAGGCAAGGCAAGCCAAGGCAAGGCAAGGCAAGCCAGGGCAAGGCAAGGCAAGGCAAGGAAAGGCAAGGCAAGGCAAGGCAAGCCGAGCCGAGCCGAGCCAAGGCAAGGCAAGGCAAGGCAAGGCAAGGCAAGGCCAGGCGAGGCGAGGCGAGGCGAGGCGAGGCAAGGCAAGGGAAGTCAAGGCAAGGCAAGGCAGGGCAGGGCAGGGCAGGGCAGGGCAGGGCAGGGCAGGGCAGGGCAGGCCAGGCCAGGCCACGCCACGCCAAGCCAAGCCATGCCAAGCCAAGCCAAGCCAAGCCAAGCCAAGCCAAGCCAAGCCAAGGCAAGGCAAGGCAAGGCAAGGCAAGGCAAGGCAAGGCAAGGCAAGGCAAGGCAAGGCAAGGCAAGCCAGGGCAAGGCAAGGCAAGGCAAGGCAAGGAAAGGCAAGGCAAGCCGAGCCGAGCCGAGCCAAGGCAAGGCAAGGCAAGGCAAGGCAAGGCAAGGCAAGGCAAGGGAAGTCAAGGCAAGGCAAGGCAAGGCAAGGCAAGGCAAGGCAAGGCAAGGCAGGGCAGGCCAAGCGAAGCCAAGCCAAGCCAAGCCAAGCCAAGCCAATCCAAGCCAAGCCAAGCCAAGCCAAGCCAAGCCAAATCAAGCCAAATAAATAAATTAGATTAAATTAAATTGAATTAAATCAAGTCAAGTTTGTTAAAAATTAAAATACACCATGAACATCCACACTGATAACTTGGCCCAGTGCCAACTAAACATACACGTGACAGGGCGACGTGAAACTGAGTGGTTGGGTAGGGGCGAGGCCAGTGCGCATTTGGAGACAATAATACATTACCTTCTAGCCCCGAGCTAGTCATTTATTTTGATCTTAAAATTATTTAGGCCGTGTAATAAATTTCAACTTAAAACAATCCACTTATTTAAAATTATTAGATAACACTAGACAAAGGACTTTAAATTTTAATATGATGCCAATGGGAATATACCAGAGCAAAAAACCCGTCTTGCAAATCGGAAATCGAACTGCTCTCTTACCGTTTAATTGAGAGTTTAAAATATTTTTAGTTCTTTTTGTTTTTAAGGTTTTGACAGAAAAGAAAGAAAAAGAAAAGAATAGAATAATTTTAATTTTGAATTTTGTTTGTTTGGCCGAAAGGTTGGTACCGACTGGTATGGTAATTTGTGTTTTAGTCGGAAAGGTAAATTATGCTCCCTTGTGTTTTGTGAGATATGTTTTATGTATTTCGCCAGTGGTTCTATAGTGGTTTTCCGTGAATTTATGTATATCTGTCAGAACACGTGACGAGACGCAAAATTTTGTTTTGGTATACTTGTAGTTTGTGTATCGTTGTAGCGGATGCTGACCACTATAGAGTATCTTATTTGTTCTGTTAAATTAACCTATTCTTTGTCAGAAGCGGATATTGGTTTCTGGTCAAAGAATAGACCTTTCGGATAGTCATGTTTATGTATCGGTTAAAGGTTAATAGTTTTGTCCTGGTGGACGCCTAAATATTTTACTTTTACAGTTTTAGTCTCAATTTGCAATAGGAGTTAAAATTTGATTGTCTTTGAATTTCCTTATGAATACTGTCCCCTCCGTCTTGTCCTCGTTCAATTTCACCTTGCACTGGTCGTAGTACGTACTTTTAGTAGCCTGTTGGTTGCCTGTGCATTGTGGCTGTGACTGTATATAGCTCTTTCGTCGGCGTACATAGCCAGCTTCGTGTTGGGAAACTGGGGGACGTCAGAGACGTACAGATTAGACCCCTGCGGAACGCCCACGTGAATACTTTTAAGTGGGGAGAGATATTTTAATTTGTAGAGTTCTGCTGTTCAAGTAAGAATGAATGAGTTTAACTAAGTACGATGGATTGTAAGTGTAAACTTTGAGTATAAGCCCCAGCAACCAGATGATATCAAAAGCCTTCTCAGTATCTAAAAGCTTCATAATGGTGCTCTTGCCTTAATTGAAATGCAGCTTGATAATATTAATGATCTTGACAACCGGTTGTGTGGTATTGTGACCCTTCTTGAATCCAAACTGGTGACGATCAGGGATATCAAGAGCGTTCCTGTGCCCTTTTTATCCTGGTTAGAATGATTTTCTCCACCAATTTGAAAATGATAGTTAATAAAGAAATTAATCTGAAGTTAATAGCCAGCCCATGATTTTTGCTAGGTTTGGAACAAAAAGAGCATTTTGCATACTGGGCTACCTGACTACTAAAGTCTGACTTGTATAACATTTAGATATATTTGGCGACTTTAGGATCTAACTTAATAGCTAAAGACCCAACTTTCGGACCTCTATACACTACCTTTTAACAACTATGCTTCTGGATTGTTTTCTACTAGCTCAGACAAGAACATAAGTATTGAAGAATAATCAGCACAAATTTCAAGAAGAAATATCAATTTGCTTATATATAAGCTACTGAGATGCAAAAACTGACGTACCTCGGCCCCAAAAATCCCCCAAATCATTATTGTACCTATTTGATTTAATCAAATAGGTATATTATGCTCGAACAAAAATTTTGGGTGTGTGTACGTATGTGTATGTGTATGTAGACCGGTTCTTGTAAACACGATAACTTCTTTTAGACTTAAAATTTCCGTTTAAAATTTGTCAGGTAAGTAAAATGGCACTGTAGAATACTCCGTTATTGAAAGTGGGTCATATCGGTCGGGCGATCTCCATAGACGTGTAAACTTTCATGCTTTACATAAACTGTGTTATATTATAATTTTAAAGTAAAATGTTACTATGATATTTGGTTAAGCACACAAAAATACTAAGATATACGAAATATTGCATCGTACGAAATAATGCATAATGTACAAGTAATAATCTCTCAGGTTCGAAAGACTACGAAAATTAAGAAATATATCAATTTTACTTTAAAATGTTATTGAGGTGTGTTTAATAAGATTACTACGAAACAAATTAAATTTTCACTCAGGCGCTACCGAATGCGTACACGTATTAAACACGATAATTTCTGTTAGATTTAACATTTTTATCTCAAATTTGCAACATTTGTAAAACAGCACATTAGAATACTATCTGTTGAAATCGTCATAAAAAGTATCTCAAGAGACGTATAAACTTTAATTTTTACGTGTTTTATTATAACTTTAAAGCAAACTATTACGTTATTACGTTTTTGATCAAGCACACAAAAATACGACGTTTCACGAGATATCGAAACTGCAATATACAGTGTGTCTCTCGTGTTCACATGAACTTTACGTAGATTAGGAGATATTTCAATTTAAGTTTATATCTTTATTGAAGTATATTTAGTAAGTATTTTATGGAATGAATAAAAATTGTAGACGGGCGTTGCCGAATGAAAATATCCATTGAACATGAAAACTTCTGTTAAACTTAAAATTTTAATTTCGAATTTTGAACATATTCAAAACGCATGGCAGAATAGTTCGGATGGAAATTGAACCATATCCACCATATAGGATGATCACCAGAGACATGGAAACAGTTTTACTTTATTTTCTATATATTTTATAAATTTGGCTTGTTTTTGATTAAGCCACAATAATAAGAAGATATAAAAGATATCGAAACTGCAATATAGTTTGTTTCTTAGATTCGTGCGACTTTTACCTAGAATAAATCATGTATAAATTTTAGTTTAAAATGTTATTGTTGTTTAAATAAGACTGTTACGAAAGCTGTAAATAGCATGAAAGCGATAACTTCTGTTAGACTTAAAATTTTTATTTCAAATCTGGACCATATGTAAAATAGTATGGTAGAGTACTCTCTACTGCAACACGTTATATAGGGAAAAACATGTCAAAGATATGTTAAGCAGTCAGGTTCTATATACAGAGTGCGTAAAATATATTGAAACATGTCCGTAACTTTTAAAATACTGATTGTATAAAAAATCCTTGGACACGTCCATTTTTATTTTCAATTACGCAATTTATGATTTTTAGTTTTACACACCCCCATCCTCAGCCTTTTTCTTCAAATAGCAACCTACCCTTTGTGATACCTCAAGAGAAGGCTATTTTAATAGGTATTCATTGGCGTAAAGAAAATCAAAATCCGTCAGTGCAATTTTCTTCTCGAACGCATGCAATTTTTTTTTTTTTTTTTTAATAAAAGAAAATATTAATAAACTTTATTATGAAAGAAAATTAACAAAATATCTTGTATTTCCGCTTATATCAATGTTAAAAAATATTATTTTCAAAATTTATTAAATAATTCGTCCGGTCGCAAGTTTTATAGCATAAAAAAACATTTATTCTAATTTTTACAGCATTCTAAAGTTACATATTTTCATATCCTTTCATGAAACAAGTCACAGGCCGCTTGATCTCCCTTCCGAATAATTTAACTTTTATACTGAATAATTGGATATACTGGATATACTTTCGTGCTCATTCTCTGATTGGTTACTCTTAGAAATCAAGTTCCGCCCTTAGTATAAATATAAACCAAGTTACAGTCGCGAAATTATTGACCCAATAAAACACAAAAATAAGCTCAGAAAACATCGCTAGCAAAATCCGAATACACAAACAAGAGCAAATCTAAAGAACACTACTTTCTCATTCCGACGATCCTTATTTTCTGTCACGAATCTTCACACGTAAAAACCAAGCCATTCCTCCACTTCAAACAACCACTGATCAGGCCATTACCAACGCGGAGAAGTTCACCTCCTTCTCCGCCCAATTTGCATCCCAATTTACTCCAAATCCCATTTTTAACAGTTATCAAACTAAATCACAGGTTTTTAACAAAATATATCAGAAACCTCCTCTTATCCACCCAAACCCCCATCCATACATTCCCCTCGCAAGTCCATATTAAAAATCTAAACCCGAAAAAAGCCCCCGGACTAGATAACATCCCACCCTATGCACTTAAATATCTCCCCCCAAAAGCTATATTATACCTAATTAAAATACACAATCCCTGCTTCCGACTTACCTATTACCCCACCATATGGAAGGTAGCAAAAATAGTACCAGTCCCCAAACCAAATAAACCAAAAAAAACTGCCTTCCAGCTACCGTCCAATAAGCCTGCTTCCTGTTTTTGTCAAAATTCTTGATTCCAACATCATTTCCCACATACTGGAGGTTGTTGAAAACAAACAATTGGTTAAAGACTTCCAGTATGGATTTCGTCCTGACCATTCCTCATCCCAGGAGCTCTTCCGTGTTGGTGAAATATTGACCACAGACGCCATACGGAGTCTTTGCACAGGGATAGTATCCCTTGACCTCGAGAAGGTGTTTGACAAAGTCTGGCACCCTGGGTTGCTATACAAACTCATCATCGCGGGTCTTCCAATTCGTATTATCAATCTAATACAGTCATACTTTCTAAACCGCCAATTCCGAGTGGCAGCCAACCAGGAGTGCTCCTCCTTGTTTCCTATCCTCTCCGGTGTCCCCAAAGGCTCCTCTCCAGGCCCAGGCTGTTCCTGTTATATATAAATGATATTCCGAAACCAAATATCACAGGTTAACCTACGCGATATACACAGATGACACTGCGATAATCGCCACCTCTAAAAACCCGGAATTATTAACAGAACGTTTGCAAAAACAAACGAACAAAATAGACTATTTCGAAAAATGGGGACTGATGGTGAACCCTAATAAAACCGACATAATTGTAGTCACCAAAAGTAAATTGCATCCCTACCCGAAAGCCAAATTAAAAATAAAAGGCCACGACCTTGAGTGGTTCCATGTCATCGAATACCTGGGAATAAAAATCAATAATAAGCTCAAATTTGATAGTCAACCACAATCAATGATTATAAAAGCACAAGGCCGCTCTATTCCAGCTATCCTGAATTTCGCCCCCACCTACATTGCATTCCTCTTCTATAGATTCTACATACGCCCCATCCTTACATATGCATTCCAAGTCTGGTATCCCCTCCTCACAATGACAAACCAAAAAAAAAAATCTACAAGTAGCACAAAACAAAAACCTACGCATGGCTGCCAACCTGCTAAGATCTACTAACATCTCATTCATACACAACGTCACATCGCTAGACAATTTCATATACTTAGATTAATTCCGGCCTTTGCCCAAAAACTAATGGTGCACCACTCCCCAAAATATCCCGCTCTCAACTATATTTAAAATTCATAACCAAGAACCCAGACCGAAGTTGCGTTCCTCCCACCCCCCATAAATATTATAAACCATGTATCTTTGAAAAAAATAAAAAATAAATAAAAAGAGGCCATACATTAAAACAAAAACAAAACACCGAAAAACAAACAAAAATATCAAAAAATAAACAAACAACAAAACATTAAAAGATGCCCAAACACCAACATTTAATAAAAAAAAACACACGCACAAACTGTCGCCACTTATTAGAATAGCAATCATCCTCCACCTACCACGCGGAGATGTCATGATTGTCTCCGCTTATAAGACACCATAAAACACTCTAAATCTAACAGACCTTGACAAACTACATACTACACATCCAACGTACATACTGCTCGGCGATTGTCGGCGAAATGCTCACCGGCGATTGCTCGGCGAAATGCCAAACACCCCGTTTGGAGTCCTGCAAATGCCAACGCCAACAATATCCGACAATATTTTATTTAATTACATTGATACATATCCAGTATACACTTTAATAGCCCCCAAACAACCTATCCCAAGCTAATCAATCATAGACATCGGTGTATTGAGGAACCTCAATTGCTCCTACAATTGCGACGCACTGAATGCATTGTCTAGTGACCACTGTGCAGTGCTCACCACACTCTACCTGCAAATACACCGCACCCCAAAAGTTAGATACCCTAGAAAAAGTGACTATGATTGATCGGCGTACTCCCATTACCTTACCCTAGTGATCCCTAACAACTCCCCATGCGACCACACTGATGCACCTCCGACAAAGTAGGTATACGTTATATTCCATCTAAATCACATAAACCTAAAATTCCAGTGAATCTAATACAAACCAAAAACTGCTTACGCAAACAATTTCAAGAAACGAGAAATCCAGAACTGCCTCTGAAGCTAGGGAATTCAAATTAAAATGCATAGAGAAGCTAGTTGTTACCCATCACGAAGATCCTTATTTTGCCCCTTGAATATTCACAAGACAACCTATCCAAATACCCCCACTCACCACCCAAGCTGGCGTAGCGACGACCGATTCGGAGAAAGCTGCTACCTTCTCCGAATTTCTGTCAATCAAACCCCATTCCACAAACAACTCAGAACTTAGTTCAACCAATTATCGAATCCCCCTTCCGATTGGTACGGACCCAATACTCTTTAGGCCCTTTGAAATAAGCGCAGCTATCAACACGATGCACCCTAGAAAAGCCCCAGGGCTCGATAATATTCCAACATATGCAATCAAGCACCTTCCGATATCTCATATATGTTTCTCACCAAATTATATAACTCTTGCATGAGGTCCATCTACTACCCAGTGAAATGGCGGATCTCAAAAATAATTAATATCCCCAAGCCGAACGAAATAAAAACTCATCAGGTTATAGACCGATCAGTTTATTACCCTCACTACCTAAAGGCTGGATATTCTCATTCTCATTCTAAGTCGCGTCCAGGAGCACCTGCAAAAACACAACCTATTTACTTTACCAAGCGCAAAGCATCATTTAACACAAAAACCCACATTCAAGGGCAACCACTTGACTAATACGATCAAATTACATACCTAGGAGTTACATTGGACTGCAAACTTATATTTAAGCCACACATCAAAACCATACTCGGGAAGTACTGGCAACTTCCCGATTATTCCCTATCCTTAAAACATCACCACCAAATACCGCCAACATAATATGCAAATCTAACCTTACCTTACCTTACCTTAGACCCATACTCACTTACGCATCCCCCTTATGGTACCCCATAACAGCACCCACCTACCAGAAAAAAATTCAAACTGCACAAAATAAAATACTGCGAATTGCAAACAACCTCCCTACCAGCACTCCCATACAACTCCTACACGACCTATCAGGCACCCCTTCAATTCCAATTTTATCCTTGACTCTTACCAAACTTCGCAAACACCTTAGTATGCTCTAAAAATCCCATATGCACCAATCCATTAACATCTAAATTTGCAACAGCTCCCAAACTACATATTCACTCCCTAAATATTGTAAAAATTATGATTTAAAAAATAAAAACAAAAACCATAAAAACACAAAAAACTAAAAACAGGAAAAATGACAAAAAAATAAAAACAAAAAAACATGTGAAAACTAAAAAAAATACAAAAAAGAATACTTATACCATCTAAAAAATGATCAAATGCGTAAAAGAGCCATTACCACGCAATAAACACCAAAACATTACTAAAAGAGCCAAACACAAGTGCACTACACATCCTAATTAAGTTTAACCAAAAATATTGTACTCCAACCAAACAATTGTATTACTATTAGTAGTTAAAGTGTTAGTTTAATATTATTATATTAAACTAACACTTTAACCCTAAAAAACACGTCATTGGCCTCAGAGCAAGTTACTCTTCGTTAATAAAATAGACCGAGATAAGCATCCCAGGATGGAAAACCTCAAGCATCGTCACGTACTACAAAGTCGCGAAGATTCCAGACACTCCCGAACGTTTAGTTTTTAATTTTCGGAAATTACGAGAAACTTTAATTTTATTTTAAAAATCGAGACTCTGCAATGCGAGTTTAGTTCATCTCAGCCGGCAAACATGGGGGCAACTAGGGGGCTTCGAGAAGTGAAAAGAAGAGAAGAAGAGGAAGTAGTGTGACTTACCTAGGGGCTCTGAACTGACTAGGAGTCTCGAAACCAAGGCAGAGCGCTACAAGAAAACTTAAGTAAACTTCTCGAGTCCTTCATTTTGAAAAAATGAATTCCTACGAACAAATTATGCAAAAACTTAGCGAGGCAGCGGCGAGCCAGGGCATCGTTTTCACCTCACCCAAAGGACAACAATCTTCCTCAGAGACAGAGACAATATCCAGACGCTGCACCACCTGGAGAATCATTATTACACATCTCTATGTCCAGACAAAGGCAAGTAGAATTACCAAAAGTAAATATAGAATGAAATCAAATATTTCTGGGGATTGCTGAGGCCTTAAGCAAACCATTCAAAATGTTGTTACGACGAACGTGAAAGGCAAGATGGAAAAAATCATGTAAGCCATCAGAAATTCGCCCATGCATACCTTACAGGTATGCATCGATCATAAAAGTGCTAATACATTTATATATAACATGGAGGAACATTTTAGGAAACACAAAGTCACCGATAAAGCGGAAAAATTAATGATGATTACGTCGCAGTTAAAATTATACGCTAAGGAATCGTATGAACCCCACAAAAATTTGAATAATCTATTGACATATTTAAAACCAGACGACGACAAACTTTCGACACCATCGCCAAGAGGGCTCAAGCCGAACATGTTCTTCACACCAAGATGCAAGGGGCGAACGAATCAGTGACACTATTCATTTCCAAGAAGTTTGGACTATTTAATAGAGTTGAATCCGGCGCGTCCACCAAGAGAAAAATCCCACTGCATATATAGGCAACTACGTCCCGAAATTATATTCGTTTTTGCGACCTTGACTCCCCCGAAGCACTGTTAACTGTGGCCGCCGAAGTTGAAGAATATCATCTTCCAGAAAGCGACAATAATTCGTTGAGAAGACGCCCTAATTATAATGACAATAACGACTATTCTGCGCCTAGGCAGATTACAACTTCAACAAACACCACACCGAGAGCCATCACACAAGGCCCAATAAGAGGAGACAACTCGGCAAACAACCAAGAAAGGCCGCCACAACAGCATATCGTTTCTGTGGAGAGTGGTATTGGAAAAAACAGTGCCCACAAAACTCTTTCAACAGAGGACAGACAGATAGGCGTCCGGAAAACTCCAAAGGGGGCGGCGCCCATCCGAGATCGAATAACTAGACAGCTCTTCGGCGGCCGGCTCATCCCAGATGACTACAGTCCCAGTACCGGAACCTCCACCATTCACACAAAGATACTCAGAACCAAGCTTCAACACATTCCAAGACGTAATATAGGCATTTCGCCTCTTTTCATTCAAAACGATTCTCGTGACATCACTATACAGACAGAAGACGTAGTACTGTCTTACTCGATCCAGACTACTAATCAAATACGACTACTTCCACGAATAAAAATACTAGTCAACGGCAGGGAGGTGAACGCTTTCATCGACACTGGGGCAGCTAGCAACGTAGTCAGGGTAGGACTTTTTGACAATAATCAGCTGGGAAAGAACAGGAAATTATTTACAAGGGCTTGTGGAGGGCAGACAATCGAATCGTTAGAAAATATCGTCTTGAACCTAGATATCCAAGAAAACCAAATTTAGAAAGAGTTTGCAGTGCAACTAAAACCTAGTTTCGAAGAATATTCGGACATATTCAGCGAGAGACCGACCAAAGGAATAACTATCACCACAACGAAACACACGATTCCACTAACCAACCCTAGCATTATTAACCAACACCTATGTCGCCAAACAAAAAGAAAATTTTCTACGAACAAATCGACGAAATGTTGAAAGCAGGAGTTTTGAACCCAGTAATTCACCATACACCATACACCTCACCACTGAGATTTTGTATAGATTACAGAAAATTAAACGTCATAACTAAAGCATTACCAAAAATACACGAAACAAGACCCTAGGGAAAGCAAAGGTGTTTACCTTGCTGGATCTCACTTCAGGTTCCCTATGGACCCTGAATCAAGAGCCTATACAGCATTTACCACCCCAGACTTCTCAATTTACCGTTATGCCATTCGGTTTGAAAACCACTCCGTCCACATTCCAAATTTTATGGTCAGAGACGTACTCTCAGGATACATTCACAACTTCTTTCAAGTTTATTTAGACGGCATCATTATCTACAGTAAGGATCTAGATCTGGAAGAACACCAGAATCATGTACAGTTAGTTTTCGAAAGAATCCGACTTCACAATCTAAAAATTTTACCGGAAAAATATAACATCGCCACCAATGAACTCAACCATATAGGACATCATTATTGGTCCTATATGGATTGTGTGTTGGTCTGGTATTTTGTGCCACTAGGGTAGTTTTGTTGACATGTTCCACACCCGTTTGGTGTGGAACATGTCAATGTAAAGAACATGTCAATGTAAAGAACATGTCAATGTAAAGAACTAATAAAGACATCTATCTATCACATATCGCAGAAAAAACACTACCCCAAAAACAAACATGTCCTGGCCATAAATGATTTTCAGACACCACAAAACAAAAGAGAGCTACGTTTTCTTGGAATATTTAATTGGATCAGAGAATACATCCAGAACGCTGTCGAAAACCACTTACCAATCTACTCAATAATGAACGTTTTAAGTGGACTGCCGAACACGAGAAAGCTTTTGAAAAAATTAAGGAAGAGACATTCAAACCCCTGGAATTGCATTGACCGGACTTCAAGAAAAAATTCGTCCTACAGACAGACGGATCGATGACAGAAATCTCTGGTGTACTCTATCAATTAGGAGAAGGCGGATCTAAACAGATAATATCATTCTCCAGTGCTTGCCTGAATCAGGCCAAAAAAAATACCATAAATCGAGTATCTAGCTATCGTAACGTATATAAAGAAATATAAGATGTACCTCGAGAATACAAAGTTCCTGCTTAGAACCGACAATAGGGCCCTGTTATGGCTACACAAACATCAAGACTCCAAGACAAAACTAACTCGGTGGTCATTGCTCCTACAGGAGTACAACTTCGATGTCGAACACTGCGCAGGAAAGAACAATGAATTACCCGATTTTCTGAGCAAGAATCCCGACACTGAAGATTGAAGAACCTCGGCCTGAGATCGACGAAAATCGCATGTTACCCCCTTCGTTAACCCTAGAATGTTGGGGTTTGGACATATTCACAAGAAATCAAGCGAGTCCAACTTCGATCTCGATGTATCTATCCAACAGGACATTGGAAAATGGGAAAGGATTCAAAACAATTGCCCAGCTAACGATCACGAACAACGTTATTTCAACGTCCAGGCCCGGCAACTATGGAGAGTCTACCAGAGAGGTAGAAAACTAGTCGTTCCTAGGAATATGGTGCCCTAAGTGTTGGCGAGTTTTCACGAGGAGGACCTCGCAGCTTATCCTGGGAGAGATGAGACTCTACGCAACATTCTAAGGAGCTACTTCGGGAAAAAATATCCATAAAGTTGTGGCACTGTACATTCGGAATTGTAAAATTTGCAAGGAGATTAAAGCTAGGCAAGTACAGCCGAAAGCCTCTTTGCTGGATGACTTCAACAAATGGGTTGAGGCTAAGACATTCCCAGAGCTTAACGCCAGGATCATTATAAATTATTTAGAAGACGAAATCATCGCTCGGTACGGCAACCTTAAGAGGATTATCTCTGATAATGGAGGACATTTTAATAGTCTAATATATAAGCAATGAAAGGGGCATCAAATATACCTCTGTTTATCATCAGAGATCGAACCCGACTGAGCAAACAGTCCAAGAAATTAAGAAAATCCAGAAAATCCTAACATATCATAGAACTCAGAATCGATGGGACAGATATATCTCCAAGGTATTACAAACACTTAGAACACGACAAAACGTCGCTACACAAATGATGCCAAGTGGAGTGTTCACTGGGTTTCGAATTACCGCAGCAGGGAGAGCTGAATATACCGCGTACCAAGAAGAACGAGACGCTCAGGGAGAGCAGACACCGGAAGAACGCACCGCCGAAATAAGGGCCAGTCAAACGGAATATCAAAAGAGATATTCATTACCGGAATCGAGACCAGAAGTGACATTCGTCGAAGGTCAGGAAGTTATGGTCAAAGCCCTACGTAAGAAGCCTAATGTGTTTCTTCCCTCTTGGACCGGTTCCCATCGTATAACCAGAAAAATCTCTGACGAAGTCTACGAAGTGCAACGCGGCAACAATAAATATACATACACATTGATGACATTCGACCAGCGTCGAGAGGCAATCCACCTGCAAAACTGGCCGATACCGACGAAGAGTTAGATCCCGATAATGACAACTTTGATGACGACGATTTACCTGCCCCAGCGCAGCTTCAAAATGAAACCTGCCCTAGCGCAACCTCTAGAAGATCAACCTGCCCTAGCGCATCCAAACGACTTACCTGCCTCAGCGTAACCTCAAGAAAATCAACCTGCCCTAGCGCATCCAAACGATTAAACTGTCCCAGCACAACGTCGAGAAAACCTACCTGCCCCAGTACAGCATCCAGAAGAATTAACTGCCCCAGCGCATCGTGACGAACCACAACCGTCGACCTCAAGTAGATCACCTACTTCGCTACCTGTACCATTGACACACGGAGAGACGGACAGACATAGGAAACGAAGAAGAAGACGAGCCCGCTTCATTATCATGGATCCATAAACCTACGTATCCTTTTCATTGCGAAATAACTATGTACATATCTTAACTCTAGAATTATATAAAGTTTTAGTTATCTTTTTTCTACTTTGTAAATTATCTTAAGTTTTAGAATTATTATTATTTCAAACACATTTCGTAAAAATTTGCCTTCGCGAACGGGGGAAGTGTCAAAGTACTTTTTTATGGCAAATTTAAATTAAATAATTTTATTCTCAAAATTTCTTAAATAATTCGTTCTGTCGCTCTGTACAAGTTTTATAACGCAAACATTTATTCTAATTTTTACAGCATTACAAATTTTCAGATTCTTTCGTGAAATAAGTCACATACCGTTTGATCTCCCTTGTTCTAGTATATGCTTAAGTGCTGAGGTTCCCATCCGATTTCAATGCTTTCCTCGATGTGTAATGCGGGAAAATTCGTCTTTGCGCTCTAGGCTGGCTGATTTCATGGGTTGTAGAAGAATTTTTTAGGTTTATTTGATTTATGTTAATGAGTTAGTATATGTTGTTTTATATATATGTGCAGGTGATGCAATGTGTGGTTTGTTTTTGTTGTTATGGTTCTTTTATTTTTGTTTGTTGTTTGTTTATTTTTATTGGTGGCTCTTTGTATTCTGATCTTCTCGTAGTGCTTTATTTTTTCAACTCGAATTTTACAATATTTCAGGGGGTGTAGATCTAATTTATCGAGGGGTATTTGGGAGCTTGTCCAAATTTAGGGATGAGGGGATTGGTAAATGTAGGATTGGTAGATCTGATGAGTGTTTCAGCAAAGTTGGGTATTAATCTTTGTAGGATAAATGTGTCTAGTTTGGGAGTTCCTGTGAAGTCATGTAATGTATGAATTGGAGTGTATGTGGGGAGGAATGCGGCAACTCTAAGGATTTTATTTTGTATAATCTGTAAAGCTTTTTGTTGTGTTTGTGATTAAGGGATACCATATCTGTGAGGCGTGGGTAAGGATGGGTCTTATATTATATACTTTGTAGATGAGGGTGGCAGTGTGCAATGGAGAGATGAGTAATCTAAAGTACGCCCAGCATTTACAGGTTATGTTGTTCATATGTTTGTGAAATTTGAATTTTCTGTTTAAATTTATGCCGAGGTAGTCTATATTTTCGGACCAGTCGATGCTGTGATTATTTATAATTATTTTTGGTGAAGTGGTGTTTAGTATTTTCCTGGAGAAGCAGATGCATTGTGTTTCAGCGGGGTTTACTTTTAGCCCCTAGTTTTGATAAAAATTGGTTTTGATATCCGTTTGTATTTGAAGTAGTCTTGCGGCTATATCAGGGTTTTTAGATGTGGTTAATATTGCCGTATCATCGGCATAGAGACAAAGGGGAGTTCTGTGGTCTGTAGGTGGTGGTAAGTCATTAATATATAAATTAAATAGTACAGGACCAAGGGATAACCCTTGGTGGATGCCGGACAGGATAGGGGATGTTGCAGAGCACTCCTGATTGACTGCAACTCTATATAGGCGGTTTGACGTGTATGACTGTATCAATGATACGAGTCGGGATGCCCGCGACGTGGAGTTTATAAAGCAGTCCAGGGTGCCAAACTTTGTCAAATGCTTTTCTGAGGTCTAGGGCGACTAACCCTCTGGATAGACCTCGATTTAAGTTGGTGGTTACGATTTCACCTACCCGGAAAAACTGTTGGGTTGTGGAGTGACAGGCATGGAATCCAAACTGATAATCATTGGTTACCCGTGGTACCTATGTTGATATGCTCCTGAACTCGGTTTAATTTAAGTAGGTCAAATATTTTAGCCAGGGATGAAATTAGACTGATAGGCCATTTTTTGGGTAATAAGTTAACCTGGTGCATGAGTTAAAAAAGTTTTGTTAGGTATATGTATGTTTTTTGCGGTATGTATTTTCAAGCGAATGCTGGTATATTATCGAGTCAAGGGGTTTTCCTGGGGTTCAGCTTCTTTATAGCGGCTCTTTAGGGGGAGAAGAACAGTGAATCTGTGTCTGTGGGTAGGGTTGTTTGGGTTAGGTGTTAGACAAAAGGGAAGACAGCATCATTTGTGCGCTGGGGGATGGAGTTGGGCGGGAAACATTGGTAAGATAGTTGGAAGAGGACACAGGTCGGTGTTCGCAACGCCAGTCTGGGTTATTAGGGGGGGGGGGGATTGGAGTAGGTTTTCTACTCAGAATGTGGGAGTCGAAATGGGGGTTGTTAGGTTGGGAGGCAACTAGTTTCCTTAGAAATTCATTCTTGTGTTTTCTAACTTCGCCATTGATGAGTCTTTTCAACTCATTGATGGCTCGTACCCAGACAGCACAGGATATCCATACGGCATCCATTTCTTATCTTATCCATATCATGTCCGCATGTCCAAGGACGTATTATGGATATCCTATGGATATCCGTTTTATGTCCATACATGGATATCCGTACATTGTCCATATGGGGATATACATTAGATGCCCGTTTCTGATTCTTTTATGACTATCCTATCTGAATATTGTCCATGGAGAGATATCCAGTGGATATCCGTTCTTATCCATCAACGAATATCCATACATTGTCCATTGAGGGATATACATTGGATGCTCGTTTCTGATCCTTTTACGACTGTCTATATATTGTCCTTGGAGAGACATCCAGTAGATATTCGTTCTTATCCATCAACGAATATCCGACCTTGTCCATCGAGAGATATCCACCGGATGTCCGTTTTTATTTTGTGAGAGGCCAAACTGTTTACATTTAATTGAAATATTTCGATCAAGGTCATTAGCATATTTATGTATTTGTAAACTTACGATTGTTTAAAAATCGCGCTCAAATTATAATTTGATTGGCTCAGGTTGGTCAACCTGACCCGTTGCAGTTTATAAATGGCTTCCGAGCAGTGTTTGTTTGGCTCTGTTTCGTGATCAAGTTCATAGAAAATATCTCGAAAAATACTAGTGGCCAAGATATCTCGACATAATTACAGACTTGCAAAGACAGTAGGGAATTTTCTCTACATAATATAGATATATCCGGTGGTTTAAACGACAATAATAATAGTGATGTACTTACATACAAAGCATATGTACCGAACTTATCTCCACCTTAAGGTGCAAACTGCTGGTAAAATACCTTTTCTACCAAGATTTTATCTGCAGACACAGAAAAGGCTTCAACAAACAGAAGCAGCTCTAATTTCAATTTATCTAGTTTAAAACCTGAACCTGCTGGCGTTGCACAGGGGTAAGTTGAATTTTTCTCAGCAAATACATCTACAGTTAATTAATGATGCCAACTGGTTCGCTTTCTTCCAAAAAATAATTAGTTACCAATTTAATTTGTTTACTGTAATTTTTTCATTTTTTGAATTGTTTTAGATAGTGATTTTAATGTTTAATTAAATTGTTCATTAGTTTTAGATTAAGGACAGCTGGTCAGAAGCACAATGTACGATTTGATACATCGATGCTTGCAGCAAACAATAATTCAAATTCAATTTAATTATGTAAGTATTAGTAGTCACCCTTCATGAATTGTTTCTTTCAGTTATGAGTATGAACTATATGAACCCCTAAAAAATCACCGTCAATTAGCTGCACCCCCCTCAAAAAGATGTTTTAAACAAAAATTAAGCAGAATAAAAACTCGAAAAAGTTCATGTGACACGCCTAATATTTGTTACAGAAAATAAACTTTAGATTTTAGAAATCGTACTAGTTTTTATAATTGTGAAACTGCCATCGCCTACGTTTCGGGAGGTAATGTGTTGCCCTGCCGTGATTGGAACTGGTGATACAATTGGTATGACGGCTCATGAATTGATATGATTTTTTAGGGATTTATGGGACTATCTTATTAATTAATAATAACATTTACATATAAAATAATATAAATTTAACTTAAAAATAGAAAATTGATATTATTTGAAAAACATATCTAACTTTGCCTATGAGTATATTTATGCAGAAATTAAGCAGATTTTCCTACATAATTTACAATTTTTAGGTGCGACAGAAATACATCGTAATACTAGCCAAAAAAGAACTGGGGATGTAATCAAAAATTGGTTAAGAAGAGCCAAAAGATGAGGAAAGATAGAATAGGATAGAATATATATGATAACATAATGAAACTGATGTATAAATGATTTAATTTCAGAATAAAAAGTTCTTTTTTACATTTTAACATATATCTAACAACATCTAATCAACACTCAAAAGTATTCCAGCTATTTGAATGTGTTACTAGTCAACCATCCTGGGATGGCAAGTAGCCGCGCAGAGAGAGAAGAAATATCGTCACTGTTGAACAGAGACAAACAAGATTTTTAAGCTTCTTAAGCTAGCTTAAGAAGCTTGTTTGTCTCTGTCCAACAGTAAAGATATTTCTTCTCTCCCTGCGCGGCTACTTGCCATCCTAGGATGGTTGACTAGTACCTATGGACGTCCCAATTTGTGACAAACATATGGCCTATGGACCTACAGTGGATATCCGTAAGGATTTACGATGGATATCTTATAGACATCCAAAGTTGTGACAAAAGAATATCCATGGGATATCCCATGTGGTCCATATGTGATCCTTAAGGATATCAATTTATTGTCCAGCATAGTATAATAAATACGTCCTATGTATGTCCAGTGGATATCCGAAGGATTACCGATGGATATCTTATGGACGTCCAAAGTTGTGACAAAAGAATATCCATAGGATATCCCATGTAGTCCATATGTAATCCTTAAGGATATCCGCTTTATGTCCTTCATGTCCCGTGCGGATATCCATAGGCCTTACATAGGATATACTTGTGCTGTCTGGGTAAAAGTTGTGGGTTACGATATCTTTTTCGTAATGTGTTCTTGGTTTTGATTAGATCAACTAGTTGCCTAGGGAATTTAAATTGGTGAGATTGGGGTGGGGAATGTTTGGTGCATTAGTGAGTAGTTCTGTGAGGTAATTTGCTGCCTGGTCGACCTCTTCGTGGGAGTTGCATGCTGAATTGTGGGTAGTGTAAGAGGTGAAAGTCGGCCAATCATAGTCTTTTTTTGTTCTTTTAATATGGATGTTTTTGGCGGGTAAATAATGTGAGTGTGTATGGTGGTTTTTGCAGGATAATAATCGCTGTTCATTATGTGAAGGGTTTCAACTTCATATGTATGGTTGAAATTATTTGTAATGCAGGGATCTATGATCGACCGACTCGGGTGTGGTGTTAGTGTTCAAGTTAGAAGCAAGGTATTGTTGTAAGATGAGGCCTGATCGATTTGGGATGTTGTTGATGGGATTCCAGGACGGATGTTTAGCGTTGAAGTCGCCAAATAGCAAATTAGTTGGATGTAACTGGTTTATTTTATCGAAATCGGTAATGTCAAGTACAGAGTTGTTTTTTTTTTTATAAACTGAGGCTATCAACAGTTTAATTTGTGGTAGATGTATTACCACTGCACACGCTTCAAGCGAGTTGAGGGTTGGGAGTTGTATCTCAAAATGTTTAATGTTTTTCCTGACCATGATTAACACATCGCCCCGACGTCCGGCGTGGTCAAGGTGGTATGTGTCATAGCTGGGAATTGAGAAGTTCATATGAGGTTTCAGAAATGTTTCGCTTATACAGCATATGTCTATTTTGTATACTTGTAGTGCAATTTCTAGCTCGGTTTTCTGTCCCGTTGGCATTGAGTTGTAAACAAGTTAAGCATTTATTTTTGCTATTCATTAAAAAAGTTTAGGGCGTACTCTAGTATAAGGAAAAGTTTCTCCAGAGGGTCTGTTGTATTTTTAAGTGTAGCAAGTAGAGTTTTTAGGGAATCCCATAGTGTTTTTAAATTGAATGATTTAGGAAATTTAATATTTCCCGCAGGGGGTTGATCTTGGGAGGTTTGTCTGGTTTTGGCCTGTTGGATTTCAAGGGTGGCTGTTTGTTGCCGTGCCCTGAAATTCTGCCAGGCTTTTATGTTTTGTGAGTTTAATAACTCTGAGGTTTCCTGTGATAGTGGTGGGATGTTGATAGCTTCGGTTGCAGTCTATCTGTCAGGTTGTTTAGTCTTTTGTCCGGGGGTAGGTATCTCTTGTGAGGTGTTTCTTTTTGCCTTAGGGACATATCTTTGGAGTGCTCCGCCCCACAGTTGGCGCATTTGCACTTTTCTGCGGGACGGGGCTTCGTCACGTGATCGCCTTCGCACCTCACGCAGCGCGAGGCCCTGTTGCATACCACCGACGAATGTCCAAAGTGCTGGCATCTATGGCACTGAGGGATATCTGACCTTATATATTCTGATACTTTAACTTTATAATAGCATAATTCAGTGAGCTGATAATCCGCCTCCGTAACATCTATAGGTATATCACTATAACCTTGAGTGACCTTAGATTGCGTATATTAATTATATGAATAGTATTCTACTTTATGTTTCGTTAATAAGTCTATAATTTTATTGTAGTCTCTTGGGCCTTTTGGATAGCAAATAAGAGATGTGTTGTTATATTTAAATGCTGGGCGTTCGTTAGTGTTACTGTTTATTAATTTTATGGTATCATTATGGTTTTTGGTGTAAATATGTATAAAGGTAGATGTATTATTGCGGAGGTGGTTATAGTGTTTGTACAGTTGTAAGTAGTAGTAGTTATTGTGGGGCTAATCATTGTGGGGATAGGAAGGTTATGTAATTCTGCATATTGAGTTTGTAAAGGAAGTTTGAGGGGTGAAAGTTCGGTGGATGTTAGGAAAGATGATTGTAAGGAATTGCTACGGGGATGATGAGAGTCTAGGGTTACATTTCTAAATTGTTTGTTAGATGTGTTAGTGAGATCATCATTTTGGCTAGGAGACCATCGTGCCAGACCCTGTCCAAGGCTTTGGCAACGTCTAGGAACAGCGCTGCCGTGACCTGTCGGTCGTTGGTTGAATCTGAATTAGTTTATTTGTGGCCGGGCTTTTATATCCGAGAATCCTCGCTTACTGGTGACGTAGAACTGCGTATAGTTTAGTGTCGTGTGCAAATCCTTGCCTCTAGACGGGAGCTGGGTAGATTTGGGTGCCGTGTGCACAATGGTATCGTGTGTAAATCCAGAATCTTAGTAATGGAGCAGGAATTTAAAGAATGCTTCATTACAAAGTTAAGATCAAACAACAATTATATACGTGTACTGTATCGTGTGAACGCTCACTGCTGTCGCTTGGTCAACTATAATGTTTGATCTCCCGCCAATATTCTTGGCTCAGATGTCTGGGGTCGGGCAGGACTATTGCCCTTTACCCCAGTACATCGCTGTAGACCGGGGACCAGCCTCATGCAAGGCGGGCGAACTTACTTTGCGTCGGCACCACTCACAAATGTGAGCGGTGCAGACGATATAGGCCCACCCCCCTGGATCCTGGCTCGTTGGACCTTGCTGGCTAAGGCCTCTTCTGGCGTTCTTCTGTCTTCGTTTTCTTCGCCAGCTTGTTTCCCCCGGGGGGTAGTCATCGGTCTGTTGGGTGTTTTGGAAGTTTTGGCTGGAGAGACTGCGAGGAGAGAATGCCAATTGACATCCTGTCATCCGGATCTTCGGTTAGGTAAGGATGAGCTATGTAGCTCGAGGAAGGGCAGACCTAACTGCTTTGGTAGCATTTTTGGTCTGCCCGGAGCTAGGGGAACTACAGGTACTGGACGGTATGTGGTCCAGTACCCGCAGGGTCATGGGTGGAAGTTGGGTATCGTCATGTCTCTTCGCGTTTCTTCTCCATCGACGGGGTGGCGTCACTGGGGGGGTGAGATGAGGCATGTTTGCGAACAGGGCCCCCATCATTATACACATCTGCTGCATCTGGGCCAGTACAGCAGCGAGTTGTCCAGCCTCTAGGGGGACTTGTGGTGGTTGGGCAGGGTTGTCGGGCTTCCCTGCGGCACCCTGGGCTGCCCTGGCGTAGCTTAGCCCAGGGGTTGTCCTGTTGATAGCTGCACTGGGAGCGGGTTGCTTCCGGGGTGCAGGCTTCTGAGGGGGTCCGGTTTTCTTGTTCGGGCATCTGGGGCATCCTCTGTAACTGGCTGGGTGTGCACCCTGGCAGTTTGCACACTTGGCTGGCTTGTCCTTGGTCTATTGGCAGTCCGAGGGGCGGTGGGCCTCTCCACATTTGTCGCATTTCGGCCGTGCAGTGGTGCACCTTCCTTGGGCGTGGCCGAAAGTTTGACATCTGTGGCACTGTGATATGGTCTGCTTGGCCCGTTACTGCTCCGTCTTGACGACCAAGTAACAGCAGCGGTTTACTGCCAGGATGTTTTCCTGGGTCGGGGAGACCAGGACCAGCATGAAGGGGATTTCTTGTTTCGTCCTCCGAGATGACATTCCCTGGACAGATACGGGTGAGAATCCCTGTCGTTCTAGATCCTGTTTGACCTCGTCAGTGCCAACGCTGCTGGGAACGCCCCGGATAACCACTCTCAGCATCCTCTCTTCGGGCAGGGCGTATGTGTGATATTCGCGCTGCTCCTGCGCGAACATCGTGGTCATCTTTGTGTGGTCCTCTTTCGAAGCAGGCTCTATGCGATGCCTTCCCTGACTACCTTGGCTTTGTTGAACCCTATCCTGGCATGGTGGAGTTTGTGGGTCACTTCTGTCCAGGATTCCTTGCTCCTTAGTACAACGGGGGGCATATCGATCTGGCTGGTGGATGGTTTGTCTTCGCCGGTCTTAGGCGTCCTCTTTTTTGTAGCTGTGGGGGGAACCTCGTTGTCGCTGTCCGGGATATTTTTCCTTTTCGGGGTTTCCTTCATGGGGGCCTCTGGGGGGTCCTGTCGCTTAGGAGGTCTCCTGTCCGGCAAATTTAACTTTTATACGGGGTATTGTCATCGGTTCCAAGAAAAAGAAACCACAGCGGACCAATCAGAGGCAGTATAGGTGCGCAGATACATATAAAAGCAGACGCTTTCAGAGCTCTGCAGTCAGTCAGTCACAGCGCGTCGACGAGGCAGCATCGAAGGCACTTCCTACTCTTGACACGTATTTAACCAAACTTCACTTATTTTTTTGTACTGACGGTGGCCGGCCGTATCCCAACCTGCAACAAGTAAATAATATTCACTATATGTAATTCATCTGGGCTTTAGCTAGGCTGCAACGAAAGATAATTAAATAGTATAACTGAATGAAAGAAATCGACTCACACGACTTTTTTGGTAAACGACTTCAAAGTCATCTACATATATAGTGTGCCAACTATATATCTAACAGTCTATGTACCATACGAGAAGTAAAAGCCGCCAGAATATGAGTGATAATGAAGACTTCTTGGATCCAGTGGACGATGGACAACAACTTCCTGTGAAGACTGGCGAGATTAACCCTGGCGCACCACCCATGTCAGGTGCGTCTACTCCCTTACTGGAAGGCTACACCCAACCACTTGCTACGCTGCCAGAAGTAATTGTTATATCGTCTTCATCCACATTAGAGCCACCAGGTACCCCGGGGGCTCCAAGGCCAGCCGCATTCACCGTCGACGAACTAGCCACGACAAATACAAGGTTACAACTTGCCATGAAGCAACTGGAGAGGCAAACTACTACTTCTTACAACATCTCAGGCCCGGCATACCCAAACCAAAGCACGAGTCTTATGCAAACTTCCCATAAGGACGAAAGTCGTGACCAATATCGTGCACATTTTCTGATTGGTTACTCTTAGGAATCAAGCTCTGCCCTTAGTATAAATATAAACCAAGTTACAGTCGCGATGATTCCAAACATTCCAAAACCTCCCTCTATTTTCGAAAATTTCGAGAAACTCTAATTTTATCATAAAAATCGGGACTCTACAATGCGAGTTCAGTTCATCTCAGCCGGCAAACATTCGGAAGAACTACAAACGCGAAACGACCAAAGGCAAATTCTTACTCAATGTTCTAATCTTTTCATCAGTGTTTCTTAATCATTATCTGTTAATTAATGATAATTAAGTTTTAACTTTGAAACATTCGTATTGTAAGAACGTGAATCGTAATATAAATTTTAATTTTATTTTTCTCAAAAAGTGACTTTAATTTCGTACCATTCCTAATAAATACCCATACACAAGGTGCTCAATTTTTACGGGATAAAACGTGGGTGATAGTGCAGTGTCTTCTGTGCACAAATCTACAATCATAGACATTAGGTACGTGTTCACGGGAACTATCTGGGTTTGTAATAAGTTCAGGTAAATTACGGATTTTAAATTATCCTCTATAAAAAATGGTCTAATAAAATGATGTCCAATCATGCCCAACCACACATTAATTTTTTGCGGCCGTTGTGTATGCAAAGGTTAAATCCATTGAGGGTTGTTCCTGGAGCAATAGCGACAATTATGTCTATGAACCGATCCATTTAGACAAAAATTTCGCTTCGTCACTAAAAACAATGTTAGAAGAGAATGTTGGATCATTGTTACATCTTTTCTGCATAATTTCGCAAAATTCCACCCTATGATCAAAGTTATTGTCGGATAATTCCTGACATAAATGAACCTTATATGTTCACATTTTATTATTAAAACATATATGTCGTCATTTGTTCCCAACTTTAATGAACATCGAGCCATGTTCCTTTGAAGTACCACCTCGTTAGGTACAGCGGCACTGACATGATTCGGATAATTCGTCAATTTTCCCACTGTTTTACAATTTGCAGCTCTAGCTCATAAACAAAGAGTTTCATTACCTAAACCTTCCATCAATTGTATATTAGTTAGGAATTGAGAGATTTAATTTGTTTAATTTCGTAATTGTTTTGCACTATAATTTGATACATCACAGAGAGGAAGTTTTCATAATTTGTTACAAACTGTAGCATGGGATTCATTTCCCAAAATTAAGACCGAATTTTTCCTACAACACAATGTGACAAAATGTTTCATTAATGAGGTTCAGAAATTTGCTATGTGGTTGTAATCCAAAGTGATAGAAATTAGTGACGTTAATAGTAGCCGTCAGTTACATTGTGTTGTGGTTAAATTGATAGCATGGGTAATTTCATGTATGAAAAAATTATGTTCAGTAATTTTTAAATTCTATTTAAAAATTATGTAAGGTCGTTTTAAGACACTGGAAAAAGGCTCTTGGTAAATTGTCATAAAATGCACAGTCTTCTTCCAAAGAAAATATTTATGCAAATAATATTGCAAATAAAATAAAAACATCTAGAAAACTTCAGATTAGAAAATTTTCAAATAAGCACTGAACAGTAATTATTTGTTACCTTTCTTGAACTCGTTATAGAAATATATTTAAAATTAAATACATGTATAGAATAGACATAGTATATCAATTATTATACAGAAAATACAAAAGTGGTCTCTGAGGAGTAATCGAGAATGTATCCTGTCAGCTTCCTTCAGTCCTTTGACCGTCATCAGAGACTAGCCATGTTAGCGGATAATACATCTCACCATGTCAACTTAACCAATCAACTGTGATTTATGTGTCCTGTAAATGGCGGCTCGTTCACAAAGGTTCGAATAATGCATATTTTCTATATACCTACATAAAAAACGTCTTTTTTAAAATTTATCTTTTTATAAAATTCCATGGCTAGAAATTATACATTGCAAAAAAAAATTATTAATATAATTTCAGTCATTAGATTTTAATGTAAAATACTTACAGTTTTCAATTTTAATAAATTATTATTCATTACGCGCATCATTACTCAAAAAACGAAATATTGACTTTAAATCTGTAAACCTAATTTAAACTAATTTCTGCATTAAAGAAATCGGAAAGTCTTAATTTCTTATAAATGTGATAAATATGTATACTGAGTGCGCCATAATGAAACTTTGATATATTATTGGATTTCAATGATGCCGCGATCTACGAGGCTCTAGAAGATACACATGAAGAAATAACACAATTTCTACTTCTAAAATTCCATGTTATAACTGGTAATTTTTCGTCAAAATTAAAATAATATTTCGAAATTTTAAAAAACTTAGTGGTACAATCACTTAGTTATTATATCATATTTATCACTAATTTCTAGAGTGATTTATGAGGTAGTAAAATTATTGCGAAATTTCTTATCTGAAGGAAAATAATCTTCTATTAGCTGCATCCTTACGATAAGATATCTAATAGATATGTACTTATATGTATATATCTATCAACGAAAAGCAACGTGTCCAGAAAGTCTTTCGATATATGAATTGTAAAATGTCTTTTCTTGATACAATAAAATATAAAAACTGCTCTCCAAGGAATCACTACTTCCACATCCAGATTTTCTATCAAAGTCTCTCACAGCAAAAAAATTTTGATACTATATTTGCACTACACTATGTGGAAATAATTCTTCATGAAACTCTAATAATATAATATTTGAAATCGTCTACCCCAAATACTCATAAAGCTTCTATATGTCATATCGGTAGTGGGGTCGTGGTGGGGATGGATGAAATAAAAAAATATGTTGAGACCTTTGGTTCTTGTACACATACTAAATCACATTTTTTTTCACCTCCTTTAATAATGGGATGGGGGTGGTAATGGGGGTGGCTAGTGCCAAAAATTTTTTTGAAACTTTACCGTCTCTTGTATGTACGAAATACCAATTGTATGGACTCTTACTGCTTGATTTACCCATTTACCCCCATTTACCTTAATTTACCCCCAATCCTTCAAGGGACTAAGATCAAAATATGATCTAGTTCTAGATCTCGTTCAAATACATACGTGTACCAAACTTCAAGTCAAGTCAAGTCAATATCTTAAACGGTTCGAGAGTAATCGTGCGCATAAAAAAAGTTGCAGATAGAACGACAGACCGACAGACAGATTTTTTCTCTCAAACTTAAAATTTCGACGTTTCATGACATTCTAAGTCTATTTGAATAATAAAAATTTTCAATTTTTTTTTGCATTATTTACAATATTTCCGCAGGATATGAAAGTAAAATATGCGCCACAACTTATACAGGGTTAAAATGTTAAAATATAAAGTTACGCTAAAATGCGAAGGTGAAGTAGGCAAAAAATCGAGAGAGAAAGAGAATGAGTCTTACCTGCTTCCACTCTATCATTCTGGCATATTAAGGGCCACTGATTACCTGCTGTAAGCGAGGCGTAAAATATATCCTTCTCGTCTAAACTTTTATTGCTAACTTCTTCTCGCATTTTGACCCAACTGTAATTACTACTGACAAAAGTACAGACAAACTGTATTTCTGACTAAGTTTATGATTTTAGGGACATTCTAGCTCTGTACCTATTGTGTTTTGTTATGTTATAGTTATGTTAAACAGTTTTTATTAAGTTTTGTCCAGGTTACATTATATATACATATAAACATTTCATTCTATAATCATTATTATTATTTTCTTTAGCAATAAAGAAAAGAACAAATGTAAATGCATACACATAAAACCCTGTACGACAATATTACATACAGTGATACTCATTTGCAACGTAAGCTCAGAAAGAATTTGCCTGTGGTCTAGTACCTAAATTTAGATATTAGAGAAATAAAAAAAGTTTATTTTTCAAAGATGAAATGAATCAAGTGGGATTAGAGTGAAACTCTCATAAAAAAGCGCTGCGCAAGAAATCACTACTACCACATCCAAGTCAGGCAGGTAGGCAGGCAGGCAGGCAGGATACAAACATTTTTTTCCTCAAATTTAAAATTTTGACGTTTCATGACATTCTAAGCCTATTTGAACATTTTGTATCAGAAAATAATTTCAGATAAAGCTTATTTAATTCTCAATGTGAAGATTACTATGGTGCAGTTCAGTTGTATAGGGAAAAAAAAACGCTGCCCAAGGAATCACTACTTCATCCAGATTTTCTATCCAAGTCTCTCACAGCGAAAATATTTTGTATGTGGAAATAATTGTTTAGGGAACTTTAATAATATAATATTTGAAAGCATCTACCTCAAAAACCTATAAAATGATACCCCACATCGGTAGTGGGGTGGGGGTGGTGATAAGGAGGTGGTAGTGGAAGGTCGCGGACAATCCACCGAAAACTTTTCACCGAAAACAATTCACCGAAAGTCAGTTCACCGAAAAACAATTTACCGAATCAAAATACATCGAATGACCAATTTATCGAAAAACACTAGAAAATGTAACAGTTTTTTGTCTTCATGGCTGTATCACTAAGTAGCGTAGTAGTGATGACGTTATTTTTTAGACAAAGTAGGTAGTGTAGGATTTGTGCAAAAATAAACTTGGGCATGTGATTCAATATCCAATTTAAGAATATTTTATTTAAAAACTAACTCATATAAATCTCATTGAATCTATTACTTCCACATCCAGTGGAAGTATAGTAACGACAAAAACATTTTTGAAAATTTTTATTCTTTAAATAGGCTTAGAATGGCCATGAAACGTCGAGGTTTTAAATTTAAGTATAAAAATATTTCTGTCTGTCTGTCTGTCGGTCTGTAACTTTTTTGTGCTCACATTTACTCTGGAACCGTTTAAGATATTGACTTGACTACTTTAACGGGATCTGGAATCATATTTTCATCTTATTCCGTCGAAAGGTTGGGGTTAAAATGGGGTAAAGGGGGGTAAATAGGTAAATAAAGTGGGTAAGAGTTCATAAAATTGGTATTTAGTGTATACAAGAGAAGCTAAGGTTTCAAAAAAAAATTTTGACATTAGCCACCCTCATTAGCACCCCTACCCTATTATTAAAGGGGATGAAAAAAAATTGTGATTTAGTGTGTGTGCAAGAAACAAAAGCCTCAAAATATTTTTTTAGTACATCCACCCCCACTACCACCCCCAGCCCACTACCGTGTGGGATATCATTTTATGAGTTTTGGGGGTAGATGATTTCAAATATTATATTATTAAAATTCTATAGACAATTATTTCCACATACAATTTTTTTTCGTTATGAGAGACTTGGATAGAAAATCTGGATGTGGAAATGGGGATCAAATGACCAATTGTTTGAGCCGCTCGTTCAAGTCTTTATATTTTTTCTGGGGACGCCCTTCTTCTCCGGCAATAAATTGTTCAATTCTTAGTTCATTTATATCTTGTTCTTTTTTTATACCTTCGATAAACTTCCAAATGGTGGGATGACTGCTCGATATTTGCGCTTCGAAACATCGATGCCAGCCTTCTACAGAATTATTCGTTTTTGGCGTGTCGGTCAAAACATTTTCGTAGCAGTTCCACATGTCTATGCCGAATAGTGGAGGCTTACGTCGATTATTCCTAGTGAGCCGTCCTATCCATGTGTCCTCGAAGTAGTCAACAATACTGTGCGCCAAATGAAAGAAACAACCGCGTATTACGCTGCCAGGAAATTGATCACTAATCGCATTCACCATTGCTACGTCGTAATCAATAAAAATTGATTCAAGGGCCATTGAAGTATGGAGCAGTTTAAGTCGATTCAGAAGACGGTTGTAAGTAATTTCAGTTTTATTAGGCAACAAAATATACAGCAATGGAATAGCTATATTTTACTTCAAGCCATGAACGGTGTACATCTGATGAAACAACGAAGGAACGGTTTTGAATGTTCCATCCATATACCAGTCCTTGGAGGTGGACTGGAATAGTTTCAAATTGTTGTTCTTGCCAAGTATCAAAATTCTATCGTCTTCGCTGCCAGAGTCATATAATAAAAAGTTTTCACCCTTAGACGTTGTTGTATATTTTGTAGGAAAATCCAGATCACGTCTGCATTGCGGTTGGGCTGGAGCACTGCATGCTGCTTTTCTGATTCGTCTAATTGTTCTAACCGTTGATAATTTCGGAAACGAACCGCACGCCGCTTTACTGAGGTTCTTAGCCATTTTAGAGATTGTCACGTGAGGTGCTTGCTCAGTTTCTAAGGCAGCATATTTAACTTTGTTTAACGCTATTAGTACCTTAACCATTACTGCGTTTGCACTATGGTTATGATCGCTGGTTTCCTTGATCACTGTATTGTCTTCGATGATGACCCGAACGCGATACTTGATTTTATGGTAATGTTCACCCTTCCAATATATTTGGCTGCCCGCTACTTTATCGTTTACAAACAGATACCCGTTGCGATTCAATTTGGATTGCCCTTTCTCACTCTTAATATACTGCAGCTCCATGTTAACCTCAAGAAGTATGAACTAAAACTAAAAATTCAAAGTGAAATGTCACATTTATATATAATGTCAAGGATCCGTTCGGAAATCTAGGTGCACCGATTGTGCATTTTCGGGGAATTGCTCATTCGGTGAATTGTTCTTCGGTTATTTGTCCATGCGATGAATCTTCCGTCCGGTGAACTGTCCTTTCGGTGAACTATTTTCGATGAATTGTTTTCGGTAAATTGACCAGATACGGGTAGTGGGGGTGGATGAAGTAAAAAAAACGACAGCTACTGAAAACGGCTGGAACCTCCCCACCCGGTGGATCTTTGAAGCCGAAAAGAGCACTAAAAAATACGAACGATCTCATTTAATTATATTTATTAAGATGAAATATTTTTTTCATATTAAAACAGAAAAAGTCTTCGTTCGGTGGGATTTGGACCTACGAACATGAATGTTAAATTTTTAGTCTACTTCAATGTTTTAATACAAATATATGCCTCATTGGATTCTAGCCCGGAGTTAGCCAGACAACCACGGCGAACACCGCCGAGGCGGGTGTGAGGCTGGAGGGGGTAGGTCCGATTTGGCTTGGAGAAAAATAGAAATGTGGTATAGTAGCTCCTGTCTTCTGTAGGTAGGCTTAAAAACTAGGTGTAAATTATAATGTGTCCACATAGACCTAAAATTAATATAAAAATAAACACAACACTGTAAAAACTAAGTTCGTAGGCAAGAGCACTTAATAATTTTGATTTTTGATACGGGAAACACAACTAAACGAAAAAACCCGTTCGTTAGTAATGGATGGTAGAGATGACCATCTTTGGGAAAAACCATATAACTTTTGGTGGACAGCTTCCCTGCCAGCTGTGGCCGGGGTAGTGTTCATGGTGGATCGTTTAAGTTTGAGTTGATATATTTTGTTTTATCTTCTGGCCTCGACCGATTTTTCACTAAATCGGTCGGGGAAGTGAGAGCTGTCAATGTTTTTCTGGGGGAATTTGGTTTTTGACAGCTTTCGAAAAAAGAATTTATTTTGGTACCAATGTCTTAAATTGTTTTTAGGTTATATAGCACTATTTTTATGTTATGTTGCCGGAAGAATTTCCGGCGGGGTGCCGGAAGTAGTAGACATAGTTTTTGAAATATAATGTCACTATTAAAGTTCTATTGGAAAAAACTCACGTTCCGGTGGGGTTGTTTACACTTGTAGGGCTTGTGAGCGGTTCACGAAGGCCTCTCACACTTTCCGTGGGCTTTATAAACGTCGAAAAAACTTGTAATCTCTCGATGCACTTGACAACGTCAAAAATACTCAGCATACAGCCTGCACGCTTCAACACACTAGTCTACCGAACGTCAGGTTAAACTATAAAATATATCTTACACGAGAAACGCGTTATTTTGTTTTTTAATTTTTTGCACGGAAATCAAATCGAAAGAGTGCAAGTGTGATATATCGTTGAAATCGGAATTCTTACTACTTTTCAATGGTTCGATTACAAATTGTAAATCATAAAATAAACAACTTGTTGTGCCAAAACGGCACTAAACGTAATCCGATCTCAACCAAAACCTTGTCAGATCTTCTGGAGCACTAAAGAAACTCTCATGACAATCTCTCGCAAAGTTTCATCCAAATCCGTTTAGTAGTTTCTTCGCTATCGTGCTAACATACATACACACATACACACATACACACACAGACATTTTTCAAAAACCACTTTCTTGGATTCCTGGTACCTCAAAACGTAAAGATTTGATGTTATCTCAATTTTCGATTTTGGGCTAATTTTAGTAACCTCCCACAATTTTATTGTGGGAAGGTTAATATTTTGAGGTTTTTGGTTCTTGTACACACACAATTACAATTTTTTTCTTCCCCTTTAATAATGGGGTGGGGATGGTAATGGGGGTGGCTAATGCCAAAAACTTTTTTGAGACCTTAGCTTCTTTTGTGTATACTAAATACCAATTTTATGGACTCTTACCTGCTTGATTTACCTATTTACACCCATTTACTCCAATTTACACCCCAACTCTTAAACGGAACAAGATGAAAATATAATCCAATTCCAGATCTCGTTGAAGTACATACCTATATCGAATTTCAAGTCAATATCTTAAGCGGTTCCAGAGTAAACGTGCGCACAAAAAAGTTACAGACAGACAGACCGACAGACAGAAATTTTTTTTCGCTCAAACTTAAAATCTCGACGTTTCATGACATTCAACAATAAAAAAATTTTAAATTTGTTTTGTCGCTACTATACTTCCACTGGATGTGGAAAATATAAAATAAATAATACTTTTCTACATTTTTTCAATTTTTTTTAGCCTAATCATTATTTGAAAGTTGGTATTTAGAAAGTGTGAACATTTCAACGATCCGTTGAAATTGTTGAAATATAAACTCTGATTAATGGCAAACTAGAGGATTGCCTAAACGGACAATTTCTAAAGAACACATCTCGATTTTAGGTGACGATTAAGTTGCGCGTCTTTGAGATATTTTTTTATTTGAAAAAATCTATATTCATGTACTATCTGATTTAATATAAAAGATTGTATCTACTTTTGATATTAATAAATAAATATCTTTTATTTATGTTTTCATAATTATTATCTGCTAAATACTCAAAATAAAAAAATGTCGTTCTATTTATTCTCAGAAGCGATTTGAAAGTAATTTAATTCACTTCAATTTGCTTCTGCTTTTCTACTAGACAATATCTTACTGCTTCGTGATTTATTAAAGAGGCGAAGTTAAAAGCCATTTTCTAATATATTGTCACATGTTAAATATTAATAACCATTTTATTCAAGCCAGGTAAATGGGCTATATTACACTTAAAAGAATGTATGATGGTTTCCGGAAAAGAAAGAAACTTAGAATTTAAATATTTCGAGCTTCAGTCGAAATTTTCAAATTTCAGAATTCAGATTTTTATCGTAAAATTCCTATGCAGTTAGAACGCGGATCTTATAAACAGAAATTATTTTATTTTAGGTGTCCCTTCCATTAGAAGACATTAGGATCTACGCGAGCTAACAGATACAAACATAACAGTGGCGACGAGGAAAATTCATGATGATATTTATGTATTACCAATGAAAATTGATGCAGTTTTTGGACGCGAGTGGCTAAGGCAAATTCGTATTGATTGGAAAGAATTTAAGAAATTGGAGACAGTAGATCAGCAGAATGAAGTAAACAGGTTGCTGGACGCATTTAAAGATCTATTTCAACCTGGAATTGGAAAAATATCTAATTACAAAGGTTAATTACGTCTTAAAAACAATATGCCCATTTCTGTAAAGCCGAGACCAGTACCGTTTGCTATAGTTGACAAAGTTAGAAATGAATTAGATAGATTGGAAGATGTGTTATCGAAAAGGTAGCTCATGCAGAATGGGGAACACCTATAGTTCCGATAGTTACGGCAGATAAATCTGTACGAATTTATGCAGACTACAAAGTTACTTTGAATAAAAATTTACAAGATGACAAGTATCCTATTAAAAGAATTGAAGAAATCGTTGCAAAATTGAATGGCGGTAAAATATTTTGTAAATTAGATATCAGGAAAGCATATTTGCACATGGAGATGACAGATGAAAACGCAGCTTTGCAAACAATATGCACTCACAAAGGAATGTACAAGGTCAACAGGTTAATGTTTGGAGTCAAGACAGCACCTAGCATTTGGGGACGATTTATGGATCAGTTTGTGGGGAATTTAGATGGAACAACTTATTTCTTGGATGATGTCATTATCCAGGGTAAAAATTTAAATGAAATTATTTACCGATTGAAACAGGTTTTCCTAAAGTTTAGAGAATATGGTTTGAGACTAAATAAAGGAAATGTGAATTTTTGAAAACGTCAGTAAATTATTTGGGACATACCATTGACAGAAATGGATTACATAAAAGTGATGACAAAATAAAGACGGTGATGGAAGCTCCATACCCTAAAAATGTAAATTAACTACGAACACTTTTACGTTTTGTGAACTATTATCACAGATTTATTCCAAATATGGCAATGACATTAAGACCACTACATGATTTACTACAGGAAGGCAGTGATTTTAAATGGACGACTGTGCAGAGTAGAGCTATGGAACAGATTAAAAAAGAAGTTGCAAGTGATCGAGTTTTAGTACCGTACAATCCTGAATATCAACTAATCTTGGCGATAGACGCTTCACCGCACGGACTTGGAAGTGTTTTATCTCACAGGATTGAGGGAGTTGAACGACCAATCGCATTTGCTTCAAGGTCATTGACTAAAAGTGAAAAATTATACAGTCAGATTGATAAGGACGCTACAGCTATATTTTGGTCGTTACATAAATTTTTCCAGTTTTGTTATGGAAGAAAGTTTACATTAATAACAGATCACAGGCCACTCACGACAATATTTAATCGACAGAAGAATTTACCAGCTATCACAGCGACACGAATGTTACATTATGCTCAGTTTCTATCTGGATTTGATTATGATATTGTCTACAGGAAAACAATGGAAAATAGTAATGCCGATTATTTTTCTAAATTTCCGTTAAAGCTAACAGAGAAGCAAGATAATTGTGATGAGTATTCACTATTTTAATTGAGACAAATTAAAATGTTACCAGTGACAGCAAAACAGATTAGTAAAGCAACAAAAGAAGATGCAGAATTGAGGAAATTTTATATGTTGTTACAGACAGGGAAAAGTATAAAGGGAACAGATTTTGCTGGAACATGAACTGACTATTGAAAATGGATGTATCCTACGAGGAATAAGAGTCGTAATTCCAAAATCCTTACAGCAATCATATTAGGAGAACTTATGTAGTTCTGCCCATATCGGCATGGTTAAAATGAAAGAACTTGTACGTAGTTACTGTTGGTGGAAGAATATTGATAAATGCATTGAGGAGAAAGTTAAAGTTGTACTAGTTGTTACAAGTTACAAAAAGAAGAGGCAAAAGTTATTTTACATCCATGTGAATTTCCTAGTCAACCATGGCAACGCATCCATATAGATTTTGCAGGACCATTTATAGAACAGTACTTTTTAATAGTGGTTGATGCTCATTCAAATTGCCTATGAAGAAAATAACGTCAACAACTACCATTAGAGAACTTAAAAAAAATATTTCCAAGGTTTGGTCTACCAATAACTACAGTACCTAACAGATAACGGAGCACAATTCATCAGCGAAGAGTTCAAGACGTTTATAAAGCTGAATGGTATACATCACAAGTTTAGTGGACCATATAATCCAGCGACTAATGGACAAGCAGAAACATATATGATGTTGTGTGCTTTATTAGAAGACATTGGAATCTACGCGAGCTAATAGATACAAACATAACACCTTCTAGACCTTCGTAGAAATTAAACTATAGACAAAATAGTAAATTTTAGATCATTGTTTACTTATCTCGCTTACGAATAGAAGGGAGGAAATCTTTCAGAGTTTTGGTCAATCAAACATTGATTGAAATATTTTATTTATTATGACATGTAAGTGAAATTTTATTCATATATTTCATTGTGCTTTTCAGTAGTTCTTGGCTTTGAAATGTAACTAATGTTTGTTTGTGATGTAGTATCCTCTAGGTAGGGCTAGAGATGCTTGAAAGATTTCCTCGCAAGGGTGGATTTCTGATAATATATTGGCATGATCAGACTTAGATCTTCAATATATAGAAAGAATGTTTATTTTCTTGTTTATCGTATTGAATGGAGTATCCTCTAGGTAGGGCTAGAGATGCTTGAAAGATTTCCTCTTAAGGGTGGATTTCTGACAATATATTGGCATGATCAGACTTAGATCTTCAATATATAGAAAGAATGGTTATTTTCTTGTTTTTCATATTGAATGTTAGACATAGTAAATGTATAAAGAAATTGACAAGTTTGTTTGTAAGAGGACTACTCGTTGATATTCTAGCTTGATCAGATTTAGATCAATAATATATGAAAGGAACGAATGATTTCTTTGAAAGTTATCTGCTGAATACCCAAAATAATATTTTATAACATCGATTGCATTGCTTCTCCTCCGAATGATGGCATATCCACTCGCAATCCTTGTCTAAGATTGCACAGATTTTGTGTAATGACTGATATGCAAGGCGTTCATAATAAATATCAGCCAATATCCACTGCGATAAGCATATGTGCCTATTTTATGCTATTAAAAGTCATAAATAAATTCAATAGGTAATAATGATATATAAAGTACAAAAGAAAATGTCAATACAAATCTGATAAATCATATAGATTCCAATTCAAATAATGACAAATAAAGGCAACCCACAGAAGAAACCTTGTACATGGGTTTATCTACTCTAAATAATCTAAGTAATTTACCAGTAATTTATAATATACCTATATTAAGCGATTTATTTTTAAAAATTTGATTAAAAAATTATTATTTAGGTATTAAGCAAATAAAAACTTTCACAATTTTTTGTTTAATAAACATTTACCTAGTTTTTAACTGACTTCATAAAAATTTAAAAAGGAGATTCTTAACTAAAGAGGTGAAGCGCATTGAACCATATTTATTTCAGATTTTTTTGATAATTTTTTTAAGGTTTTAGTCCGCCATATAGAATTCACCATCTTGTTTTTGCAAATTCTAACATCGAATGCGTAATCAGCGAGTCCAAAAAATTTACAGATATTAATTTTAGTGTACGTACTGAATATTACGAATTTTGGTCAGCTTGTTGACATTTGGCCCCACTGTGCGATGTTGTACAAGGTCTACAGGAGCCTGCACTAGAACCGGTTTTAGAGTAAACATTCTTTTTCAGCAATTCTTAACAGATTAATAGAGATCAAAAGCGACATTTCGAAACTTTGAAAATAAGTCATCGTAGTGCCCCACAGCTAGACTATGCATAGAGGGGCTTTAGGATTTCTTTGTACGTTAGTTGTTTGTTCTCTAGTGTGTTAAAATTGTTTATTTATTAGCCAATGCAGGTTTTAAGCAAAATTATTTTTGTATAAATATGTTTCTGCTGAGGTCGCTGTTCAGGTGTATAGTTTGCATCTTAGAGAATAAATTATAATTATTATTATAATGCTTTACAATGACGGATTATTCGACGGAGGTATGTTGAATTCTAAAACCGAAGTCGTGTTTCGGTATGGCCTTTCTCTCATTTATTGAGAATTAGAAGCAAACTTGTTCTACATGAAATTACATTTTTCTCTTTATTTATTTTTTCTTTATTCGAAATCGTTTGAAGATGTCGTAGATTTATTAAAGCAAAAAATTATGGTGCTGTTGCAAACATAAATGAAGATGTGTCTCTGAAGAATTTAGAAAAATATTAGAAAAGTGTGTACTAGAAGGAGGTCTACATGTGGAATAGTTTTGAACTTAGTTGAATAAAATGTTATTTTCTTTTCTGAAAATCATTATTTCCTTATTCTGCAACTAAACTCTGTATTTAAGCTTTTCTTCATAATTAAAAAAACTTTGTTAAATAAAATTTCCAATAAAAATGTAAAAAGTTAGTTTAAGTCGTATTTTTAAATTTTTAGAATACCCAGTATAATTTATCTTAAGTTTGACAACTGTTTGTGACTTCCTAAGACAAACAGAACTTTTTATAAAGAATGACTTTTTCTCAGTAAACAAAAATAAGAACATTTGCAAGAGTGCTCTATAGTTGTCCACAAATGTATAGGAACATAAACAAGGCCATAAAAATATCAAAGTCGGCGCCATTACACGTTAACAAGAGTACTGCAGAGCCGTACTTCAAATTTTTGCATATTAGAATGAATAAAATAATATTAGAGATTTAAAAATTGTGTTTTCGGTAGAAACTTAATGACATTCCTGGTAAATAAAAAAAAATCTTACTTTGTTTTGCGTCAAGATAGGAATATCTTATGCATTGGTGGACGCATTGCTCGTCCTTCGCCACATTGGCAGATAAATTCAAAGTACGACTCTGTTTATCTATTAATCTGGTATTAACGCCGACAATAAACTCCGCGCCTTTTAGTTAGTGACGATTCGCGTAACTATATTACAATAGTTATAAATCTTAATTAAAAGAGGCGTGTTTCCGTTTATTTCTTATCTTGATCATGCTAGAAAATACTTTACATAAGAGTAAAGATATTTTATCTATTAAGTAATATATTATATTTATTATTTAATATAGTGTAGAAAAATAAAGCATGCCCCGGTATCCCCTTATATTTACTCGATCGGCAGCTTTGAGTTTTTTATGTGCATCAGTCTAAGAATGGAGTAAACTACGGGGATAAAATTGTTATTTCATTATTTTGCAACTAAACTCCGTATTTATGCTTCTTTATAATTGAAAAAACTTTGTTAAATTAAATTTTCAATAAAAATGTAAAGAAGGTAGTTTGCTTAAAGTCGATTTCATATTTTCCATTTTTTAGAATACTATGTCTAATTTATCTTAAGTTTGACAACTGTTTATGACTTCCTAAGACAAGCAAATCTTTTTCTCGACAAATCAAAAATAAGAAAGTTTACAAGAGTGTAGTAGCCCATCCGGGGACACATTGTGTATATATATTACTATAATTTAATAGGAAAAAAATTAGGATCATTGAATGAATTGTGAAAATTAAGCAAAACCCTCATAAGAAAAATAAATCAGAACAAGAACGAAATGTAATTAAAATGAACCAAGAGAACCTAACTAATACTGCTATACCAAGAATATTGTAGTATTTCTTTATCTTACACAAAATTCCTCGTAAAACTTACAGTTGGGGAATTTAGGTGATTTTGACAAATTAGATTATTAGAATTACTGAGTAATTGTGAATAAATGTATATATAGTTTAGATATTAGATCGTGATTTATAAATAAAAATAGAAATAGTTTACTACTTAGAAATTCATTTGAAAAAAATGGTAACCAGGGGAATTTTGTTGGAAAAAAGGGGATGGATTGGCCAAGAAAAAATTTAGAAGAAAAATATTAATTTCATGAATGAAGAATTGAATTTGAAAACGGCATCATTAGTTTATTAAGAAATTTCATAATCTGGAAAGAGGAGAAAATAAAAATAAGAATTAATAGAAACATTAGACTGAAGTTTTGATGTTTAAAAGCGGATCGATTGAGGTCGTGTTCAGCGGTCAAAAATACATGGAGTATATATGTGAAACCTCAGAAAATTTACTTTTTGTGTGCCTGTGGAATCACGTGTTTCAATGTGAAACACATACAGTTAAGAATATTAATTAAACTAATACTTTAAATGATATTGCACAACAAAATTTTAAAATTTTTCACATGTACATTCGAAGCGAGAGGTCAACCGCGCCCAAAATTTTATTCACCAGATTTCCTCATTGACGAAGATTTCCTCGGATTTCCTTCCGGATGTACACCAAATTCCCTTCGCGGTTTGCTCCCCGATTCTAAGTATAACAAAAGATGTAGGCGAATTGTCTGTATTTCTAGAACAGTTTGAACAAGATTTTGATATAATAATATTAAGGGAAACTTTTCAGATACTTGCTTAAATTTATTTAAGATAATTTGATAAGATGTGTTATATAATGAGGGTAAAGTAAATAAAAATGAGAGCATATATATAAAAAGTAATATAAAATGTGGATAAATAAATAAATATATTTCCGAAATAAATGTGATTAAATTAAATATTTCACTTGCCAATAAAAAGATAATCATAACTGCTTTATACAGATCACCCAGTACGTGTCTTCTTAATCGACATTAAATGTCTATTATTTTGTTTAATGAGCAAATTCAGTATATTAAAAAGAAATCGGTTAATAGATAAAATTAGTACTTGCATTATTGGACTTGAAAACAGGCAGCATATTATACAAATACAAATAAAATACTGAATAATAAAAAAGAAAAATACGAAAAGGTATAAATAAATTAATTTAGAATATAAAAAATTTCTTCCAAGTTGGCAGAAGGCGATATGGTGCCCAGGATGGACGCGGCATTCCCTCCCTGAATCGCCAAACTGATTCTCTGTATCAGGTAACAAGTGCTCTTATTTTTATTTGAAATGCCGCGAATTTTCTTACCTACACAATTTACAAATTTTTTAGCCTCATCGCCCCATGTATCCAAGGTTTCAACAGAAAATGGCAAAGTGGTACCTTCGTATCTTCTCCGATGCAGGCAGCTTCTCCAGATTTTTGGGATGTGTATTTAATATAAGACGATGTCAGTATATCACGAAACGTAGCGTCGACCAGTTCGTACGACAACGGCGATACGAAAAGATGAGTCGTCTAAGAGTTCCTACTGGAAGCAATGGTAAAGTACTCAACCAGGCGCCAGATTCCTTTTGCTGAACGTTTCTTTCTGAGGTCTTAATTTTCAGACAGTAGGTTGCTGAGTGTACGTAAACATATTTGCTTATCCCAATCTCTCTGCTAAATGCTGGTAATTGGATCCACGCAATTTAGAGTAGAGCAATTAATCACAGCTTCATCAAAGGCTTTGTCAGGACACTGAGAGATGTAAAAGGGAAGAATCGAAAGTAGTAATTGTGATCCCAAAAAGGCGGAGTAACATAATGTAGTTACGTCTCGGATTCCTAGACCACCCAAAGCTACAGGTACTGTAGATTGAGGCCATGAATTTTCCTTGAAAGTACAATTACAAATTTCTTTCAATTTTCTTTTAAGGCAATCATCATAATCAATAAGATTTTCATGGGATCTTCAAGATGGGGAACAGCGCAATAAGTTGGTTAAGCGTCGAATTGCCAAAGAATTTTTTAAAAGAAAATAAGATGAATGAGAGTTTAAATCTTTTAAACCACTGCAAAACCTTTTTACTCTTTCAATTTTCGACTTCATAGCTCCACTAATACTTCATTTAGACAAAGGGCATCCTAAGATTGAAATTTATTCAAAATTCTTGATTGAAATACCGGACGCTGAACTCTCAAAATCTTTAAAAATTTCATATATTACGTTTGAGTCATCAGAAAGAATTAAAATTTCACATTTTTTAGTGTTCAGTGATAAGCCAATTTTTGAACACTTCTATAATTTTTGAAACACTTGTAAAACAATGTGATAATTATCACCCAAAGTTCCATCATCCAGATACCAAATATTAAGTTCGGATTTTATGGACGTTATCAATGACTGAAGTGCAAGACAAAAAAGAACGGGCCCCAGTGGGTCCCCTCGTTGAACACCTATTTCCGAAGATATTGGTTGATTGCCGTATGATAATATTGTAGGCCCACTATAGCACTGTTTCAGAAAGGGAAGAAATTATTTGAACAATGAAGAAAAAGTATATATAAATATTTTAGTAGGAGATATAAATATAAACATTCATTCTGACAGTGATTTTTCACAAGATTATTTAAATACTTCAAATTCAAATGGTTTCATTTCATACATTAATAAACATACTAGGATTCAAGGTACCCTTGCATAGATCATTTTTTTATAAAAATCAATGTTGATAAGATATATACCCTATTTAGCGAAGCGGATCTGGTTTTGAAATGAAACCAACTCTTGAAATTTTTTTTTTGACAATTCGGTTACACGCGTTCTCTTTTATCGTGTTTTCAACTTAGTTCAGCTTAATCACACGGGGTGGAGGAGGAATTCGCATTTAAAATTCTCAAAAACACGTTTTTCCACGATAACTTTTTTATTATTGACCTGACGAAAAAAAAAAAAGTAAAATTAAAAATTGAAAATCTCGCGGAAGCGCATAATTTTTTTCAAATCGGACGGTAACTTTTTGTGAAAATTTTTTTTGAAAATACTCGTTTTTTGCCCTAACACTAATACACAAAAAAGTAATTCCTTCATTTTTTTACGAAAAAAAGAAGTTAGGGGATGAGATTTTTTTGAGCTAGGTGAAATAGATAAGAATTGATGGAGCCGGAGGATTGGGATGGTGGGCCAATTAGGGGAGGGGAGGGAAAGGAAAATTATTCAACCCCCTCGAACTTTTTTCCCTGTCGTGCGATTTTCAAAAACCAAAATGGAATTTGTTCGTTATTACGTCTAATATTTGATTGAATAATTTTTTTTTTTTTAATAAACAAACTTGTGGAAGGGGAAAAACCTTTTGCATTTTTTTTTAAATGCGTTTTTGAGTACGAAGGAAAGGGCTCAGGAGAGAAATTTTCTTACAGGTAAGTGAGATTGTTTTTGTCTTTAATTTAAAAAAAATATATCGCAATCCAAGCAATAGGAAGGGAGGGAGGGGGGATAATGCGTTTGCGGGAATGAAGGGTTAGAGAAAAGAGATAGGGACTTCGGAGCTTAATATTCGGATATATAAATCTTTTTTCATCTTAATGTTTTATCAGTCTACCCTCCATCAAATATTAATCTTATTATAAATAATTATTTAACACCGTCACGAGTTTTCGCGGCGCATTTCTCTAGTTTTAGCTGTGTATTGGATATATATAACAATAATTTTTCCGATTAACTTGCTCTAACTCAACAACGGCACAATGGATCACTCTCAAATTTGTATCGTGTTATTGTTGTAGAACTCTCCAAAATCGTCCTAAGTTGAAGACATAATCAAAATTCGACTTAGGCAAAAATTTCATTTAAAGACATTTTTGGGAGTCTGCAGAGGCGCAGATCAGTCCACAAGGGCCGTTTTGGGTTCTATAAGGCGTTGGAAATGACCAAATATTAATGTTGTGCAGACTATAAATTTAACACTCAAGTTCTTAGGTCCAAATCCCACCGAACGCAAGACTTATTTTCTGATTTAATATGAAAAAAATATTTCAACTTAATAAATATAATTAAATGAGATCGTTCATATTGTTTAGTGCTCTTTTCGGCTTCAAAGATTGACTGGGTGGGGAGGTTCCAGCCGATTCCAGTAGCTGCCGATTTTTTTCGTCAGTTCAATAATAACAAAGTTATCGTGGAAAAACGTATTTTTGCGAATTCCTCCGCCACCGTGTGATTAAGCTGAATTAAGTTGATAACATGATAAAAGAGAACGCGTGTAACCGAATTGTCAAAAAATTTTTTTAAAAAAAGTTTGTTTCAAAACTCCTCTTTTTCTCACCAGATCCGCTCCAGTAATTATATATGAAAAAAATATAATAGATCATTATCCAATTCAAATTCTTATCCAAAATTAAAGAAATACCTAAAACACGAGAACTGGCATGAAATATGTTAATGCGAATACATAGTTATAAATAAATTAATACAACATATTTTCAAAAACATTAAACGAATCAAAGTAAAAAACCCTGAGAAGCCTAGAAAGAAATGGATAACGAAAAGTTTATTGCAATAATTAAAACAAAAAATGATATGTACCACAAGACGATAAAAAATTCAGATGTTAATTTAAAACTTTAATACAAATAGTCCAGTCAATGAATATATTGAAGAATGCATGGAATATGCGAGACTTTTTGACTTCGGAATTTTGTTAGGAGTAGTTAGTAGGTAAACATACTAAAAGTCCCCGCCCCTGGGAGGTGAGCTTACGGTGGGAGGGAGAGGGGAAGGTCCCATTTTTGGGTTTTTCGATTATATCTCGGAAACGGTGGACTCTAGAAAAAATATGTTCTAAATAAAAATGAAAGCTAATTAAATTTTCTATAAAATTGTTTTCATACATATTTGTCGAATTTCCAACGGTTTTCGAGATATACGTTATTGAAATTCGATAATTTTCGAAAATATTATGTTTTAAGTGTATATCAAATTGAAGGAAATGTAATGCTTTACAACTTCGTTTCTGACAATTTTTCTGAGAAACGTTCGTGGGAGGCACTAGAAGCAAATGTTTGACAAAAAGAGTTAGGTAAAAATGGTTTTTTCGAAAATATATGCTGAAATACTGAAAGGGGTATCGGAAGAAATAGAGAGGGACCGCTGAAATATATTAAAAATAAATGTTTTAGTACAGGAGATTTTCCCAAATCAAAATAGATGTAATGAAACCATTATATAAAGGAGAAGAAGAAAATATTTTAATTAATTATGGTCATATGTCAGTAATTTCTAGCAAAAATTTAGTAAAATTCGCTTTACTAATATTTAAAAAATATAAAATTACGTTGGAAAATCAATTTGAGTTTTAGCAAAATAAGTCAACGGAAGATGCAACAGCCACATTAACACATTACATATATAACGAAATTGGTGAAAAAATTCCATCCCTTTGTATATTCGTGACACAAGCGTTTATTATAAAAGGTAGAAAAAAACCGACATTAGGGGAATTCTCTTCAACTTACTAAAAAACTATTTATTTATAGTAGCGTACCAAATTTGTAAAAATTGATGATGCTGTTAGTGAGCCCAGGACAATACAGTACGGAGTACCGTAAGGGACAGCACTAGGTCCTAACTTATTTATGCATTAACTCTCCTTTAAAAACAAATAATTGTAAAATTCTAAGCTTTGCCGACGATACGGCCGTGTTTTTTAAAGAAAGTACGTGAGAAAATTTAAAATAATCTACCGAAAAGGTAGACTTCACTTTCATTAAAAAACGGTTTGATTATAGTATATTAACTTTAATAAAATATTTTATATGCTTTTCACCTCATAACTTATAGTCTGTGAGCAAATGTCCAAAAAAACTGGTCCCGAGGGATTCTTAATGATACAGGTATAAGACTGGCATCTATCTTCGTAAAGAAACTCAGATTACGAATTGACTTGGAGATAAGCTGTAGCTCGTGTGGGAAAAAAATTATGACTCAAAAACAAAAAGGCGTCAAGGAATTAGAGCACCAGGTGATAGATTTGGGTACTTAAGGCATCAATAACATTTTTGATAGATATTAATATACTTATTACATTTCTAAGAGTCCCTACGTGGAGTAATCAGAAAGGGGGGTGGGGGGTGGATCGTTTTTCTCAATTTTTGTATCTCTCGATATATTTTTGAACAATGCTTCATTTACGAGTTATATTGCAAATAAAGCAAAAAATGGCAAAAAATGAACGTTTCTTTGAATTTTGAAGTATGTTGCCCCACCTGTCACATGTGCGGATAGTTGCCATATGTTTCTGGACATCCCAAACTATACTTTAAAAAAGTAAAATTGTAGATAAATATGTAAATTTAGAGTAGAAAGTAAGAATGTTCTGCTTGGGTATAAAATTGCGGAAATAGAAAATATACTTTCTGTTCGCCATAATCACAGAAGACATTTTGTACCCAGTACCTAAATTATTATTAGTATGTAAGCAAATATGCTAAAAGCTGATCCCATGGGATTTTTAATGATACGGATATGGGACTGTTACCAATATCTTCGTAAAGAAACGTAGATTACTAATTGGGTTGATGGTAAGCTGTAACTCGTGTAGGAAAAAAATATGGCCCAAAGACAGAATGGCCCCAAGGAATTAAAACACAGAATGGTGAATTTGGGTTCCTAAAGCAGCAATAATATTTTTGATAGATACTATTGTACCTATTACCGAGGTTGGCCGCTCTTAAATCAAATAAATCGTGTTTTAAATCAGCTAATTTTTCAAATTAAAATGACTATTTTAATCAAACTCGAATATATTTTTAAATATTTCAAATAATGAAAATAAAATGAACAAACGTGAAGCAAGAAATGGGCAGATGTCGGAAGCTGGAACCTCCCCACCAAACGTTTGCGAAAATTCGCTAATTTAGTTAATTACTAGACTCGATACCTCTGAGCAATGTGATGCAGGCCTGCGTTCCATGAGCGCTAGAACTTATACCTGAATGACTTACCATCGCGGGACTCAGACAATTCCGTTTTGACGGAAAAGAGTGAAGTGTGATATACTGTTTAAATGACAATAACATCTACTTTCGAATCGTACAATAAAAAACCATATTATGTCGAAAAGGTAAGAAAGGCTATATAGAATAGGGCACTAAACGTCATCCAATCTGCATAAAAACTTTCTCAGCTCATGTACGTTACCAATATTACCCCAGTGCCAAATTTCATCATTATCGGTTCGTATCTACATACATAGATATTTTGTAAAAACCCTTTTTTCGTGTTCTTGGGACCCCAGCACATAAAGATATGGTCTTATCTCAGTTTTCAATTTTGCACCTGATCACTTTCTCGCTTTATGAGTGGGAAAATGTTAAAAAATGAACTAATGTGTGAGAAAAACTATTTTAACTATAAAAACTATTTTCTTTAATTTCGAATACATACATACATACTGCAAAAAATAAGGTAAAGTAAAAGTTTGAACAGACTCAATATAGCGTGTTGCGATAAATAATTTGCTACCCTTATATAAACAAAATTGAAATTTATGCTCATCTGCAAGACGACACTTGTTTTTTTATTGAAGGGAGGAAGCGACATTCGAGATTGAGTATTGAATGCAAAACATACACAAAGTACAATATGCAGCGTGTTCCACTTTTAATAGCTTCCTATTCATATTTCAGTTATTAGTCAACCGATTTTAACTAAATTTCGATCGATATCAAAGAGTAAAATAGAAGCCATATTGGGCATTTTTTAATGGAAAAACTAATACAATATTGTCTGATCGGCATGCTGTAGAAACTCTATGCCCAACATTTAACAATATGTTTTGATTTATGGATTTCAAATTACGGCCCCCATAAAATTACATCCTCGTTTTCTTTTTATATTCACTTTTTCTACTACCTCATATCATAGATAATTTCAAAATGGCCTATGCCAAAAATTTTCATTGAAATATTACTAAAAATTTCGAACCATCAGTCATTAAGGATTATCGAATCTGAATGTTCTGATGAAATGAGTTTATGAAAAAAGTGAATTTAAAGAGAAAATGAGGAGTGACATTTTTTCGAAAAACAATTCGTTTTCAAGTTATTGATTATTATTTAATGTTTAAAAAATTTAATTTTAAGGGGGCCGTAATTCGAAAACCATAAATCAAAATGTTATTAAATTTTGTATATGGTAGTTCTACATCATGCTGATCAATAATATTGCATTAGATTTTGAATAAAAAATACCGAAATAATAATAATAATAATAATAATAATAATGCACGCCAATGGCTGAAATAAGTTTTATTTTATTCAAAAAAGATGTAATGAAGGTATTTGATACCGATCTAAATTCGGTTGAAATCGGATGGTTAATAAGTGCATTAAAAGTGGGACATGCTATATATTGTAAATTTAACTTTCGACTCATGTCGCCCTTTCTCTCTGTCTATGCCACTGGCAAGGAATCAAAGGATTCTTAGAAGTGTAGTCGGTAGCATAATATCTAATAAACATGTTTTTGCTACCAGACAACTCCAGTACCTTGCAAGGACTGTTTTAACAGTCCTTGAGTACCTTGTGCTTTAACTCCTTGGCTAAAGTTTGTTTTAAGCCATAACTTTTTTCCCACACGATTTACAGCTTATCACCATGTCAATTCGCAATCTACGTTTCTTGACGAAGAGATTGATAAATCATAGATGTATCATTCAAAATCCCACGGGAGTACATTTGCTCACAGACTATTACCCTTATTTGGTCCATTAAAAATAGACGGTGATCTATGAATCCCCGAATCAACATTTCTATTAAATATCTTGGGGTAGTATTTGATAGATATCTACATCGGGACCTACAGAATAATAATGTTGTAACAAAATAGAGGATTGCTCCCATTATTATGATTTAATGAAAGTAATTATAATTTAAAAGGTGTATGCGTTATGTTTAATTTTTAGTAGTTGATTTTCCAAGGAAGGATTTTTTTTCAGACGTTTAACTATGTATATTTTTTCAAATCATTTGTTTTCAATTATTAACTATATTTAGTTTTCAGACAAAAAAAAAACAAAATTATCAGTAAATAGATAACTTTACCGTAACTTTAAGAATATTTTAGAATATCTACTGCCAGAGAGAACGAGAATGCGTCTCAGACAGTCATTCTGTTGCGGTTCATAATAGAATAACCGGCTTATTTATTAGGGTGTTATAAAATACGTCTGGGCATTTATTATATAGTGCATACCGTGAGTTGCACAGTGCTCGTATATCCTCCAAACAACCAGTCCGTGACTTCATAATTCAAGTTATATGGTATTTTCAATTTTTATATATGGATAATATATTTTTGTTAAAACTTAAATATTTTATTTAAATAGTAATATTATTTTTTTACTATTAATAATAATTTAAAATTTCTTAGATACAAGAACTAATACTAATCATTTTTTACCACGAG
>OW386291.2:71962696-72037979 GCA_936432065.2 Rutpela maculata | reverse complement strand
ATAGCAGGATGTATATATATATATATAACCTGTATCGTGGATTCGGAAATTATAACACCAGGGTAACACTAGACACCAATTTATTAACTTACGTACTAATTACAACAAATAATTACTTCACTAATATTACTCTAAATACTATAAGTCACTACTTCAGTCACTTGATCACTTTGCTTACTTGTTCTTAATATTTCTCAATTCACTATCTGAACTAAACTATCCACTCTGGGCTTCTCCATACCTTTATATACCCAAAGATGAGAGTTCCAGAATGTTCTCTCCTCCTTCTGGAATTTTTCTAGTAGGCTCTCTACAACTTCCAGATTCTGACACCGCACGCCATCTCTGTGCCGATTGCCAAACTAACTAACTAATTCAGTTTCTGTTACTATAGAACTTGTAGGAAACTCACATGTATGTCTCTGCGGGTAGAACATGTAACAGTATTACTCCCAAATATTTTATTTTGCAATTAAAGGAAAAGTTAAGACTAGCTAGTAAAATATTTGTCGGCTGTAGAAGGTTATATCTAGTAGCGAAATAAATCAATTTTATAGTTAATTTAGACACGTATTACCAATCGTATATACATTGTGAGATACGGGTATTACATTTCTATGTAAAATACACTTTATTTTATCCGTATTTTCATCTTTTAGGGCGGGTTGTACCAACTAAGTTCAAGCCAAATTCAGCTTGATCCAAGATCAAAAGCCAAGGTTATCATTGTTACAACAATCAACAAATTTTAATCTTGGATCAAGCTGTACTTAAGAAAAGCCAAGGTCACGATTGTTGTAACAATCGTAACCTTGGCTTTTTGATCTTGGATCACACTGACTTTTGCTTGACTTAGTTGGAACAACTCGCCCTTAGTATTTCCTTTTAGCATGTTCATGATTTAACATTAATTATTTCTTTATTCCCCTTGTTGGTCTATTATCAAAAGGCCATGGCAGGTTAAGGTACGTGCAGTTGTAACCTTTTTGCGTGTGGCTCCTTCCAGTGATGTAGCTTTGGGTAAGACACTACCACAAAAAGTTTTAACCTCAGAAACTTCATAATATCTGGGGAATTTTTTTTTTCTAAAATCCGAAAAAAATATTTTTTTCTTAATCATGTAAACCAATTTGTTTGTATTTCACATATATTGTAAATCTACTTAAGACAATTTATTAATGATATTTTCAGGAAATATTCTCACGCAGAAAACAAAAATTGATGCTTTTGAATTTTTTGAAAAATTTAAATATGTACCCAGCAAACATCGTTGTGTATTTAAAATATTTTTGTTATATAACCCCACCAACTTTAAATGTAACGAGTTATGTAACACCTACAAAATAATAGTATAACGCTAATGTTACTATTTCCCACTCAGACTAACTGAGACATTATATAACATTAATATAACTAGTTATAATAACAGTGATATAAATATATATAACAGTTATGTTATGGCAGTATAATATTTAAGATTTTGTAATGTTATTATTATATAACGAAAACAATGATTTTATCAAAATGTTATATACTTCTGTTACCAAATATAGAGTGTGCTGCACTTAAGAGTAACACCCTTATAACTTCTTTCCTCCCGATTTGAACCAAGTTTTACTCAAATAGAGGACAAATTAGGATCTACTTATGGTAAAAAAAAACCATTTGCTCTTGTCTTTGCATTTATTTGCAGGGGACGAATGTTTTTTTTTAGCAATAGAGCCTAATTTATTGTGTGAGCAAAATTTGTTTCAAATCGGAAAAAAGTTATAAGGGTGTTTGTTACACTCTTAAGTGCGACAATCTATATATCCAATTTTAAATACACAAATCGTTAATTTGAAATACTGCAAACACATTTGTACTTACGTGATTTTTGGCATATTTGAATTTTACTTCAACTCCATAAACACACACATAATTTTTCATGTTATTTTAAATTAACTATCTTAATTTATTTAGATAGTGAATGAAACATTCCAGGTGACACATGGTATAGTAGCATGCTTCTATATTTGATTTTAACTTATCGAGACGAACTTTGTAAACTAGATTACCGCTAAAAAAATGTATTTTTGAACATGTCAAACATCCCATTTATCAGGAAATGGATTCAAAAGTAATAGTTATTAAAAAGCAGTGAGAGTTATAAATCTATATTTGGAAGAAAGTCACATGTTAACAAAACTATAAAAAAAAATAAATAAAATAAAAATCAATCTACACAATGGTGGAAAGGATTTATTATTCACTTCACTTCATACATAAATAATGTACTAAATAATATTCAGTTTATCTAAATTCGTGTAATTAAGTTATCCATATCTCAGTACTGAAGTATGGGACTCAAGACATAGCTACTATAAAATAGGTATTAATTTTTAGAATAAGAGCGAACATTATTCATCAAAGGATTTCACATCTGGTAAAAAAATGTTGATCTTTTTTACGAAATTACACCCTATTGAAATTTTATAAATAAAAAATTCAAATTTGTCAACAAAATTTTAAATCTGCAGATATGTCCTTGATCTGAAAAAAATATTGATTTTCAAATTATTTTAGTAGTAGTATTTTCACAAAAAGATAGATTATGTGAGGCAACTCATTTTTTAATTATTTGTCCCAAATTTAAATCGCAAATTTTTCCAAAAAAACTTCTTAATTTGGTCTACATAGTCATGCCTTAAAATATTATTTAGTTCCCATACTTCAGTACTGAGACACGATTGACCTACGTTTCACCCGGACATCCCAGGCCGCAGCAAAAGTTTGAACAAACAAAAGTTGCAAGAGACACTGAACGACGTCGGCATTATTCAGGAGGAGGGCGTATCTCCTGCAAAAGACTTTTCCCAAACCCTCACGCAGATCTGTGACAGAACTATGTCGAAAAGAAAGTACAATTCAAGTAGGCCACCTTTGTATTGGTGGTCAGACGAAATTGCCGAACTTCGCAGAGAATGCTTGAGGAAAAAAAGGATATGTACAAGAAATGCAAGAAGAAATCTTCCGGAAGTAAATCAACAACTGAGGGAAGAGTACAAAAGCAGCAAGAAAAGGCTGCGAAATTGCATCAAGGCTTCAAAAAGAGCATGCTGGAAAAGCATACGTGACAAACTGGACTCCGATATCTGGGGAGATGGCTACAAGATTGTGATGAAACAAATGCTTGGCTTCCCTCCAAGACCCCAAATGTCCATGCAAATGACAGAGGAAGTGGTAAACCACCTCTTTCCCGTGCACGACGCCGTAAACTTTGATTGTGACAGAACAGTGATATTCTTAGATTTTACGGTAGAAGAATTGAATATAGCTTGCAACAAGCTAAAACCAAATAAAGCACCGGGACCAGCCTACATCCCAGTAGAAGTCCTGAAGGAAGTAGTACAAAGTAAACCCGAATACGCACTAAGAGTCTACAATGAACTAGCGCGTAGAGGAGTATTTCCAGAAGACTGGAAGCAGGCTAAGCTTGTACTACTTAGGAAAGGAAATAGACCACCCGACTTCGTATAGACCCATATGCCTCTTAGACGTAGAAGGGAAACTGTACGAACAGCTTATCTTAATAAGGCTCAAAGAAGAACTAGTACGCACAGGTGGACTGGCAGAGAGACAGTACGGCTTCATGGAAGGTCGACAAACAGTAGATGCTATAAACAACGTGACCCAAATTGCCAGAGAAGCTGCTGCTTACGCGCACCAGCACCGAAGACTGTGTGCAGTAATAACTTTAGACGTGCAAAATGCTTTCAACAGCGCATCATGGCAAATCATTCTGGAAGACATGCGAAAAAGAGGAATAGAAGAGAGCCTAGTCAGGGTAATAGCATCCTATCTATCCCAGAGGAAAATAGTCCTGGAAGCAGAAGACGAGACAAAAACCGTAGAAGTCAGCAGCGGCGTGCCTCAGGGATCAGTACTTGGTCCAACCCTGTGGAACGTCCTGTATGATGATCTCCTTAAAATGGAACAGCCAGCGGGTGTAACATTAATCGGCTTTGCGGATGACGTAGCCATGACAGTAGTTGCAGAAACCGAGCATTTACTGATGAATAAAGCAGACACTGCCCTCCAGCGAGTTGCAGAATGGTTGGAAGGAAGAAAACTAAAGTTGGCACCAGACAAATCGGAGGCAGTCCTCCTTACCACTAAAAGAAAAATAGCGCCGATCACTTTCACCATCCTGGATACTTCGATCAGACTCAGCAAGGCAATAAAATACCTAGGAGTGTGGCTTGATACCAAACTTACCTTCGCGGAGCACGTCAAAAGAACGACCGAAAAAGTGGAAAAAACGGTCGCAGCATTGACAAGCCTAATGCCCAACATAGGAGGGCCAAGAGCATCGAAGAGGAGAGTAATGGCAAGTGTGGTCCACTCTCAAATACTGTATGCCACACCAGTCTGGCATACGGTAACCGGAAACAAGAAACTAATAGCAAAGCTGGCAAGACTCCAGAGGCTGATGTCAATCAGAATCGGCAGTGCATACCGCACCATTTCAACAGAGGCAGTGGGGTCATAGTGGGAGTCCCACCTGTAGAATTTCTAATACAAGAAAGGACAGAGAAATATAATGGAGTGGAAGCCAGAGTAGCAAAAGAGAACGTTTCCACAAGATGGCAACAAAAATGGGAAACCGGAACGTATGGACGATGGACCTATAAATTGATACCTATCATTCAGACATGGATAAATCGTCCCTACGGAGAAGTGGATTACTACTTAACCCAAGCTCTCTCAGGACACGGATGTTTTAAGAAGTATCTCTACGATCGCAGAAGGGCAGATACAGACAGATGCAGCTACTGCGACGAGGTGGATGACGTAGAGCATACCCTGTTTACTTGTACTCGGTGGGAAGAGACCAGGAGGGACTATACCCAACAAACTGGGTCAACTTTCAACTACACAAACATGATGGCAAGCTTATGCGCATCCGAGGAATCATGGCGACAAGCGTATGGAACAGTCCGTACAATAATAGAGACGAAGGAAGTAGAAAGTCGATAAAGGAAGATAAGGGCCGGCTCCCCACTGAAGTAATGCGAAGGCGGTTTCCGGTGGGAGAAGCGAGACGAAGGGGGAGGGGGAGGGGTTTTAGTCGGTAAGAATCCGGCACAACGTCTTATGCAAGATTTCCCCTCCTCCACAAAAAAAAAAAAAAAAAAAAAAAAAGGCCGCAGCTTCCTTTGGAAGCATTTCAAATTCTTGTCTATATAAACTTTTTAAAAATATCTTTGAGCACAAAACTACATCTCGAAATTAATGACATGAATTTAGATATACCGTGTAAAATATACAAAACGAAATTTTTAAATATTCATCCAATCTCTGTAACACAAAATATGCTATCTGTGGTGGCATAACATTCTATTTATGACAAAAAAAAATCAAGATCAAGATAGCATTATCAATAAAAAGCAGTCCAGACGGTAGGACATTTTATAAATGTGTCGACAAACTTCGACTAGGCACAAGATTCACAAAATTTAAAAAAACATATTTGTAATTTTTTTTCGAAACTTTAAATTTGCTATATGTAGGTAAATATCATGGAAATATAATTACTCACGTAGAACAAAATTGTAAATTGTGTTCAGTGGTGTAAAAATGGATAAAACTTGCAATAGTTGTATTACTTCTATACAAAACTGAACAATATTAAAAAAACAATAAATTGAGATTATTTTTCATTTATCTGCTTAATACGTGTTGGAAATGACTTAGTTTCTAACAAAGATTTATTTACATTTTTTTATTAAATTGGTAAGTTCTATTCTTTGTCGCTTCTAAGAATACTTATCCAAAAACCTGTATAACAAATTTCCAGTCAAACTAGACGCACACACACTGGCTTTCCAGAAACCTACAGCTACAGACTTTAGGTGTCAAATGTTGTTATTCCTCTGCACTCAAAAGATGCCTTGTGTTTCTTTTCCCTCTTATGCCTCTGTTTTGCTAAGCGAAACCATTCTGATGTTATCTGCTCTATTGTGTGTTGCATCACATATGAAAAACTTGCAACAAAATCTTCTGAAACAATGATAGCAACATTAATAAGATATTCATATAGTTATTGGTTAAAGTTCCTCACCTTTCTTTGCCGCGATAACTTCCAGATCAACGCTTTAAATTATTCCAATAGCCCTTCCTGAGCATTTCGTGGCACATTCGTTAGTAAATAAATTAGTATTCTGAGAATATTATCTCAAGAATTGCTTCTTTCCACTCTTTCTGGAATCAATATAATATTAATGTATATTTTCTAAAATATAATACCATCAAATATAGGTAGGTAGTTTACTTCAGAAAACTTCAGTTTTAATATTATATAAGAACATTGAAAATGAAAATGGTGATGGTTACTTCAAAAGTACCTAATTTAATATGTCGTTTATTAACTGAATATGGAATACTTTAGAGAAAAACTGCTTTTAATGGTAAAAATATCATTTTCAGTTCAATAAAATATCAGTTTCAGGAAAATTATGATTGACATTAATTATCTAAATTTTCAATTAAATTTCTACACACTGATGATTCGTGACAGGATAAATGACTAAGTGACTTTACCTTTTTTAATTTTTCAACAATTATTTTGTTAAATATCTTTTGTTTCCATATTTTGATTTTAGGTTAGAATTGAAAAAGTCATTTGTATTTGATAGACATAAAAATTATAATAAATCTTCAATGCACACTTGATCACCAATATTAACTAAATTTAAATCAAAGAGTTTCTACACAACGATGCTGGGATGTTGAGCTTCTTTAGGCTTAGCTTTAGCTTAATGAAAACATTGAAAATACGAACAAAGAACAAAATGGTCTCTGGCGAATGCCCGAGTTTGCCGCCCTACCACAAACGCTTTTAAATATAAGTTTACCAAACTTCAACATAATAGTTATACAATTTTTACTATTTAAGTTATATACTCATTATAAGAGTTTTTATGTAATAAACATATTATTAAACCATACATTGTTATATAACTTTGTTATATTGGCTGAACTTTAAATGTTACAAAATTATTATATTACTAAAACATAACAACATATTGTAACATGATTATGTTATTATTTTATAACAAATGTCATAATATTAACATAACATTAATAAATACTGTTAATGTAACCCATTACTACCAGGTTATATAATATCAATAAGTTTTGTTTGCTGGGTACTTACACGTTAGCGACCACCACCATTTTTTTACTAATTATACACCATGCAATAAGCTAACATATATTTTTCACAAAACTCTATCGAAGGGGTAACGTAGTCAAAGTGGCAAAGATAATGTTATGTGCTTACACCTCTCTTAGTAAACACCCTGTATCGTGGGTTCAGAAATTGTAACACCAGGGTAACACTAAACGATAATGTATTTACTTACGTACTAATTACAACAAATAAATAAAAAGAGTATAAATTGGTTAGAAACTCGATATATTAATAAATTATAAATGAAAAACAAGTGCTTGGATTACAAGTATTGAAAATTTTTTGGAGCAGCCTACATATTGTTTTGAAATAACGAGATGTATTTTTCACAATACATATCTATATTTTCTACAAAACTCCATCGAAATGCTATTACATAAAAAAATTATGTGTTTATTAATAAGAATGTCACAATATGGGGACAATCTACAGAAGCTACTCGCGTTTTTATAACAAAAGCGCATATTAAGACTAATGTTTAACCTAGATTACAGGGTATCATGCCGTATGACGTTTAAGAAAAAAGGTATATTGACTTTAATATCAATTTATTTACTTAAAACACTATGTTTCATATTTTTAAATCAAAGTAAATTTTAAAAAAATGTCGACTTTCATGATTACCCCACAAAGACATGTTCTGTCTTGGCAAAATCTCTCACGAGAAATATAAGAAGTCTCCAGTCTACGCAGGCTGTAATTTTTTTAACATTTTGCCGTCTGCAATAAAATCATCACATTGTTTTGCAGAGTTTAAGAGAAAGTTAAAATCGTTTTTAGTCAAAGGCTGTTTTTACACAGTGGACGAGTTCATTACCGGTTGCTACATGACACAAGACGTGTGAAAACTTATGTGGTGATTTTCTGTACTATATGTTTCTTTTTATATTTGTATGTATATTTTGCGTATTGATATTTTGTTTTTTTTATCAAATGTTTTGTATTATGTTATCATTTGTTTGTTTTTTACTATATTTTGTTTTTATATATTCATGTATTTTTTATACAATATAATTACTGACTTACCTTATCCATTCTATTGTATGGCAGAAAAGGTTAATAAATATATTATTATATTATTATTATTAATAAAAACATGTTATGCTGATAGTGCAGTTGAATTGATTTTTTTCGGCGACAACATTCCACCTGAAATTTTATTGTTGATTCTTATGTATTATGATTTCCTGATTACGAAAAAAATATTTGTGCCCAAAAATTCCTTGTGCGTCAAAAGTTATATGCACTTTTTGACGCCCTTTCATGCATTTTCAACTTATCTGTTTAATTTATCTTGTACTAGTAATCGGATGGGAATTTTAATACTGGCTTATTCGGAAAAAAATTCTTAAAAAATACAGATATGTCCGATATGTATTTGTCAATCCGCCATCTTGGAAAAAATAGAATACACCAAAAATGGCCGAAAGAATCAAAATTGAACATCTTTTCTATAAGAAAGAGTAATTTCACCAAGTTGGCAAAAATGAAACTCATTTATGGTCAAATATAATGCACCAATCCCGGACACCGTATGTCAAATAGAACGGTGAAAGATGACGGACGAAATAAAATTTTTAATTCTTCGTCAGTTATCAAGGGGGCATTGTACGTCACTTTTTTTCTTTTCGATCGTACGTCATTTTATATACATTTAGAGGATATAGTTCATTTTTTTAATTTTCAAAAAAGTGCATCTTTTACAATTTTCAAAAATATATTTTCTTTGACCCTCCTTTTTTCACCCAATTTTCATCGAAACAAAATGAAACATACTATTGAAAGTCTCGTATAACTTCAAAAATTTAATACAAAACTACATTAATTTGAAAAAGAAATATATTAAGCATATGCATGGTAAAACAATAATATATGAATATATGACCAATAATCAGAACCAAGCAGCCAAGGCTAAAGTAGTATTATTTTTGAACAGAATAGCACTAAGAACGACGAGCGCATTCGTTGTTTAGAAAAAAATGTTTGCGTAGATATTTCAATCACAAGTGACATTATGAAATCATCGGTTAGTCAAAAGAATTTCTGGCTGATAGTAAAAATAAGGATAGCTTTATAAAATTATTGCACAGAGTTAATAGATAATGATTTTAACGTTAAAATGTGCGATACTACAATCGATAAAACTGCTATTGATTTGAAAACCGAAGACAATCAAGTTATAACGGTTGTGAAGATATTGATAATGACTCAACTAGCATGGAATCATAAAAAAATCTATTTTTACAAACCTAAGATTAATAAAATAATTGACAAACATTATGATGAAAATAAAATTGTCTGCAATTCCACCTACTGAAGAGAAAAACACTGTTTAAGAGTCTATTTCCAAGTCCAAAAATAGTTAGGTTCTGAGAAAGGTCCGTTACAATTCGGGTGGCTTAAAACTGAGAATGGCTTAATGCCTGATGTTACGAGTGAAAGCAATGCTTTTCCTAAAGATTTACTGAGTGATATTTCTTGTAAATGTAAAAAAGGCTGTAAAAATAGTCAGTGAATCCATAGAAAACTGAGTATATGATGTTCTATTATATGTGTCTATTGTAAAGGAAATAATTGTGCCAATACTTCTTCTACCTTTGATGAATCGGCTATCGATGAGGAATGCAGTGAAATTATGGCATATGACGGTAATGAAACTAATATAATATAATTCATTTTGTTTCGATGAAAATTGGGTGAAAAAAAGAAGGGTCAAAGAAAATACATTTTTGAAAATTGTAAAAATGCAATTTTTTGAAAATAAAACAAACGCACTTTTTTGAATATTAAAAAAAAAATGAACTCTATCCCCTAAAAGTACATAAAATGGCGTACAATCGAAAAGAAAAAAAAGTGACGTACAATGCCTCCTTGATAACCTCGTTGATAACTGACGAAGAAGTAAAAATTTTATTTCGTCCGCCATCTTCGACCGTTCTATTTGACATACTGTGTCCGGGATTGATGCATTATATTTGACCATAAATGAGTTTTATTTTTGCCAACTTTGGTGAAATTACTCTTTCTCATAGAAAAGATATTCAATTTTGATTCTTTCGGCCATTTTTGATGTTTTCTATATTTTTCCAAGGTGGTGGATTGACAAATACACATCGGACAGATCTATATATTTTTAAGAATTTTATTCCAATAAAGCAGTATTTTTAAAATTCCCATCCGATTATTAGTACAAGAGATATTAAGCAGATAAGTTTAAAATGCGTGAAAGGGCGTCAAAAAGTGCTTATAACTTTTGACGCACAAGGAATTTTTGGGCACAAATATTTTTTTCGTAGTCAGGAGGCCATAATACATAAGAATCAACAATAAAATTTCAGGTGGAATGTCGTCGCCGAAAAAAATTTAATTAAATCAGTTCGACTGTACTTTAATGATATATGATAATATTAATCGTCTCCATCACTGGCCTCATTTATTGTAACACTGATATCTGCGAATAATTCAAACAGTTTTACTGATGGTTTCGGAATATCGTCGAGAAACTTTGCATATAATAAATCCATCTTCAATTAAATTGCCTTAGAATTATTGTATTATATTTTACTAAGCTGAAAAATAAATATTCTATTCTATTCTATTCTATTCTATTCTATTCTATTCTATTCTATTCATCTATAAATAACCGAAAACTAACTAACTTAGTTTTCTGTTACACATGAATTTATCATATGCAAGGTTTCTTGACGATATTCCGAAACCATCAGTAAAACTGTCTGTATTATTCGCAGAAGATACCAGTGTTACAATAAATGAGGACAGTGATGAAGACGACTAATATTATCAGATATCATTAGCATAACATGTTTTTTTATTATGTATTCTTATTAATAAACACATCATTTTTTATTACCGTTTGTATTACCGTTTCGATAGAGTTTTGTAGAAAATATATGTATGTATTGTGAAAAATACATCTCATTATTCCAAAAAAATATGTAGGCTGGTCAAAAAAATTTTCAATACGCGTAATCCGAGCACTTGTTTTTCATTTATATATTTATTAATATATCGAGTTTCTAACCAATTTATACTTTTTTCTTTATTTGTTGTAATTGGTACATAAGTAAATACATATCGTTTAGTGTTATCCTGGTGTAATAATTTCTGAATCCACTAAGAGAGGTGTAAGCACGTAACATTATCTTTGCCACTTTGACCTTCGATAGAGTTTTGTGAAAAATATATGTTATAGCTTATTGTATGATGTATAATTAGTAAAAAAAATGGTGGTGGTCGCTAACGTGCAAGTACGTATTTAATTTTTTCAAAAAATTCAAAAGCTTCAATTTTTATTTTCTGCGTGAGAAGATTTCCTGAAAATATCATTAATAAATTGTCTTAAGTAGATTTACAATACAGTGTGTGTAGTGGTGGGCTAGGGAGTAAGAATTACATCGCGTGTGCCAGCTAGCTGAAATAAAATAACTGAGAGCTGGGATGCTTCGCCGACGGGCGAGTTTGCTGCTGCTGTGTTGTCATATCTCTCGCGCTACGTGAATGTATATGCCTAATCGGCAATTACACGCACTGTATATGTGAAATACAAACAAATTGGTTCACACGATTAAGAAAAAAATTATTTTTTTTCGTTAAGGTTTATGGTTTATTTATTATTGTTTTTACCAGTATTTTGGTTGATAATATTCCAAATAGTTTTCTGTTTGTAATTCAAGTCTAATATTTCCTTATTTACTTAATGCAATAATATACTTAAATGTTTATATTCACATTTTCTTGTTTTATTTCTGCACTTTTTTTTAGAATTGAGAAAGTTTTATAATACGCTACTGCCGTTCAATCTCTTCTTTTTTGATATTTGAGTTTGAAAAACTGCATTATTAGTGTAATTTGATTTTATTTTAACAGAAGTTTGAGAGAAGGATAAAATTGGATAAAAATTTGAGAATTGACAAAAATATTGTCTACGCGTCTATGAAAATTTTTCTGAAAGATCCAAAGAGTTTAATATATCAATAATTTCATTAGAAGTTGTTTCTTAATCATCTTGAAAGTTCACGTTAAAATTGCTATCTATGAGAAATTTACAATTCTTATATATTCCACAGAAAATTTGAAGAGCATAATATAAATTGACTTTGAAAATATTTATACCGCCACATGGTTAACTGTTTACACCATAATTTTCAATTGTGTCTGGTTTTCAATTGTGGGGTAGAGAAAATTTTGATTATTGTTTTTTTTTAATGGGCTGTTTTATCCTATTGTTATTGATAGGGTACTAACAATTTCTTGTTCCAGTGACTATTTTTCAGAACACTTAATTTATTTTGAGCTACCACATCTACAGGAGTATTTTCGTTATCCATTATTGAAACATCCAAGTTTATATCTGAGTTATTTTCGTTAGTTATTACTCCTACATTAATTACATTGCATGCGAAGACATGTAATGTAAATAAATTTTAATTTGTTTTTTCGGTAGGTACTTTGCACGACAAGGTTTGTTTGGTTACTTTGTGCATATCTACTAAGTTGTTAAAAAATTCATTAGGCTTGGAAGTATTTTATATATTTGTGCTTTTGTTTTTTAAGGAACTGTTTATTCTACTTTTTATATGAGACAGAAGTAAACATTATATTTGTATGTCTACACACTTGCACAGCTTCAGTTAATTGCGAATTGACTAAATAATACAATTTTTATCTATGTCGTTGGTTCGAGCAGTTATAAAAACGAATAACTGTATAATATCTACCTATTACATCAATATTTTTAATTATACAGTAGCGCACTAGGTTTTATTATAGAGATTATTTCACAAGAGATCCCTGTATTTTTTAAAAGTTTTCCCATTTTCGTCACCTAATATTAGTATTTAATTTTTATTTAATTTATTTTTTGATGTACCTTGTATATTTACAATTATTGATTGTTTCGTCTGAGCGTTATTTTGATGAACTGCTTGGGATTCATTCTTTATTTATGTATGCTGTATACATTTTCCTGCCTTGCCGTGCCTTTTTCAGTGAGTGAATGAAGTGGCAATTTTACTAGTTATGTTAATGTTAAAACCGTAATAATGGAAACATTTTTATTCAATCGTGCGTTTTGATTTATACACATTTTTCATTTTTATTGTTGAAATAGGTATTCGCAGTCGGCAACGCCTGACTGCAACTTCAATTTGTTTCGTAATAGTCTTATTAAATACACAATTTATACCATTTAAAGTAAAATTAATATATGACCTAATCTATGTAAAGTTTGTTCAAACTTGAGAGACACATATTTTACACATTTTCATATTTCTTGCGCTTAATTAAAAGCCATCGTAACATTATGCTCTAATATTTTAATAAAGCGAAGTTTATATATAGAAAAACAGTTTACAGGCTATTTACATGATATTCCACGTATGAACTTTTGGTCAGAAGTTATTGTGCTTACTAGGTATTCGGCTACGCCCGACTGAAAATTCCATTCATATTGTAATAGTTTTATTAAAAAATGCCTTAATACCATTTTAAAGTAAAATTGACAGATTATTTAACCTACGTAAAGTTTGCTTGAACCACTCTACATTGCAGTTTAGATATTTTGTACTTTTTTGTATTATTATGTGGTTAATCAAAAACCTTTGGAACATTTACTCTAAAATCATAATAACATGTAGTTTATACAAAATATAATAGTTTCCATGCCTCTGATTATCACCCTGTATGACTCAGTTAAAGTGGGAAATATTCTACCATGCTATGTTATATATGTACCAAATATGAAATAAAACTTCAAGTCCAACAGAAGTTATCCTGTTTAATAAATATTCGAAGTCGAGCGTTGCCGACTGCAACTTTTATACATTTCATAATAGTCTTATTAAATATACAACATGTTTCAAATTAAAATTTCATGCCAGAATTTATCGCTGTTTATTAGGTATTATGTAACGCACGACTACAAGTTACTTCGTTACTAATAGTCGTATTAAACATATCTCAATAACAATTGAATCAAGAACTTGTGGAACATTTCGCTCTAAAATCATAATAAAAATAGTTTATACAAAATATGTTAGTTTACACTCCTCTGACGGCAACCGTGTTTGACAGATATGATCCAATTTCAATGGGAAGTGTGCTGCCATGAGTATATAGTTTAACCGGTGAGTCAGCTCCTTATAATTATATCATAGGTGACGGGTGAGGGAAAAGTGGTGAGTCATCGGCGCGGGAAAAGGGCCGAAGTGATGTGTAATAGGTGAATCATATGATGAATTATAGAGTTGGGGAAGTGATGCCTCATATGATGAATCATGGGGGTGGACACTTCTGATGACTAATAGGGGTTAATCATGGGTGCTGGGGGAAGGGTTGATGGAGAAGTGGTGTTTAGATCGGAGCTAGACGAGCACTTTCGGTGCGTCATGTGATGAATGAGAGGTAGGGGAAGGTAATAGGGTCGACTCTACTATTATAAATGTATTGCAACAGAAGTGGAAGAGCAGTTAATATTCAGTACTTTCTGGGCTATCATATAGTAAAGAACTCAAGAGCTAAAAGTCAATGTTGTGCAACCATCTGGATTATTTCAAGTGTTTAATACTTTCTGCGATTCTTTCTCAATGAGATCTGAACGACTTCTATACAGTAAAGAACTCGAGAGCTGAAAAGTGAGTGTTGTGCAGACATCTTCAGCTACGCAATATTTTCTATATATATTTTTTTTCACCTATATATTCATATATTATCGTGGCCATTTCTGATTATGATTTATTAACACTTAATGCAATGATCAATGTAAATACTGACGTTTTGGAGCAAAAGCCTATATCATCATTAAAATTAAATAAACCCTACATCATAAAGAAAATGTTAGTGGTCAATACGCGATTTGGAAAATCAATCGTCGTTGTTTGAGGAAAGCACAATTACAACTTTCAAATCTGTTTTACCAAAACGAGTTGTAGAAATTATAACTGATGGTCCTATAAAATGAATTCATCTGGTGGTAAATACATCCTGACATATTTGGGTCCGATGTATACCAGTTCAAGAACCAGTGCAATGGTACGGTATGATTATAACTGACGAACGATATTTATATTACTTTGTAATTTTTCAATTAGATAATAAATGTAATATAGTTAAAATAATGGTAGGAGTTAACATAGCGTCTGGACTATTCTCACACAGTAAAGAACTCAAGAGCCAAACAGTGTTATTGGTGCGGTACGCAAGAGAGAACACAGTAAGACAACAGACTAATGCCCCGGGAATGAGTTAACATGGAAACTGGAGCAGATGACTGATGGCATTTTCATTCAGGAACTTATGCAATCATATGGATATTGAGACGTCAATTTATGCAAGAATTGTATGGAAACTGTGTTCCAGATGGTGACATTACAAATTGAAAATACTGAACACAGATTTGAGCTAGCGGCTGAGTGGTTGGAGAATGGATTATGGGTTGTGTCACAAAGCAAATGGAGGGATGGAAGGCTAGTTGCCAAGTCCCATCCTATCGAAATATAAATTCCAACGCCCGTATGGAAATTCTTCAGAGTTTAAATATAATAGACCCTGCAGTTAAAAACTTTGTGGCGACCTTGGTTCTACCATTGAAATTATCATTGTTTTAAAATCCGATAATAATGTATCGAGGTCTCTCAAGGCCGTTATTGATTTTAACAGCCCATATATCAGATGGTGTATTGCACAAAATAAGTAGCTCATATATCCCACATGCGGTAAGCCACCTTCAATATAGCATTATTACCGCTCCTGTTAATTCTATATAATAGTTTAAGCATTGTGCCATTCTAAAATTCTTCTTTGTCAATAAAAAATAAGGGTATTTTTCTCTTATATGAAATTGAATGTTTTGGTTGTACTGTCGTGAGCAAAAAATAGGACAACTATTTTTTTCTAATGTAAATCTGTCTCTATTTGCACACTTGCAATGAATTTTGACAAATAACTGACAATGTCACAAAAATTAAAGTTAGATGCACACAACTAGATTTTAGCAAAAATACGTTATAAGACTTGTCCCATTTCTTTGCCCACGACAGTACATATCTCACTATGACTTTCATAATGCAAATTATTTTTTTTTCAAGCGTATAGCAATATTTACATTATATAACGTAACACGTTCTTTAGAAAGAGCCTATCGTTTTACTATATACATTACGCGGGAAAGGAAAATAGCGAATAATGGAACTGTTAAGTGTCAACAGTGGCACTTCGTTGAGCGATGTTGATTTGATAAGCTTTTGAAAAAATTATTTGAATTTAAACGCTAATAGGATCTTATCGCACACACTGATAACGTGCTCATACTACTATCCTCCTTTCCTGGCTAAAGTATATATTTCTAATTTTTAACCTCTCCACAATAAAATTGTGGGAGGTTACTACAATTAATCCAAAATTGAAAATTGAGATTACATCAAATCTTTACGTTTTGAGGTCCCAGGAACTCAAAAAAGTGGTTTTTGGAAAATGTCTATGTGTGTGTGTGTGTGTGTGTGTGTGTGTGTGTGTGTGTGTGTGTGTGTGTTTGTATGTATGTATGTATGTTAGATCACGGTTCACATGAATGACTTTTTAAAAACTTTTATTTAGTTACATGGAGCCAACGTTGGCTCTTGGAGAAGGAATATTACAATAATTAGAAGTGTTTCATTCTAAGTGAGTTTAATAACTGATTCAACAAAGCGTGTTTAGTCATATTTATAACATACAGAACTTGAGTAAGCAAAATATAGAACAAAGAAATTGCAGTTCTGAAGATAAGCAATTAATAAGAGAAGTCGTTATCATGTAATAAGATATGCCTGTGAAGGTTTGTTACGACTAAGTCTTGGTAATAAGCGTATAATTTTATATAACAACTTCCCCCTTAATAAAAAAGTTGATGTTATGCAGCAACTTTTGAAAATTGTTAAAACGTTAAATGAATATAATGCAAAATTAAATTGAAACAATGTTAAATGAATACAAAGCAAAATAATAAAATAATGTAAAAGTTAAAATTGGTAAGCGATAATAAAACATTACATAACGTAATAAGGATAAAATACAATAGTCTAAATTAATAGACAAGGGTAAAACTCCACATGAAAGTCTATGTTAACTCGATGTCCTCTTCTTGGTCTAATACCGGGTCGCCTTCTTGGAGGGATCAGTCTAGGAAATTTGGTAAATACTCTGCTTCGCTCTGAAGGAGGTGAAGGAGGGTTATCCGTTGAGGGTTGGATTCACAATGCTCCACATCTTCTTCTTCTGCATTTACAAGTTATGTAAAGTAGAACTAATAGGATGATGAGAGTGATTATGAAGTATGTGAACCAAGATACATGTTTGGTCACAAAAGGTTCGTTTATGAGGTCATCTAGGTCTTTGGAATATTGCTCTAGTTTGTTTTTAGCAATATCTAAATCTTCTACGTCGAGACTGTTTAATTTAAGCGGTTTTAATTTTGGAATTTCGATTTTGTCGGGCATGTGATTGCAGCATTCAAAAGGAATTTGGATTGGATGTGAATTGTCTTTAATTTCGGAAAAGTCTTTAGCACTGGCTTGTATTCGAGTAATGCCTGCATAGGCGTAACATCCTGGTTGTAGTTTTATGATGGAATTTTTGTTAATTAGCTCTGTTATGGATTCTCTCTTCGGGCAGTTGATGGTAATGTGAAGTGGTTCGGAATTAATTACTAGCCATGTGTTGTGTTCAAGTTCTTGGACGTTGTATCCTTGACTAATGATGAAGGAAGTTTGACAATTTTCTGGGAGTTTCGGCAATGGTTTTAATATTCTAGCTTCACAAATGGCATTTTGGTCGATAGGATATGCAAACAGGTTCGAACATAATTTGGTTCCAAAATAAAGTGGTTTGCATTCTTTCAAATTTTGTATAGGTATGTACATTAAAGAATCATCGTCTCTCGTGATAAACTTTTGTGAAATAGATAAAAAGTGATGTAGACCAGTTCTGTTATCAAGTATAGGTAGGTATAGGGTACAGACGAAAGGTGTTGTAATTTTGAGGTTCAATGAGAGGTATTGTTAAAACAAATATTAAGTTAGAATCTAGTTGAAAAGCTTTTAGTTCAATAATATCCAGATATTGAGCAACTGCTGATAGTTTAATTGGAAGAGGTAAATTGTTCCGTCGCAAACTCTGTGAAATCTCTTGTAACGCCGTTACTAAGTGATCAGGTGTTATGATTGATGAATGAATAATTCCTAATCTGGCAAACGTTATTGAATTTAAAATATCGTTTAGATTGTCTTCGATATACAAATAGCTGGCCATTAATTGTTCGGAAATGTATAGAAATTTTAGTTTTATTTCGGCAGCTTGGATCGTTTGAGTCATGGTTTGAATTGTGTGCTCGATTTCTTTGATATCTTTGTTAAATGTTTCCTCATCAATTTGTAATTTTTGTATAATTGAGTTGAAATTTTTGATAACAGAAGTCGTAACTGAGATTTGATTTTTGATTAAGTTTTCTAATTGATGTTCGTCATTATTTAATTTATTTATACAGTTAGTGTAGTACTCGCCATCTTCGGCGTCTAACTTTCCGGGTATTGATTTGAATATTGTTCCGATAGATACCGTTAAGTATTCCACGTTTATATCTCTGTGTGTCTGAGAAGACTTCGTCAAATTTAATTTTTATAGAACTAGATATCTGTGTTAAAAGGTTAAACTCTGTTTTGACTTCGCTTCTAAACAGAATTGATTTCTGGTCAGCGGCAAATTAACTTTAGTTTCCTGTTTTGTTTCGAGGTTTAATTAAGGTAGCAGAATTTTGAAAAATTTCTTTTGTTTTAAAGGGACCGTTAAATTTGTTTTGTAGTTTGTTCTTAATTTGTGATTCTTTTACATAAAATAAGTCACCTAGTTTGTACTCAGGTCGTTTTTGGGGAACATTTCTGTCAAAGCGAACTTTCGCTTTCTCTTTTTGAGCTTGTGTTCGATTGCGGGCAATTTCAAAATAGTGAGATGTTCTATTGTTTAAATCTCTGACATATTTTGTAATTAGCTCTTTTTAGTTGTGAAAAGTTTCAGGTGGTCTATTAGATGTATGACCAAAGATACGTTCATATGGGGTGAAACCGTGTGTTTTATTTACCGAATTGTTATAGCATATTTTTGCATATGGTGAAATTGTGAAAGGATGTTCGTTCGGGTTTTCAGTTTTATGAATTCTTATCATTTCAGCTAAAGTAGCATGAAATCTTCCTAGGGATCCGTTCGATTGGGAATGTCCTATGCTTGAATACGTCAGTTTTATGTCGTAGAGGGTACAGAGATCTTTGATCAAACGGTTGTCAAATTCGCCACCGTAATCGCAATGGATTCTTAATGGGGTACCATAATGTTGAAAGATAACAACAAAATGTTTACGACGGATTTTGCGGATTTATTCGGGACTGCATAGGCTTGCGTGAATTTAGTTAATTCTTCGCGAATGGTTAGAGCGTAATTTCGAGTGGGGAATTCAAATAGATCGATGTTAATTCTTTTGAAAGGTGTTCTCCGTGATTACTAGAGGGTTATTAGATTTTTCTGGCATACTTTGGTCTTTTGACAAGTTTCGCAATTTTTATAAAATTTTCGACATCTTTAGTTAGACCTTGCCAAGTGTATTTTTCTTTAATTCTCCGAATCGTTTCGTTTATTCCGCGGTGTGGATAATTTTTTTCACTATGATATTGTTCTAGGATTATTGGGATTTGGTCTTCGTCAGGAGTTTGAACAAAGTTTTGACAAATTATTACCTTTAAGTCTTTTTTCTGCAAAAGTGAATGATAAAATTTCAAGTATAGGGAGGTCTAGATTATTTTCCACAAAGTATATTTTAGAAAGATCTAAAATATCTTGATTTTTAAATAATACCAAAAATAGATGTTTAATTACAGATTCAATATCAAGAGATAGAGGGATGATGAAATATCTCCTATGTCTGACTGTTTTGTTCGATATAATATTGATTTTATCGTTGTAAAATTCAGGTTAACATATGTCCTTAATAAGTTTGTGATGGAGGTCTCGTAAATTATTTTGATGAAAGAAAGTCATAATATCTTTGTATTCTCGATGTAAAAGTTGCTTGTTTGACTAGTCTATAATTAATATATTTTTTTAAAAGATGTCAAGTTCGTGTACGATTTATGATGGAATTTGAACATTCTGAAAATTGTTAATTTTTCTTCTTCTAAACATAGTACTGTATATTTGTTATTTTTTTTTTTATTTTTTGTGAAGGATTTACTAATTTATATAATGCATTCTAGCTTTAGGTTACAGTTTAATTGTAAAAAGTTTCTGGTGCATTTTTTCTTATCTTGAATGTTATCTTGTTTATGTGTAAAACGCGTGTAATGAAACATTATAGCGAATATAATATAAGACTAGAGTGTTAGGTATCCTCTGCAGTTCTAGGTAAAATGTTTAATTGATAAATGTACAAGATGTGCTTCTGTGGGAAGTATAAATGTGCTTGTTAGAATTTGTTCGAATTTAATTTATACATTTTCCTTAAGTCACCTTTTGTTTAATCGATAAGAATAAGAGTTAGGGTATTTTATTTCCTATTTCCATTATTGTTACAACTCAATTAGAGGAAAGATTTTTTTTTGTAGAAGTGAATCGAAAATAAAAATATTAATTTACAGGGTGATGTTAGAAATCATTTGAGATGATATAAATCATATAATTTTAAAATACTTTATTTTAATAGGTATAGGAAAGTTTCTGAAAAACGATAGTAAATGACTTTAATGTAAGATAATCTGTTTTGAGTAACTATTTTACTGGAAAGATTTTATTTGGGTGGAAAAAAAATGTTTGTTAAATAATTTTGAAAAATTGTTTATGTTTGTAAAACTTAATTTATTATTTGCTAACGTATGTTTTTTTATAGTGTCGGAATCCGATTAAGACAAAACCTGCAAAATCGCTAATAAAGCTTAAATATAGATTTGAATTTTTGAATAGGCTCGAATTTTAGGTTCGAAAATTCTACAATGTTCATGTGTATGCGTGGTATATGAACTTTATTTTTATTTTGATTGCAAGAAATTGTTCGAATGTTTCTTAGAATTTTATTCACTTTCCGAATTTTCGGTTTGCGAGATATTTCGTTGCCGATTTGAAATGAAGGTTTCGAAATTATGTTAGGTGTTTTTATTTTCAGTTGTGATTTCGAATCGTTTTTTGAAGTGTTAAAAATTGAAATTGTCGGCTTGGGTTTATCTATAGAGTACGATTTTGTATAGGAAATGTTAATTCTTTGTAGGTTAACAACAGTGGAGGTTAAATCTGAGATTTTTGCTTTTTCCTGTATTTCTGGTTTGGCATTAATGTTAGCCAAATTACGTTTTAGTTTAGTTATTTTTTCGGTATGTGATTCATAAGGAATTAAATTATTTTTGTTGCCTAAATTTTGATTTTTAATTTCAAGATGTCTGTGCTTAGGTTGGGAATCCGGCTCTTGATAATTTGCATTAAAAATTGCTTTGAATTTTTGTACTGGTTCCAGCTTAAGGTTAGAGAAACTTACAGTTTTCGGTATCGCATTAGCGTTTAATATTGATGTTAGAAGTTCTCCGTTGTTATCGATTTTTTCAAGAGCATTCGGTAGGCGTACCTTTTCATTTTCCTGGGCTAACAGTATAGCCTCGGTGTTTTCCAAATTACATTTTAATTTGAAAATCTTGTTCATACGTGATTCGATAGGGATTACATTTTTTTCGTTGTCTACATTTTGATTTTTTAAGATATTTAAATTTTGATTTTTTGTGATGTCCAAATTTTGATTTTTTATAGTAAAATTTGTAGTTGGTTGTGGAGGTAAATTTTCTGTAGCTATATCTTCCGTAACTTTAAATAACGGTAAAGTTTTAAAATTTGTGACTAGCTGTTTATTTTTAAAATCTATTCGACATTCATAATGTTCTAGAAAGTCTGCGCCTAATAATCCATCAAAATCTATATCTAGATTATAGATATAAACCTTGTGTGACTCATCTGAAAAGGGGATGAGAACGGATTCGTTGATATAAAATTTTTGATCAGTAATACCCTGTATAGTTACATTTTCAGGGGATCTACGTCTATAATTTTCAGCTGTCTTGGGTTTAAAAATTGATATACCTGCACCTGTGTCTATTAAGATTTTAAATGTCCCTGTTGCGTCTTTCGTATAATATAGATTTTTTTAGTTTACGGGTAACAAGGTACGAGAAAGCGTATTTATATGAACTTTTGTTCTGGGAAGTTCAGCATAGGGTCGATATTGTCGTTGAGGTTCATAGTTTGAATTTGAGTTTCTAGCTCCGTAATTGGTTCGAATTCCTCGTTGGGAGGATCTGTTGGTTGGTCCAAACCTTGGTAAAAATCCTGAGGGTTAGCAGTATAATCCTCGTATTGCTCGCTCTGAGAATTAGCAGTATAATTCTCCGGGGAATTTTGGTTGGTTTCAAAATTATAATTTTCGTACGATTCATTTTGACTTTGGTAATTTTGATAATCGTCGAAAGAGTAGTCGTTATATTGATTATAGTTACATTGATTGTCGTAATTGTCATAAGGTTCGTAATTCAGATGATGAGCTTTTTGCTGGTTAAAGCGATTAAAATTTGGGTTAGGTTGGATAGCTGACGGTCTTCTAATTTATTATTATATTCCTTCTCCAAGAGCCAACGTTGGCTCCATTTAAGTAAATAAATCTTTTTAAAAAGTCACTCATGTAAACCGTGATCTAACATTGGCGCAGTCGGTAGGATCCGTAAACATCATCAGAACAAGAAGCCTAACTGGTAGTGAAGCGTAAGAGAACAAGGAGAACATCTGCAGAAGGTGCCTAACTAGTGCGTGTACATCTACGAGAACAAGGAGACCTTCCTCACTGGTGGTGGCGGATCCCAATCCCTTTACGGACGAAGAACCTACTCATGGAGATGAAATTAACGTAAGTCATTTTAAGAATCATCTCGTTATTTTATTTCATTTTTTTACAAATATTATTTATCACAATTATTTACGTGTATTATACCGCTAATACACTCGGCAAACAAAGCCAATTCTGTTATCAAACAAATCCTATACAAGCTACAACGCAACAATTTTAATTTTAAGTTATTTATTTTCGTATTCACGAAACGACTGTGTATTATACAGTTAATACACAATTCATTTACGTACGCAACAAAACAAGCTAATTTTAATTTAATTCTCGTATCATACTGCTGATACGCAGACAATTCTTTTAGTTCAAATAATCTCTAAATAAAAAGCAAAATGCCAGACAGAGCTCAACCAGAGACAGCTCAACCAATGGTACCGGCATCAGCCGAACAACAACAACAACAACAACTACAACAACAACAACAACCAGAGCAAATTGAGCCTTACAAGCTCTCTGAAATATTTTCTTTAATACCTGAATTTGATGGTAACGCCATCAACCTCCAAACTTTCTTAAACTCATGTCAGTGTGCCCAACGCATGGCAATTCATGACCAGAAAATCTTGTTAACAGTGCATATCAAAAACAAACTAAAAGGTAAAGCTGCCGAACTTATAAATTCGCGCAACCCTGCCACATGGCCAGAAATAAAGGCACTACTAGAAACTCATTTCGGAGACTCCCGAGATTTAACGTCCCTAATTCAGGACCTACGACGAATTCACCAATTACCTAGTGAATCCGCCTTAACATTCGTTTCGCGTTTACAAACGCACAATGCGAAAATGCACGCTGCAGTGCAAAAACAAAATTTAACTTCGGAGCAAAGAACCGCGCAAACAAACCTGATTGAAACTATGACATTAAATAATTTGTTAACGGGTCTAGAACCAAATCTAGGCAGAATAATACGTGCCAGTAACCCTCCGACTATGATGAACGCAATTATTAGAATTCGTAGAGAGCTACAACTCCCTTATTTTGAACAGCAAAAATTCCCAAAAAATAGTCCGGTCAAAAATCCAGTAATTCAACAAAAGCGACCACAAGTTCCCAATCTGCAACAAAAGTTTTGTTCCTTCTGTAAACGGAATGGACATGTAATAAGCGAATGCCGCACAAGGCAACAGTCTCAAAACTTCCAGAGACCAAGTTTCCAAGGAAACCCAAACTTACAAAATTTTTCTCATCAAAACTTTGCACAACCGAGTAATAATCAATTTAGTCAGAGGACATTCCCTCAAAATAATCAGCCAAATCAATCACAGCAAAACAGGCCCTCAGCCGAACCCTAACTTTACGCAACAACGACCATCCGCTATTCAGCCTAACCCGAATTTTAACCGCTTTAATCAGCAAAAAGCTCATCATTTAAATTACGAACCTTACGATAATTATGCCGATCAATTTAACCAATACAATGACTACTCTTTCGATGATTACCAAAATTACCAAAGTCAAAATGAATCGTACGAAAATTACAATTTTGAAACCAACCAAAATTTCCAGGAGAATTATACTGCTAATTCTCAGAACGAGCAATACGAGGATTATACTGCTAATCCTCAGGATTTTCGTTTAGATCCGGAGTACCCCACGGATACTCCAACACAACAAATAGACCAATTCGACCAAATATCAAACCAAATACAAACAATGAATCTCAACGACAGTTTCGATCCAATGCTGAACTTCCCAGAACACACGTTCATGTAAATACGCTTTCTCACACCCTATTAACCGTAAATTCAAAAAATCTTTATTACATCAAAGACGCAACCGGCAAATTTAAAATTTTGATTGACACAGGTGCAGGAATTTCAATTTTTAAACCTAAAACAGCTGAAAATTATAGACGTAGATTCTCTGAAAATGTAATTATACAGGGTATTACTGATCAAAAAATTTATATCAACGAATCTGTTCTCATCCCCTTTTCAGATGAGTCACACAAGGTTTATATCTATAATCCAGATATAGATTTTGACGGACTACTAGGCGCAGATTTTCTAGAACATGACGAATGCCAAGTAGACTTTAAAAACAAACAACTAGTCACGAATTTTAAAAACGTACCATTATTTAAAGTCACGGAAGAAACTACAGTAAATTTACCTGTACAACCAACTAGTAACATCAGAAACCAAAACCCAAATTTAAGCAACATCAAAAATTTAATTTCTATCGAACCTCGCATGGAAAAAATCTGTAAATTAAAATGTAATTTGCAAAATACCGAAGCTATACTGTTAGCCCAGGAAAACGAGAAAGTACGCTTACCAAATGCTATTGTCAAAATCGATAACAATGGAGAATTTTTAACCTCAATTATAAACGCGAATGCAATACCAAAAACGGTAAATTTTTCTAACATAAAACTAGAGCCAGTACAAAAATTCAAATCAATTTTCAATTTAAACACTCAAAATTCTGACTCACACCTACAGACGGACAGATCCTTCGAAATTAGGAACGAATTGCGCTTGGATCATCTAAACGAAGAAGAGGCCGAAATAGTAACGCAGCTTTGTTTAGACTTTCAAGATATATTCTATTTGGAAGGAGACAATTTAACTTTTACTAACGAAATTAAGCATTCCATTGACACGAACGATTCAATACCGGTTTTTACAAAATCATATCGCTACCCTCATATTCATAAAGAGGAAGTCAAAGCACAAGTCTCTAATATGCTTGATCAAGGCATCATTAGACCTTCGATTTCTCCCTGGTCCTCTCCGGTTTGGGTTCTACCTAAAAAACTCGACGCCTCCGGTAAACAAAAATGGCGAATTGTAGTGGACTACAGAAAACTCAACGAACTGACTATTGACGATAAATACCCGCTACCCAATATTTCCGACCTCCTCGATCAATTAGGCAAATGTCAATATTTTACATCTTTGGACTTAGCCTCCGGATTTCACCAAATCGAGATTGATGCGAAAGATATTCAGAAAACTGCTTTCACAGTTGAAAATGGTCATTTTGAATTCGTAAGAATGCCTTTTGGACTTAAGAATGCTCCATCAACATTTCAAAGAGTGATGGATAACATTTTATTAGGTATCCAAAATGAACGATGTCTCGTCTATATGGACGATATTATTGTTTACTCCCCTACTATTCACGAGCATATTTCTCGATTAACGGAAGTTTTCAAACGATTACAGAAAGCCAATCTCAAAATTCAACCCGACAAATGCGAGTTTCTCCGCAAAGAAGTCGCTTTTTTAGGACATTTCATTACAAAAGACGGCGTAAAACCGAATCCTTCGAAAGTTGACGCTATTCTAAATTTCCCTCAACCAAAAAAATCAAAAAGAAATTAAATCATTTCTAGGCTTAGCCGGATATTATAGGCGCTTTATCCCTAATTTCTCCAAGATTACCAAGCCTTTAACAAAACTCTTACAGAAAGACATACCATTTCTCTTCGACAATGATTGTATAAAATCTTTTCAAGATTTGAAACAAACATTAACGACAACTCCGATATTAATCTACCCTAATTTTGATGAACCTTTCGTTCTAACCACTGATGTGAGCGCATTTGCCGTCGGCTCAGTGCTGAGCCAGGGGCCCATTGGCAAAGATTTACCCATTGCCTATGCTTCTAGAACCTTGTGCAGTGCAGAAACTAAATATTCAACGATTGAACGCGAGCTTTTATCCATAGTATGGAGTGTAAAGCACTTTAGACCATACCTGTATGGTAGAAAGTTCAAACTTATCACCGACCACAGACCACTCACCTGGCTATTCTCTATAAAAGATCCAGGAAGTAGACTTGCTCGTTGGCGACTCAAATTAGAAGAGTACGATTACGAAATAATTTATAAACCCGGCAAAGTCAATAAGAACGCGGATGCACTTTCCAGAATCAAAATTAATCATTTTTCTGAATGTTCCAAATTCTATTCAAAGGTTCTAGCCGCGAATGACGAAGAGTCAGACGACGACGAAAACCCATACAATAACGAGATCACTGACGAACAAATTTCCCATGAATTCGAAACTTTCGCTAACTTATATAAGACAACATCTTTAATTGACTATTCGAAAATCAAAGCCTCGAACAAACAACTTTTGTATCGAGAACACAAAGATATTATAACTTTCTTCCAACAAAATAACCTACAAGACCTCCATCATAAAATTATCGAAGACATATTCGAAGAAAACCCCGAATTTCATAACGATAAAATCAATATTGTATCGAGCAAAACAGTCAGACATAGGAGATATTTTATCATCCCTCTACCTTTTGATATCGAATCTGTAATTGAACATCTATTTTCGGTATTATTTAAAAATCAAGACGTCCTAGATCTCTCTAAGACATACTTTGTCGAAAATAACTTAGACCTCCCCATTCTTGAAATCCTATCATTCATTTTTGCGGAAAAAGACTTAAAAGTAGTAATTTGTCAAGATATCGTCAGAACTGCCGACGAAGATGAAATTCCAATTATATTGGAGCAAAATCATTTTGGTAAAAATAATCTACACCGCGGAATAAATGAAACGATTCGAAGAATTAGAGAAAAATACACTTGGCAAGGTCTAAATAAAGACGTTGAAAATTTTATAAAAAATTGCGAAACTTGCCAAAAGACTAAAGTATGCCGGAAAAACCTTAATAACCCTCTGGTAGTCACAGAAATCCCAAGAACACCATTCGAAAGAATCAATATCGATTTATTTGAATTCCCAACTCGAAATTACGCTTTAACTATTCGAGACGAGTTAACTAAATTTACACAAGCCTATGCAGTCCCGGACAAATCCGCAAAATCCGTCGTAAATACCTTGTTGTTATACTTTCAACATTACGGTACCCCGCTAAGAATCCATTGCGATTACGGTGGCGAATTTGACAACCGTTTGCTCAAAGATCTCTGCACCCTCTACGACATAAAATTAACTTATTCAAGCGTAGGACATCCCCAATCGAACGGATCCATAGATATATTTCATGCTACTTTAGCCGAAATGATAAGAATCCACAAAACTGAAAACCCAAACGAACATCCTTTCACGATTTTACCATATGCAGTAATATGCTATAACAATTCGGTAAATAAAACACACGGTTTTACCCCATATGAACTTATCTTTGGTCATACATCTAACAGACCACCCGAAACTTTGTACAACCAAAAAGAATTAATAACTAAATACGTTAGAGATTTAAACAATAGAATATCCCACTACTATAAAATAGCCCGTAGTCGAACACAATCTCAAAAAGAGAAAGCAAAAGTTCGCTTCGACAGAAATATTCCCCAAAAACGACCTGAATACAAAATAGGTGACTTAGTTTATGTAAAAGAATCACAAATTAAGAACAAACTACAAAACAAATTTAACGGTCCCTTTAAAATAAAAGAAATTTTTCAAAATTCTGCTACCCTATTAAATCTCGAAACAAAACAAGAAACTAAAGTAAATTTTGATAGAATGAAACCATATACTGAAAATTAAATTTATTTTCAGGTTTCTCCTGCTGTTCGGATCAGCACTCTGTCAATACAAAATTACCCCGATCAATAACACTGTTGGTGTATACTATCACCAAGACACGGACATCGTGGTGACAAATGATAAATGGACTCTGCTAGTGCATAAAAATATTTCATCCCTTAAACTAGCTTTTGACAAAAATCAAAATAATTTAGACAGAATCTTGAACACCCTCGATGGTTCTGACCAAAAATCAATCCTGTTTAGAAGCGAAGTTAAAACAGAGTTTAACCTTTTAATGCAAATAGCTAGTTCGATAAAAACGAAATTTGACGAAGTCTTTTCAGACACAAAGAGATATAAACGCGGAATACTTAACGGTTTCGGAACAATATTCAAATCAATTACCGGAAACTTAGACGCCGAAGATGGCGAGTACTACACTAACTGTATAAACAAATTAAATAATGATGAACATCAATTAGAAAACTTAATCAAAAATCAAATCTCAGTTACAACTTCTGTTATCAAAAATTTCAACTCAACTATACAAAAATTACAAATTGATGAGGAAACATTTAACAAAGATATCAAAGAAATCGAGCACACAATTCAAACCATGACTCAAACGATCCAAGCTGCCGAAATAAAACTAAAATTTCTATACATTTCCGAACAACTAATGGCCAGCTATTTGTATATCGAAGACAATCTAAACGATATTTTAAATTCAATAACATTCGCCAGATTAGGAATTATTCATTCATCAATCATAACACCTGATCACTTAGTAACGGCGTTACAAGAGATTTCACAGAGTTTGCGACGGAACAATTTACCTCTTCCAATTAAACTATCAGCAGTTGCTCAATATCTGGATATTATTGAACTAAAAGCTTTTCAACTAGATTCTAACTTAATATTTGTTTTAACAATACCTCTCATTGAACCTCAAAATTACAACACCTTTCGTCTGTACCCTATACCTATACTTGATAACAGAACTGGTCTACATCACTTTTTATCTATTTTACAAAAGTTTATCGCGAGAGACGATGATTCTTTAATGTACATACCTATACAAAATTTGAAAGAATGCAAACCACTCTATTTTGGAACCAAACTATGTTCGAACCTGTTTGCTTATCCTATCGATCAAAATGCCATTTGTGAAGCTAGAATATTAAAACCATTGCCGAAACTCACAGAAAATTGTCAAACTTCCTTCATCATTAGTCAAGGATACAACGTCCAAGAACTTGAAGACAACACATGGCTAGTAATTAATTCCGAACCACTTCACATTACCATCAACTGTCCGAAGAGAGAATCCATAACAGAGCTAATTAACAAAAATTCCATCATAAAACTACAACCAGGATGTTACGCCTATGCAGGCATTACTCGAATACAAGCCAGTGCTAAAGACTTTTCCGAAATTAAGGACAATTCACATCCAATCCAAATTCCTTTTGAATGCTGCAATCACATGCCCGACAAAATCGAAATCCCAAAATTAAAACCGCTTAAATTAAACAGTCTCGACGTAGAAGATTTAGATATTGCTAAAAACAAACTAGAGCAATATTCCAAAGACCTAGACGACCTCATAAACGAACCTTTTGTGACCAAACATGTATCTTGGTTCACATACTTCATAATCACTCTCATCATCCTATTAGTTCTACTTTACATAACTTGTAAATGCAGAAGAAGAAGATGTGGAGCATTGCGAATCCAACCCTCAACGGATAACCCTCCTTCACCTCCTTCAGAGCGAAGCAGAGTATTTACCAAATTTCCTAGACTGTTCCCTCCAAGAAAGCGACCCGGTATTAGACCTCAAGAAGAAGAGGACATCGAGTTAACATAGACTTTCATGTGGAGTTTTACCCTTGTCTATTAATTTAGACTATTGTATTTTATCCTTATTACGTTATGTAATGTTTTATTATCGCTTACCAATTTTAACTTTTACATTATTTTATTATTTTGCTTTGTATTCATTCAACATTGTTTCAATTTATTTTTGCATTATATTCATTTAACGTTTTAACAATTTTCAAAAGTTGCTGCATAACATCAACTTTTTTATTAAGGGGGAAGTTGTTATATAATATTACACGCTATCTTATTGCGACTTAGCCATAATAAACCTTCACAGGTATATCGTATTTCACGATAAAAGCTTCTCTTATTAATTGCTTCTCTTCAAGATATCATATTACACCTTTGTTTCTCATAACTTGTGCAGACTGCAGAACTGCAATTCCTTTGTTATATATTTTGCTTACTCAGGTTCTGTATGTTATAAATATGACTAAACACGCTTTGTTGAATCAGTTATTAAACTCAGTTAGAATGCAACACTTCTAATTTATTATTATATTCCTTCTCCAAGAGCCAACGTTGGCTCCATTTAAGTAAATAAACCTTTTTAAAAAGTCACTCATGTAAACCGTGATCTAACATGTATGTATGTATGTATGTATATATGTATGTATGTATGTATGTATGTGGATACTATAGCGCCAAAGCTAGGGAACAGATATTGTTCAAATTTGGCACTGGGATAATATTGGTAACGTATATGAGCTGAGAATGTTTTTATGCAGATTGGATGACGTTTAGTGCCCCTTTTTATATAAACTTTCTTATTCTCTGATGTGGCGATCAGTTCACTTGCTGAGTAAATATAAGTTTCACCAAGTCTTAAGTAACCAGGGAAAGAAAGAAAAAACAAAAATAATAACAATTTTTAAATAAAAACAGAATAACATGTATTATTAAAATGTAAAACCAAAACACCTTTTAGTCTTCGAAAATATAGATAGATAGATAGATAGATAGACTTTTATTAGTTCTTTGTGCCAATTATACATTGGATAGAACAGGTCAAGAACATAGATAAAAAAGAAATACATTACAAAAACATTACTAAAAAAATAGTATCTACATACACACATATGACTAGATTAAAATTTCAAACAAACATATTGAATTTTATTCATTTAAATATTCATCCACGGAGTAACAGCATTTACTACATAATAATTTGAAAAGTTTAGATTTAAACTGCTGTATATTTTTTGCCATTTTTACATCAGTCGGCAGTTTATTAAATAAATAGCTGCCAGCACATATTGGAGATTTTTTATACATCGTCAGGTTATATTTATTAATATATATATTTTTCTATTTCGCGTATTGTGTTCATGTTTGTCGCAGTGTGTTGGTAATTTATTTTTTATACCATATAATATATAAATAACTTGTATAAGTAAACCGACGTAACAGTGAGCAATTTGTTGTTTTTGAAGGTATCGCGACAAGATTCCCTGTATCCCATGTTAAATATTACTCGTAATACTCTCATTTGCATCACAAAAATTCTCTGTATATCCACACTTTGACCCCATGTTATTATATTATAAGAGATTTTTGAATAGAAGAGAGCATAATACACGTTTATTAAAGAGTCTTGATCTAAACTATTTTTCAGCATATTGATTGCAAAGCATGACTGACTTAGCTTAGCACAGAGTTGATCAATATGATTTGTCCAACCGAGATTTTCATCTAAAATAACTCCTAGAAAATTTGTGTCTTTTTGTGTGTTTAATTGATGATTATTTAGATGAATATTTATATTTTTGTATATATTTTTTCCATGGGTTTTAAATAATACACATACAGTTTTATCATAGTTAATAATGAGCCTGTTGTTATGACACCATGAATTAAACTCATCTAGGACTATGTTGACTATGTCTTCAAGTTCTTCCAGACTCCTAGACGAAACAATTATTGAAGTGTCGTCTGCATACATAAAGATTTTTCCATGTGTTATAGACTCAGGCAAGTCATTTATGAATAGTAAGAATATCAAAGGGCCAAGTACACTACCCTGAGGGGTCCCTATTGATATATCATATTCATCCGACAGAGCATTCCCGTTTTTAACCAAAATTTTCCTATCAGTCAAATACGATATTAACCATTCATTAACCTTTCCTCGAATTCCTATTTTCTCCAATTTCTCTGCAACAAACGGTATATGTAGAGTGTCAAATGCACTCGACAAATCAAAAAATAAACCGATTACATATTCTTTTGAATCTAATCTTTCATATACCGTCTGAACCAGATCCGTTGCTGCTGTTTCTGTAGAAAAACAACCCCTAAAGCCATGCTGTGAGTTTGTTAGTATATGGTATTTTTCTAGGAATTTAGTTATTCGTTTCGCCATTGTTTTTTCTATAATTTTAGAAAATGCGCTTAATAATGAGATGGGCCTATAGTTTCTAACATCGTTACTGTCACCTTTTTTAAAAACTGGGATAATCAGGGCAGTTTTTAATTTTTGTGGAAAAACGCCGAGTTCCACAGACTTGTTTATTATGAGGGCAAGGCACATAGCAAACTCGTCGGAATACTCCTTAATTAATTTGATTGGAACTTCGTCTATACCCGTAGATTTTTTATTTGCAAGTTCAAGTATGACACCTTTTACCTCATGCGCAGTGACTGGTTCAAAGAATATCGTGTTTAAGTTATAACCCTTGGTCGTAGTACACTTATCAGATAAATTAGTAAAATGTGAGTTAAGTTTTGCTTTTATATTAATTGAAAAATGATTTGCAAAAACATTTGCAACTTCCTTAGTGTCCATGACGACAGTGTCATTGTAATTTAGTGTAATGTTTCCTCGAGTTTGTTTATTTCTGTTTAGATTTGAGTTTACTATATTCCATAGGGTTTTTGTTTTGTTTGCAGATACTTCGATTTTGTTTTTATTATACAACTGTTTTTCTTTTTTCAGATTCTGTTCATATTGTTTCTTTTTATTTTTATATAAGGTATTTAGATTTTCGTTATTAGATTGTTTTCTTAAGTAATTTAAGTTTTTTAAATTTGCAGACTCCTCTTTTAATTCTGCTGAAAAATGAAATTTTTTTGCCTTTAAATTCCCCATCAGTTTTTTATTAGGAATGTTTAATTCAGGGAAAGCAGTTTCGAAACTGTATTCAAAATGCGACCAGAAGATATCGAAGTATTGATCTATATTGAATATATTATCAAGGTTGGCCAGTAAGTCTAAGTGTGCATCTTTAAAAGTGAACTTAAAATTTTTTATGTTGTTGGGACTAATATTTCAACTAGTAGTTGGTACACTGTCTTGTCGATTGCTTTGTTCATTAAAATTTGAGCTTAATAATTGGGCAGAGTGATCTGATATGCCAGGATCGGTGATTTTGACTTTAACGTTAGTGTTATTTGTAATCATATAATCAACTGCAGTTTGTGATATGCCAAGAGGGCTGACTGCGGTTCTAGTTGGTTCATTTATTAGAGATGTGAGACCAAAACTGCTCAACAAATCGTGTAACATGCTATTCTCTCCACTTCTTTTTAATTTATTTACATTCAGATAACCACATATATATATAGACGTGTATTTATTTATTACGATTTCTAGTAACTTTGTCAGTTGTCTGATAAATACATTATAGTCACCGCTTGGTGATCTGTATAAAACTACTATGCATGTATTTTTATTAAAACATATGGCAGAGCATTCAAAGGACAGATCTACAGATAGATTATTTAATGTTTGGATCGATTTACAGTTGTTTATATATTTATTTTCGTTTTTTATAAAAATTTCAGTGCCACCATGGATATGAGAACGCCTACAATAATTAGAGATAATGTTATAACCCTGAATATGTACAAAATTGATTTTCTCTTGAGTTAACCAGTGTTCACTAATGCAGAGAAATATTGGGCTTAAGTCAGAAATGAAATGTTGTAACATATTTACCTTGTTTGCTAGGCACTGTATATTAATATGTAGTAAATGCCACTCTCCGGACGGTTTAGATATATCTTTCTTATCCTTGGAGACGAAAAAACTGATTTGAAGTAACTATTTCACTTTCGCTGTTTATTTGTTGATTTTCTAATAGCGAATTATTTCTGATTTCATTGTTCTGACAATTTAGTGAATCCATTTCTTCTTGTAGACTAGGACCATCCATACTATTATTTGGGAGTTGATTAGAAGTAACTACTTCATTATTAACTTGTTGATCTTCTAGTAATGATATATCTCTTAAGCCGTCATTGTTTTGATTATTTAACAAAATCATTTCTTCTTGCAGTCTAGGTCCATCCGTGTTATTATTTGGCAGTTGATTAGAAGTAACTATTTCACTGTTTATTTGTTGATTTTCTAATGACGAATTATTTCGTATTTCCCTGTTGTAAGTACTCCTGATTGTTTTTATAACTGTATTCTTGTTCAGATTCAATTTAAAGGACTTTCGTATACTGTACATTATACTTCTGCAGAGTTTGTATTTGGTTTGATTAACATTGGTTGAGAATTTAATTGAGATATTCTTGTTTCTACTGCAATAGTTATCTAAGCATTTTGCTATTATGTCATTTATCCTATGGTCCTCAGGTTTGTTACACTTCGATAGTAAAAACAGATTTGTCAGTTTACCTAATGGTAATAAGCATTTTAAAGCAGAATGTAAATCTTTCGAATTACTGATATTATTCGTATTGAACATAACTATGACATAATCATCTTGACCGTACTGAATCGTAGTATTAAAAATATCTCTTACGAGTTCCTTGAAGTCTACACCCGGTTTAACAAGTCCCTCAGCTTGAAATTGGGTTTTATCAAGAAATGAGCCTTGCACACGAAAATCTTTGTTCATTAAGAATTTTAGCACAGTTAACACCAAATTCGTCTCCAATGATCAAAATTTTATTTACCTTTTTACCAATGAGACTGGAAACTACTTCAGATCTAGCCTCCTTTATGTTTGTTATGTCGATTAGTTCAGCACCAGCTTCCTTATCACTTAGGCCTGCTTGAGCATCACCGTCAGCTTGTTTGTTGCATTTAATTTCATCCAATTCTGGTAGTGGGATATGCCGGTTCCCTATTTGTGGGTGTGTTTTATTATGTCCGTCGTTCATTATATTTGGTACACCCTGTATACGCAAATCATGTTCTAGTGTTAGGCTCGTATTTGTATAGACGTCTTTCTTTGTGTTCTTTTTATCTGTCTGAGTGTTGCTAGTTTTTGTTTCTTTATTTTTTTGGTCTATGTTTTTGTTGAGTTCAAGTATTTGTTCATTTAATTCACTGATTAGTTTTTCTTGCTTCTCTATAATTTTATTGTGTTCTTCCTCACTATTTATCATATCTTGCATAAATAATTTATGGTCGTTCTTTAATTTTTGAATATACCTATTTTTAATTTCACTGTCTTCGGTAAGTTTGTCGATTGTCTTCTCCAGAATACTTCTTTCGTCATCATCTTCACTAATATGGCATTCATCTGCCGGCTTACAACAAACTATTTTGTTTCCGTTAATAAATTGTATCTTATTTTTATATTTAGGTAAACAACATTTGTGTATGATATTAAAGCACTTAACACACACATAGTGTATGAATTGTTTAGTTTTGCAACACTTGAAACTAACAAATGCAGAGCTGCTAGAACCACAACTGATTTCAACCATGGCTACTATATACGTTTTAAATATCAATTTGAACTTTTAATTATAGATATATATTTAACTAATCCATATGTCTATAAATTAGTGACCCCGAAAAGGAATACCCCGAAAAAGAATACCCTGAAAAAGAATACCCCGAAAAAGAATACCTATAAATTGGTGACTCCGAGAAAGAATACTCTTAGGTCAGTGACCCCGAATAGGAACGTCTATAAATTAGTATTTCTCTGGCATGAAGTATGAAGTTATATTTTTAAAGCAAACAAAATCATCTATAAATTAGTAACCCCTGAAGAGAACATCTACAAATCGAGTATCTATAAATTGGTTGAGCATCTATAAATTAACGGTATATAAATTGATATTCCTGCAAATTGATAATCCTAACATTTCCAATTAATTGATTATCCCGACGGAAGGTCTAAACCGGAAGATTTAAATTACCTTACCCCGAACACCTTCACTCATAACTCTGGAATGTATAATTTAGAATAATATATATTTATAAATATCCCTGATTCGAACATCCTAAGAAGCGTAGAATAGGATACCACAAGCCACGAATTGATTTTTGGAAATATCATATCCCCCTTAATATATGGTCATGTGTTTAGAAGTATTAGCCTGAATCAACACAATACTTTATTGGAAACTATTTTTTCAACTCCCAAGAAAATATACTTGGACGACTCCTCAGGAAGATTGCTCCCAAAACTTTATTTATTTGGTAAGTGAATTGTTTTGCCATTTGTCATTATTCTCCGTTATTTAAAAGAATCAGTCAGTCATTTCAATGGCACCTCCTACAGAAAATATTTTATTGGATGACATACCAATTTCATGAGGTGCTGGGACATCTCATGGTAATTACGGCACGACCATTAAACTGACACCCTTTTGGGTATCCAAACCAGAAATATGGTTTACTCAAATTGAATCGCAATTTTCTATTCACAGGATCGTTAGCAATCGAAAAAAATACGATTATGTCATTGCCAGTTTATCCCCGGAAATTATTACGACGGTGCATGACGTTGTCACAAATCAGCCGGAAAGAGATCTATATGATAACTTGAAAAATATTCTAATTTCTCGTTTGACCTCAAACGAGGAAAAGCGGTTAGAGGACCTACTCTCTGGTTACCAGATGGTCAACCTGAAACCATCAGATTTTTACCGGTCGATGCTATCAACAGTCGGAGGTTCCCATGTGGTAAGCCAGGAGCTCCTGGTCAAATTATGGAAGCGGCGATTGCCTAAAACCATTTTCATCGCAATCACCGCGTCCGGGAAAACCGAAATTAAAGAGTTAATTGACATCGCCGATCGTATATGGGAGTCGTGTTAAAATTCGATGACCAATTCAATTTGTAGCGTTGATCCCACAGTTTCTACGTCAAATTTGATCGCAACATTTCAAGATACGTTAAATCAAGTGTTACGCAAACAGGAAATCTTTACATCTCAATTACATGCTATTGAATCTAAAGTTTCTTCAATAACTTCCGCTGCTCCTACAGTTACTAGCACCTTTTGCGATAATTGTAGAAGTCGACTCGACTCAAGAAATCGTAGAGGCTCAAGGCCCCGTTCTAATAATCGAAGTGGTACCAGCGTTAGATATAATCCTTCTAATCCCAAAGTTTGCTATTACCATCAACTTTATGGTCGTAAAGCATTTAAATGTCTCGGAGATTGGTGCAATTTCGCCAAAGATGTCAAAACCGACAATCAAAGATGACTAAAAGTCAATGATATTTTGACAACTGACGTTAATATTTCAGATACTAAACGTCGACCCTTTATATTTGATAATGCTAATAACTTAGAATTTCTCATTGACACAGGCGCTGATTTATCAATGGTACCTCGGAATCTGTTAACAGATACTAAAAGGACCCCAATGCTGTATTGACAGCTGCTAATGGCTCTATTATAAATACCTTCGGAAAGAAATTTTTGAAAATTGATTTAAACTTACGTAGGGTATTTCCTTTCGTTTTTAATATTACAGATATCAATGTCCCGATTATCGGAGCAGACTTTTTATCTCATTTTGGTTTAATTGTTGATTTGAAAAATAAATGTTTAATCGACAATATGACTAGTTTGTCGATATATTTATTTTCTAACAATGGTCCGTTACATTCTCCTAAGTTATTTAGCATATCAAATTAATTCACTACATTACTTTTACAATTTCCTAGTTTAATTAGCTCCCCAAATTGCAATTTGCCCGTTAAACATTCCGTAGAGCATCATATTGTTACAGAAGGTCATTTACCTTTCTCACGCCCACGTAGGTTGGATAACATTAAATTTAAGATAGCTCAGAATGAATTCAATACTATGGTAGAATTAGGCTTTCGCGTTGCTTCTTCTTCTTCCGTATCCTCACCATTACACATGGTGGAAAAAAAAGAAAATAACGATTGGAGGATTTGTGGAGACTATCGTCATCTAAATTCAATTACTGTTCCTGACAGATACCCGTTACCCCACCTCCACGACTTTAACTCACAGTTGTATTGTTGTGTTACTTTTTCAAAAATAAATTTGGTACGGGCTTATCACCAAATACTTGTCGCAAAAAGTGACGTTTTTAAGACAGCGATTACTACTTTTTCGGTTTGTTTGAATTTGAGCGTATGCCTTTCGGCTTACGTAACGCCGGTCAAACTTTCCAACGTTTCATGAACGAAGTTTTAGTAGGTTTGCCCTTCATTTTCGTCTATTTAGACGACATTCTGATTGCAAGTAAATCTAGTTCAGAACATTTAGAGCACTTGAAACTTGTTTTTCAGAGGTTAGAATTATATGGCATAAATATTAAACCTTGAAAATGCATATCAGGTGTCAGTTATTTGACATTTTTAGGACACAATGTTTCTTCAGCCGGTATTTTACCTTCTTCCGAACGTATTGATGTCATTAATAATTTTCCCTTACCTACTACAGTCAAACAACTTCAGCGTTTCATAGGTATGGTTAACTTTTATCACCGTTTCATACCTTCTTTCGCTGAAATTTTAATTCCTTTACATGCATTTTGTACTACCTTACTACATGATGAAGTTAAAATAATAAATGATTGGCCCGCCGACTGTCTTCACAGTTTTTCCAGAGCCAAAGCAGCTATAGCTGGTGCAACCTTTTTAGCGCATCCTCATTGTAATGATAGCTCATTTTTATCGCTGACAGTTGATTGTTCAAATGTCTCTATGGGGGCAGTTCTTGAACAACGCGATGACAAAGGTGTACTTGCTCCATTAGCCTTTTTCTCACGAAAACTTACTTTAGCACAGTCAAAATACAGTACCTTTGACAAGGAACTTCTTTCTTTGTTTACAGCTACTAAACATTTCAGATTTTTACTAGAAGGTCGCACATTTATTTGCTTTACTGACCATAAACCTTTGGTCACAGCATTATTCACTAAAACTGAAAGATCTCCCAGGCAAACTAGACATTTAGAATTCATTGCTCAATTTGCCTGCGAAATTAGACATATCAAAGGAAAAAATAACATTGTTGCTGACACTTTATCACGTGAACATGATACGTCTTCTTTACAACAATGCATTTCCCCAATTGTTACCCAAAAGTCTAACCTAATTGATATTAACTTTGACTTAAATTTATTGAGCGAAGCTCAGGAAGATGATTCTGACCTTAAATTTTTATTATCAGATACTTCATCGAACACAAAGAGAACTTTTCATTTAAAGAAAATTATGATTCCACATTCTGACAAGTTTATTTGGTGCGACGTTTCCCACCCTAAACTTCGTCCTTATGTTCCTATCGTTTATAGACGGACAATTTTTGATATATTTCATGGTTTATCTCACCCTGGTATCAAAGCGACTAGAACAATAGTTTGTAAAAATTATTTTTGGCCCAAAATGACTTCAGATTGTAATATCTGGGCAAAAACTTGTTAATACAAGCTGTCAAACTAATAAAGTGACAAGACATACAAGGAGCCCGATTGCTAACTTTGATATTCCTAAAGGACGCTTCGACCACATACATATAGATTTAATAGGACCATTACCTCCTTCTAAAGGTTGTTCTTATATTCTTACTGTGATCGAACGTTTTACTAGATGGCCCGAAGCTTATCCACTTCAGGATATTATTGCAGAAACTGTAGCGCGTACGTTATTTCAGAATTATGTTTGCCGATTCGGTGTCCCTGTCACAGTGACAACCGATCAGGGCGTCCAATTTGAATCGAAACTGTTCAAAGAATTTTCAAGATTTCTGGGACTTCATAGAATTCGTACGACACCATATCATCCTTCCTCGAACGGAATGATTGAGAGGTTTAATAAATCTCTTAAAACTGCTCTGAGAGCTAAAGCTTCTACACCACATTGGGTAGATGAACTTCCTATCATACTATTAGCTCTCAGGACTATCAAGACGATTTGCAATGTTTCTCCGCAGAACTCGTTTTTGGTCAAACTATACGTTTACCAGGTGAATTGTTCATAAAATCATATACTTGTACGGATATTCCTTGTTTTATTACTAAATTACGGACTTCCTTTGATAATTTAACGTTCATTCAACCTTTTCACCATGTTAATTACAAACCATTCGTCAGTTCAGACATATTGACTTGTAAATTTGTTTTCGTTCGGACAGAACGTTTTAAGAAATCTTTTACTCCGCTGTACGAAGGACCTTTTAAAGTGTTGTCCCTTGCAGATAAATTGGTTACTTTTGTTAAAGGAACTAAAGCCGTCACGGAAAATATTGACAGGATTAAACCAGCATATTTATTAACTGACAAATGCGATGTCACTCCACAGTTGATTAAGAATGTTTGTTTTGCTATCGACGAATTGAATGACTGACTGATCTTTTTCTTAGCGGGGGAGTAGTGTGGCGATCAGTTCACTTGCTGAGTAAATATAAGTTTCACCAAGTCTCAAGTAACCAGGGAAAGGAAGAAAAAACAAAAATAATAACAATTTTTAAATAAAAACAGAATAACATGTATTATTAAAATGTAAAATCAAAACACCTTTTAGTCTTCGAAAATACACGTTTTAAATATGAATTGGAATTTTTAGTTATAGATATATATTTAATATGTTTATATCTGACATATAATTTTTTATTGTATCATTCGAAAGTAGATATTATTCTGATTTTAACAATATATCACACTCCACTCGTTTCCACCAAAAAGGAATTGTTCGTTTATTTTATTTTCATTTTTTGAAATATTTTTATAAATATTCGAGTTTGACTTAAATCGTGATTTTAATTTAAAAAACTAGCTGATTTAAAACATGATTTATATGATTTAAAAGAGGCCAAACCTGGTAATATGCAGTTATAGTAATAACTATCAAAAATGTTGTTGCCGCCTTAGGAACCCAAATCTACCACTCTGTGCTCTAATTCCTTGACGCCATTTTGTTTTTGGATCATAATTTTTTTCTTACACGAGTAAGTTTTTAGCACATTTGCTTACATACTATTAATAATTTAGGTACTGGGTACAATATGTCTTGTGTGGTGATGAGGAACAGCAAGTATCTTTTCCATTTTTGCATAGTTATTAATCTCGGCTGTGCCTCGGTCAAATTTTTATACCCAACCAGCTATTCTGCATTCCTGTTTATTCTATTTAGTGCACGACTGAACTCTTAGTAAGCTGCGGAGATGCTACGTGTTCAGGGCAGTTGGAGGTTGGGAGTCCAGGAAAGAGAAATTGACGAACAGTGGCGTTGTCCTATATGAAGAGGGGTGGAGTGAACAGTGATAAGAGATGAAGGATACCAAAAATATGCATCAGATAGACTAAAATACACCATAGGTACTTAAATTTTCAAATTTTGTTGGGATTTTTTTTTCAGGAGGATGTTGGTCACCTGGATATTTCACGCAGGGAGTCATAGAAATTTAATAAGTGTATTGGTATATGTCAAAAATGTTGTTGATACCTTAAGAACCCAAATCTATCACCCGGTGCTCTAATTCCTTCGCCATTTTGTTTTTGGATCATAATTTTTTTCCCACTCTAGTTACAGCTTATCGCCATGCCAGTTCATAATCAATGTTTTTCTACGAATATATCGGTACTAGTCCAATACCTGTATCATTAAAAATCCCACGGGACCAATTTTTGGGACATTTGCTCACAGACTACCAGTCTCGCTACCAGTCAATAGGAACGACAGAAAAAACGAATAAAGTTTTGAAACGTGTCAAAGATGTTTACTAAGGCCTACATACTAAAAATCCCTAACTCTATTTCTCGCCCTCGAGTCGCCATCTTGAAATATGGTTCACTGATTAATTTCTTCGCTTATATCTCCATTGGCGATATCGAAATTATGCTTCATATTGTCAAATAAAGCTTATAAAATTATCTACAAAAAATTTTATATGCAATTTTTCCCTATTATATACTCTTCGCAAGTGCGAAAACGAAGATTATATTGCATTTGATACATGCATTTCTAAAACCGCAAATATATAGCTCGTAGGAAAAAAAATCATATATTTGTATTAGTCATAAAATTCTGAATGAATTTCAAAATGTTCGTCATATATCCGCCTGTCTACTTATCTCTCTCTGTCTGCCTGCCTGTCTTTCCGTTCATTACGTTCCTTGTAAGCAAAATAATCTAAGAGAAAAATGTCCGATTTTATTGAAATTTGGATAATAAGTTAGTGTTAGCTAAAGAAAGAACCCTATTGATTTTGAATAAATCGATTAGTAAATATAAAGGTTATGAAACATTTTATGAAAAAAAAATACACGTGAAGAATGTTGTAATCTTTGATGAGATTGTAGGTTTAAGTGCCATATCTGCAATTTTAAACATATCCCGATGATACAATCTTGATTGTTGAAACTTTGATTAGTGTACTATGAAGTAACTTTGTGTTTATAAAATCTTATCAAAGATATTACAGCAAACTGCACGCGCATTTTTTTCATAAAATGTTTCATAAAATTTATATTTACTGATCAAAATCAATGGAGCTCTTCCTCTAAGTAACGCTAACTTACTGCCCAAATTTCAACAAAATCAGACTTTTTCTCTTAAGTTATCGCGCTCACAAAACCTGACGAACAGAGAAACTGACCGAGAAGCAGACACAACGGACATTTTAAAGTTATTCAGAATTCTAGGAACTGATTTTACTTTTTCTATATTTACGGTTTTAGAAATGCGACGATCAAATACAATTTTCGTACTTATTTCCGAAGATTATAATAATAGATACGAAAAAAATATTTATTACATTTTTTCAGAGAATTTTATAAGCTTTATTTTTTATATAAAACTTAGTTCAGATGTCGCTAATGGTTAGCCAGATATAAGCAAAAAACTTAATGCACCATTTCTCCAAGATAGCTGCTTGAGCGCAAGATATAGAGATGGGGACTTTTAGTATGTTTAACATTAGGCCTTAATGAACAACTTCGCCAAGTTTCAAAACTTTAATAGTTTTTTTCTCTCATTTTCCCTATTTGACTGGAGTAATAACGTATACCGGCGAATAAAATACTAATACTAATAATAATACTAATAAAAATACTAATATTGTCGAGATTCGACGGAGTGGGAATATTTAAAAATGTATCCCAGAAATTATCCTTTAGAGGACTTTCTACCAGCACTCAAATTTTTAATAAACTCGCGTCCCTGTTTCAACGCCATGGAGACCAAGATGAGAATAGGTGGGAACCTTTTTCTAGAAAAGCTCATAACCATTCCTTACTCGCATTTTTAAATATACATCCTCCGTCGAATGTTGACGGGTTTAGCCTAGTTAATTATTTTATTCTTTGTGACCACCATGTACACCTTTTTTTACTAAAACTAAGACAGGTTTCTTCTGTAGCAATTGTGTTAACTACACGGCAAATATTATTGTTTTTCGTAACATTTTTTCCTTAATTAATTTTTTTTGGGGGGGTGTTCAGTCTGTTTATTTTTCCACCAAAACATACCAGACATTTTCCATAACAATAAGCCTCAATTGTTGAAAGACCTAAATTTTCATAACCTAGAAAAATTGAAACGTGAAAATCCTGGAATAGTGATGTTTTCACGATTACAATACTTCTCTTCAATAAGCGAGGGATATAAGGATTTTATAAAAGTATTTTCAAACTTATCCCCTCTCTATTAACACTTTATATTAATTAATTATTCTATTCTTCCCAGTGACCACTTTGTATATGTTTTTTCATTTGGCTTTAGCGCGTCAAAATACTTCAGAAAAGTTAGATCAGAATCTTAGAATAAGACCTTTTTTTCTGTAGAACTATGTTATTAAATGGCAATCTATAAGATGGATCAATAACAACAAAACCTTCATATTTTAATTTTTTTCACCTACTCGAACGTTCGTCATTATTAAATAAATAAGCAATTGCCGTCACTTAAAATGGAAATAATATGTCGTTTCAAGAAGAAAAGAGATATTCTCCAAAAAATAAACAATGTGCTTTATCTTAGAGATTATTAAAACAGAAGTGAAAAAAGCGTAAATTAATTCTATGTTTCCTGCACTGTGCGATACACATGCTCACCGCTTCTACTAGTATGCTCGAGTCTCCTCAGTTAAGTATTAAACTGTGCCCTCAACATTAAGTTTCTCATGAACACGCGGAATTTGATGTAGAGGGCGTCATAAGTACAAAACGCGTATAGTTCGAATGCTGTTATTGACTTATTTATTTAAACTTGCATTTCGTTTTTACGTATGAAAATAAAAATTTAACAAAACAAAAATGGTGATGGCACATCTGTGGATAGGGAGCTTTAGTACAGTAAAATTAATAGTTGACCCGGAACAAATTCATAACAAACTGATTTCTTAGGAATTATATTCTATGGCTATACACAGGACTCTCTGGCTGAAAATCCCAAAAAAATCCGCCATGCAGAAATGAGGAAAAAATGCACCGGTATGTGGAAATTAGGCACTTTTTTTCTTTAATCGGTAATAGCCCACACGGATGACACTTTAAGAAAAAAAGTAAAGAGGCAAAATATTGAGAGAAAGAGCTTTAAGCTTTAAGAGTTTTAATGTGGTATAAAGTCTTTTGCAATCGTTTAAATATTAGCAAAGTTACGGTTGTCAAAATGACATATTAATATATATGTTAATATCCAGTTCTCTGGATTAAGATTGTTGCCTAACTAGACTTGAATTTGCCAATACACTCTATAAATATGATATTTAGTGGCATCGGATGTTGGCGGAAGAACTGTTGAAGTGTTTGAAAATATTTTGCCTAGCAGAAATCTGATTATACCTAACGAACCTCTAATCATTTAACTTATTAGTTTTTTTATTGCCATACCATCTTAAAATAAATTATTCTCCAGTTACTGCAAGCTGATTTGCTTCAGCAAATTTAATTTTGAAAATTAATAGTTACTTAGTTCAATATTATTTTCTAAAACTGAAAATACTGTTTTTTTGCCCTTTTTATAAAATGCACAGGTAGTATCGCATCCGGAGATGGCATGGGTTAATAGGATATTTTTTACTACATTTTCACTTAGTTCTGAACGTAACTTACAGATATTCATTATTTTATCAGATTTACCTCCATCACCCCCAGACAGCACAAGGTTATCCTACGAACATCCTAGGGATATAAAAGCAGGACATATCAATATCCTGAGGATATCCTAAAAGATGCCCACAGACGTTCCTGGGATGCAGAATGTGCACTATTTTCCATATCCTCAGGATATCCCACAAAGGTATTTCTGGATATTCTCAGGATCAACCTGGGACCCTTAGAGGATCTGTTTTATGCCATCCTCAGGATATCCCATAAAGGTATTTTTGGATATCCTCAGGATCAATCTGGGACCCTTAGAGGATCTGTTTTATGCCATCCTTAGGATATCATTGTAGGCTTTCATAGGGCCGTAGTTTACCTAAATAGCCAGACTGCAAGTTGCTCTCAAACAATGTTAGCAACTTGTTACGTTATGCCATTCATTGCTTAAAAAACTTTTTGCATTTCATGGCAAAATAATATTTTTACTACTTGAAAGCATTATGTTAGTATTGTTTACTTGAAACTATACCAGAACATTTAACTTAATAGTAGCAAAAATATTATTTTGGCATAAAATGCTTACAGTTTTGCTATTCTTTGGAGCACACGATGATAGGGTACAAGCTGCCGACTTTGAAAGCAAATTTTCGATCAGTCTTTGCTATTTAGATTTACTGAACAGTGATTTCTTGCACCGTCTATATCGGAACAGTTATTTCTTGGGTATTGTCTTGCACGGTTTACATTGGAACAGTGATTTCTTGGGTATCGTCTTGCACCGTTTATATCGAAGTTCTGAAAAGTCACCTCTACATCACCCCAACTCTATGATAATAAATGTGGTTTTGAAGATACGAGCATATTAAAATTTACATCTTAAACTAATTGACAAATTTCGAAAAAATAGACATTGTCCCCATGATTTTTCCAGTAGAGCCCCATTTCTTTAAGTTATGATCTAAATGTGTTGGCATTCAGAAAGGCAGCCTTTCCAAACTATGATACCTAATAATGGTACAAAACAACAATACTTAAGAAATCAATAACCTTTTACATATTAATATATATATATTTTTTTCCATATCTAATTTATCAATTATAGATTTAATTAGATAGATATTTTGTTTTATGGATAGTTGATATACAGACGATGATGATGTCCTGGCAATAATGATCCCAACAGTACTTATCTTCCCATATACTTATGTTCCATTTTGTATCCTTATTTGTAAACGACTTCATAAAAAAACCAAAAGCACAAGACGTAACTTAATTATTAATAAAGTCAGTAAGTAACCAACAAATTCAGTTCCTTTAAAAGCTATAAAGGGTAATTACAGTAGTAAATAACAAATAGACACGTTATCAATATTTTTATTTTAAAATAAACGAAACAAAATTAAACAAAAATATATATCAATATATATTACCTTTCCGTTTCACAAAAATATGCTAGATACGAGTGACCCATTATGAAAGCGGGGCATCTCTCTAAAATTTTTATTTGTTGACCGATTTAAACTATTTTTTCTAAATGACAGAGCCTCAATATAACTCTACTATGGTGTTAAGTTTAAGAATGAAATTTAAAATTTCACAGCTTACTTCGAATTTTTTTCAACGTCAAAAATCCAAAAAAAGCATTAGCAATTTTTCTTATCTCTAATCTGGTTATGCCACTACATTTTTAGAATATTCTCAAATGGGTGTGGCCGAAATTTAACAAAAAAATATTAGTTTATTACAGAAATATAGCATAATTAAATGTTGTATTGTAGAATTTTTAATCAGTATGGTGACGTATCTAAACACGTTCTAAAGAATGATAATTTACAACAAAGATAGACTCGCTACCAAAAATGACCAGTCTGGACTTTTTGCTTGCTCTTTGTTAGTATAGGTGCAGGGGCGGGGAATGAACATGGCTTACAATGTCCGGGCGGTGGAAGCGGTCATGTTACCTGGTAAATTCTAATTGAAATTCCACATCGATGTTTTGTTGAGACTTAACTCTTGCAATGTGATATATGTTACCAGTCGTCGAGAAATACTCTTGCCAGCATTTCCTATCATCAGGTTCGGCCCTAGGCCCAACCTTTAGCCGTTTCACCACGATTTCCAGGAGTTGGGCTTAGGGTCGAACCTGATGACAGAAAACGTTGGCAAAGGGATTTTTAGATTGTTTTCAACGCCTGGTAACATATATCACATTGCAAGAAAAGTCTCAACGAAGCATCGACATGGTATTTCAATTAGAATTTACCAGGTCACATGCATGACCACTTCCACCGCCCGGACATAGTAATGCTTGTTCACCAGAAAAGATTTGTATCCATAGGCTTTTTAAAACCATGATATATTTCTGCAACAGCAACTAAATTTTCAGATGTAAATAAAGAAACTAAGATATAGGGACTAGATATCTTCGAAGGTCCTGATAAAATGGACAGCTGTATATAAAAATGTTTCAGACTATTTTTGGCTAAATAAGCATTTTTTCCGTTACTTTTGGGGACCAGAACAACTTTTTGGTAGCTACAATTCACTTTTGTTAAAGGGGTGAAGATCCCGATTCTTTCACTAGGCTCTTCATTCTCGCAACACATACTATTTATGATTAGATAATATTATTTAGGTATTATGTAAATCACAACTTACATACTTTTTTTATTTATTATGAAAATACCTACTTTCTGTATATTGTTGCCCTAATCTGGGCACGCTAAATAATATTCTATAATCATAATGAAAGAAAATAAATAAAAAATAATTAATTGTAAAAACATACTAGGTATTTATATTTTCGGCTGATCTAGAAAAAATGTAAAAAATATATGAAGTCTCCAAAAATATGTACATTACAAAATCATGAGCTAAATGAACAGTCAAATAAAAAAAAACTTACACAAACACATATTTCATAAAACTGAAAAAAAACTACTTTTGATAATCGCTTTTCATTAAAATATCTTATCTTCTTTATAATCTACGATATCTAACACTTTTCTACAATTTGTGAGACTACAAACGATTTCCCTATTTATTAGCCTATTAATAATATTATCGGTGTAGGTATCACAAGGGGACACTGTCTCTTTTACCGAGTTATTTATTTCATGTGTTGATATGAAATCGACTCCTCTGCCTGAGGGTTTATTCCACATCATTTTTTCTGATGTACAGGAAATGTATTCCTGTGTTTTTTCTGGACCAATTATATAAAAAATACTCCAGAGAGAGAAGGTATTGAGAAAATACATTAACATTTTGAAAATACTAACCTGTAATTGAGAAATATTCTAAAGAATATCATAAAGCCCCAATATGTTTACAGACGGAATAACTAGTGCACGTTGTGGACACGAACAGGATGACTAAATTGTTTCAAAAAAATAAACATTCTTCTTAAATATACTTAATTTCCAAGTTATAATCAACTGACTTTTTGCACAGTACAACAGTTGCTTGTATAACACCTGAGTGTAAAGAAATGTCAGAGTGAGAACAGGTGTTCAGTAGCTCCCTAAATAGTAGTGAATTAATCTGGTAAAAATTCAAGTTAAAATTGTACAAAGCTGGCTACATCCCGATAGAAGTAATAGATACATTTTACGTAAAGAAAAAATCAAAGCAGTGCAGAGATTAGTGCATTTCAGTGCATTCATTATATTAAAGATTAAAATTGTTGGAGTTCTGTATATAAAGTACTACCACATTGATAAAGGTATGACTAGAAAACCTACTAATCGGGGGTCCTCACAGTCGACTTCTGGTATGTCTTCAGAATATCTAACAGAAGATCAAGTAGCCAAGATATGTGAAAGGCAAGCTGATAGAATACTTGAAAAAATTAATATGAAGTTTGAACAAATCGGCTGCTCCAAGGAAGAACACAGTAACCAACATTTGTTCCAAACTTGAAATTTTCACTCATATGCTGATACTGTGCTGTTCTGCGTCTTTTTATCCAACAGCATTTTATATTCTTTGCAGATAGAACTACCGCTGTTGGCTCGGCTGTTGGATAAAAAGACGCAGCACAGCACAGTATCAGCACATGAGTGAAAATCTCAAGTTTGGAAAAAATGTTGGTTACTGTGTTCTTCCTTGGGGCAGCCGAAATGGAAATTACTTTGAATTCATATGTAAAGGAAGTCACTGAAAACAAAAATAAAATTGAACGTTTAGAGAAGAAGCTTGATGAATGCGAACAGTATAATAGACTAAATAATTTAAGAGTATATGGTGTTGAAGAGCTTGAAGGAGAAGATGTAGAAGAAGTGTTAATAAAACTCTTAAAAAATAAAATGAAAATTACTATTTCTAAAAATGACATAGAAAAGGCTCATAGACTAGGTCCCTATAACGATAGTACATATCGCCCGATTTTTGTAAAGTTCCTGTCGTTTAAAGTAAGAACAGCAATTTATAATGAGAAGAAAATGTTAAAGAAGACAGGCTTTGTAATAAGAGAAGATCTGACCAAAGATCGTCTTAATTTGCTGAAAGAAGCTATCAAAGAATATGGGAAGACAAATGTTTGGACCTCAGGTGGTAACATTTTCGCATCCAATAATAATCAAAAACGTATTATTGAAAGTATCTCAGATATTTATTAAACTTCACCTATTTATCGAACTGGTAAAACTATACTATAAATTCATATATTTCTTATCAGAATATTAAATCTATTTCTTTCTATTTCTTATATAGTACCTACCTTTTTTTTTCGTTTTATATTTCTTTAAGTACAACTTATTTTGTAGGAATTATTAATTTTATACATGTATGCATAAGGTTTAAAAGAAAAAAAATTAAATGTGTTTGTTTTTGTATAATACAAGAAAATGTTAATATTTCTTTTTTGTTAGTAATGCAGTATGTATTAAATTATTATACTCGACTTAAAATGTAATTTCACTGTTTAAGAATTTGTGAAAATTATATAAATTTGCCATTAGTTAATTATGATATTTTTACTCTCACTTTTAGGGAGCTTGAACAAAAATTCGCACTAAACTGACTAGTGAAACTTTAAGCGAATATGATGTAATAGCTGATGATGATGAAACCTCAATGCCCAATTTAAGTATATCTCTCTTAAATGTAAGATCCTTGTACACTATTAATTTGAAAATTGGAAATCTTATATTTTCACACAATTTTGATATATTCTTTATAACAGAAAGTTGGTTAACACCGGAAATATTAATAGCTGATGATGATGAAACCTCAATGCCCAATTTAAGTATATCTCTCTTAAATGTAAGATCCTTGTACACTATTAATTTGAAAATTGGAAATCTTATATTTTGTCACACAATTTTGATATATTCTTTATAACAGAAAGTTGGTTAACACCGGAAATATTAATAGCTGATGATGATGAAACCTCAATGCCCAATTTAAGTATATCTCTCTTAAATGTAAGATCCTTGTACACTATTAATTTGAAAATTGGAAATCTTATATTTTGTCACACAATTTTGATATATTCTTTATAACAGAAAGTTGGTTAACACCGGAAATATTAAATTTCATGATAAATATTCCAGGCCATGATATCTACCGCCAAGACAGGTGTACTGGGAGAGGTGGAGGAGTGTCCATTTATATACGGCAGTGTAATAGCATAAAAAATATAAAAGTTATGCATGCTGGAATTAATTTAGATATTGAAAGTATTTGGATCTCAGCAAAAATTAATGGATGTAGGGTTTGTATGGGTTGCGTATATCGTCCGCCTAGTTCAAATTGTAAATCTCCACAGATATTGGCTGACTGTTTAATATCTTCCGATTATGTGCTCTGCTCAGGAGACTTTAATATTAATTATTTAATAATAATATTAATTATTTAAATAAAACGACTCCGGAATGTAAATATGTTGAATCGATATTAGAAACGTTTAATTTAAAACAAGTTGTAGATAAACCTACAAGGGTCAGTCAAGAAAGTAGTACTCTCATAGATTTTGTCATAGTTAATAATCCGAATATCATTCTAAATTCGGATGTAATAAATGTCCCCCAATTTGCGGACCACAACCTTATAACTTGTTTAATAGATATGCCTATAGTTAGGAAAAATAAAGCTCAATTTATCTTGCATCGGGCCATAAAAAATATAAACTTAACAGAATTTGAAGTTCATGCCGGAAATATTTATTGGGAACATATTTCTGCTCTAGACAACATTGATGACAAAGTAGGTTATTTGAACAATAAAATAATTCAACTCTTTAATATTCATGCGCCTTTAAGAAAAATTAAAATTACAAACAAATTAAGCCCCTGGATAACACCGAATATTAAACAAATGATTAGGACGCGTGATAAGGCACTGTTTGAATATCTCTCTAAAAAATATAAATACGACATATGACCAATCTAATGCCAAGTGGACTTATTATAAAGAATTAAGAAACTTCGTTACAGCTTCTATACGACGCGATGTGAAAAAAAGCATATATGCAAAATGTTTTAAACTATAACCATAATAACTTAAAATTTCTCTGGAAAACCTTGGATAAGCTAAACATTCACTCGAAATCAAAAAAGATTAGTATACCGGACGATTTATTAGAGCCAGACAAAATTAATGAACATTTTATCAATTCAGTAAATCAAACTACAGCTGACTTAGCAACTGTAGAGGAATTTTAAAGCAATACATACGTAGAAATTAGCACGTTTTTAGAGTTTCGACCTGTTAGCTGTATAGATGTACAAAATATTATTAATGACATAAAAACCAACGCCATGGGAGTGGATGAAATTTCTTCCGATATGTTGAAAATTTGTATTCCATACTGTATAGATGCTATAACTCAAATTATTAATTACGCGTTAGCAAATGGCGTCATGCCGTCGCTCTGGAAACATGCACTTATTACTCCTGTACCCAAAAAGGACAAAGTTAAATCTTTTAACGATCTAAGGTCCATAAGCATTCTTCCATATCTATCCAAAATAATAGAAAGGGTAGTACACATTCAATTAAAAAAGCATATAGAACATTACAATATATTGTCCTCGAAACAGTCTGGTTTTAGATCTGGATACAGCACAACTACAGCACTGGTTAGTGTCACCGATGATGTATTGCAAGCGGTTGATAAATCCAAGGTAACTATTGATATTTTTCTGGATTACTCCAAGGTCATTGATTGTATAGACCATAATTTGTTATTGGCAAAATTAAAGTATTACGGAGTGTCAGTTACAGGCTTGGCGTGGTTTAGGGCGTATCTCAGTGGTCGTCGGCAACAAGTTAAAATCTCGGTTGGTGGACATAGGATATATTCAGAGACATTAGATATAGCAAGAGGTGTCCCTCAAGGGTCAATTTTAGGACCCTTGTTATTTGTTATATATACTTCAGGTTTGTGTAATCAAGTAAACTCAAATATGCACATGTATGCCGACGACTCTCAATTGTATGAGTCCTTTTATTCCGAAGATCAACAGGCAGCAATAGATAAATTAAATAAAGATTTAGTTGCTGTAAATACGTGGTCAGTTAAAAATGCATTGCCTTTAAGCGCATTGAAAACGAATGTTATATTAATCGGGAACATCAAGCAGCGCAATAAAGTAGATGTGGAAAATAAAATTATTTTAAATAATATTTCGATTAAATTTCAACATAGTTGTAAAAGCCTAGGTCCTACTATTGATAATAATTTGTCATTTTCACCACACATCAATGATGTTATCAGAAGAGCCTATGGTAGGTTGAAATATTTATACAGATATAAATATGTACTCAGCACAAGTGTCAAACTAAAACTTGCAGATTCATTAGTATTATCTCTATTTGATTACTGTGACACTGTTTATGGTCCTTGCCTTACAGCTTACGATGTGCATAGAATACAGGTTGTACAAAATGCGTGTATGCGATTTGCTGCGAATGTTAGGCGTAGAGAACATATTACCCCCTTTTTCATTAAATACGGATGGAACAAAATGCATGTGCGTAGAGAAATTCACTACTCGTGTCTTGTACATAAAATTATTCACACCAGCAACCCGTCATAACTTAGGTCTAAAATTAAAAGATATCCACAATCGTAACATGAGAAATATACAGATATTACACATCCTTCTTCACTCTAGTACTTCGTTCAAGGGATCATTTTCATATTGCTCAGCTAATATTTACAACCGCATACCACATTCCATAAAAGATATAAAAATTAATACTAATTTTAAAAGAAAAACTAAGGAATATGTTAGCGAACATTAATATTATATTTATAATATTAGAGAGTTTCGTCGTCATCAGTGATTATTTCTATAAATCCTCATTTATCTTTACACGATAATAATGTATATGTAATTTTGCAAATAATTATTATATAGGTATAAAAATATTGTATTTTACCAAAATTTGTAAAACTTTCAAGGTTGGGCTAAAGCAGCCTGTGGCTGAGCCCTGCCTCAAATAAAGTCATTATTATTATTATTATTATTATTATTTTTTTTAAACTAGCTAAAACCCAGTCACCCTTCTCTGTGGCTCCGATCCTCACAGAGGGGAGCTGGTAGTACCGGTAGCCACTCCCCACGCCCGTGGGGTAAGTGACTACTGGGTCCGAGAATCGTGTGCCCTGAGCAGACGTAATGAACCGAGGATGACGGCCTTCTGCATTCTGCCGGCTAAGACCTCTGCCGAATTTCGGCATGCCGGTATGATCTTAAGTTCCGAAAGCAGTGTGTGTCTCGTTCCACCGAGGGCTCCTATAATCAGTACCACTATCTTAACAGTATGGTCTGGATACAGTCTGCGGAGTTCGAAGAGCAGATCTCGATATTTTGTCTTTTTGTGTTTTTTGCCGTTTTTCATCCTCCTTCAAGACAATGTTGTTCTCCGCGGGAGCCGAGAACTCCACGACAAACATTGTCTTGAGTTGATGGTCGAGGAGGACTACGTCAGGCTTGTTGGCTTGTATTTGTCTGACGGTGGGAAAAGAGTAGTTCCAATATATTAGACACTTCTCATTTCCCACGACGGACTCAATATCCCCCGGAGCATAAGGCAGCACTGGTGTTTCGTCTATCCCATACGAGTGCCTTAAATGGTAATAAAGCACTCGTAAGGCTCCGTCGTGTCTGTGGATATAGGCCGAGACTGCATATGTCGGACAAGCCGACAGCAAGTGCATAAGAGTCTCTGGCGCCCTGCGGCAGGCCCTGCAGCTGACATCTATACCCATGACACGACTACTATACTATACACGACTACGATAGACGAGGGTGTTAAATACACCATCCTGGCAAGCCATTATGAATCCCTCGGTCTCAGACTTCAGCCCGGCTGACCTTAAGAAGGCAAAGGTCAGCCTTTCGGATAAGCCAAGGTTTTCTATATTTTTATAGAAAACTCCATGCATTGGCTTATCCGTGTGAAGCTGCAGAAAGATGTTGTGTTCTGCAGCTTTAATCTGGGCTTTTCGCCGAGCAGGTTCCAACTCGGTGACAGAGTCGGGATTTACCCGCTCGACGTCGAAGAAGAGACCAAGTTCATCGGCTGCTCTCTGTGTTGCCTCAAACAAAAAGGCTCCTACCCCTGCATTTTCATGGTCTCGGACCATGCAGAGGAGGGGATCCGAACTCCTGATAACATTACAGGCTCCATCCAGAACCATCCTATTATGGAGACTCTCCAAACTTAAGAGTCCACGGCCTCCCCGATGTCGCGGGAGGTATAGCCGTGGAACGGACGATTTAGGATGCAAGCTCCTGTTGAGATGCATCTTCTTGCGGGTTCCTACGTCGAGTTGACGCAACTCTTCTCGACTTCATTTCACTACCCCAAAGGAGTAGAGAAGGATCGGAACGGCAAGCATATTGGTAGCAGAGACCTTGTTCTTCCCCGACAGTTCTGAAGACCAGATCTGTCGGAGTCGGTGCTGATACTTGCCGTGGGTGGAGCGTTGCTCGACACCCAAGTAAGTGTACGACTCTCCGGCATCTAGATGATGTAAGATGCTTCCGTCCACGAGCTGCGCGTCCTCTCCGTAGTTCCCGCATCGTCCTCTCTTGAGATGGACCAGTGCACATTTGTCCAACCCGAACTCCATACCGACAGCCTGCGTGTACTCCTGTACCACCCTGAGGGACTAGTGTAGGTCCCTCTCCCCGGAGGCATAAAGTTTAAGGTCATCCATGTAAAACAGATGGGTGACCTTATGCCTCCTATCGCCGGGGGTACCGCAGTTGTATCCACGGGTTTTCCGGAGCGAAACGGATAATGGCAGTAGTGAGATGCAGAACAGAAGGGGGCTGAGGGAGTCTCCCTGAAATACTCCCCTTCTGAATGTTACCGACTCCGTCTGGACTCTATCGTTACCTGATGTAATGGTAAAGCGAGTCCTCCAGAGCGGCATCAGTTCTTCGATGCATCTCACTACGGGACCGGGTACCGCAAGACATCGGAGCAAGTGAACAATGAGCTCATGCGATGTCATATCAAATGCCTTGCGGTAGTCGATCCAGGCTATGGAGGGGTTCCGCTTATACTGCACGGAGTCCTGCGTGACACATCTGTCAATCAGCAGGTTCTCGTTGCAGCCAGCGATACCTCTCTTCGACCCTCGTTGCTCATATATCCGTTCGTAAACCGGTTCAACTGCGTGGAGCACTCGCATGTACAAGATGCGCGTAAACACCTTGTAACATGCGTTTAGGCAGGTTATCGGCCGGTAGTTCTTTGGGTCAGACAAATCTCCGTTCTTCGGGATCAGCACTGTCCGCCCCTCGACAACCCAAGAAGGAATTTGCTGCTCCCCATTTAGCCATGAGTTGAAAATTCTGGCCAAATGGTGGTGGGTACCGGATAACTTTTTCCACCAAAAGTTATTGATCCCGTCGGGACCTGGAGCAGCAAAGTTCTTAGAGCCCTCAAGAGCTCTTCGAACCTCTTCTGGAGTTATCGGTTGGCACACCTCGTTTGGTTGTTGAAGCCTTTGACAGAAGGCTTCAAAGTGTGCCAGGGCAGGAGAGTCTCGGTTGAGTGGAAGCTTCTCCTCGTAAAGCGTTTTCCAGAAATTTTCCACCTGATCTACAGTCGGCGGATTTTCTGCAACACGCGGAGGCGGTTCGAAAAGGCGCGAGGGCTTTTGGCGGAAGAGTTCATTTTCCGCCAGCCCCCTCGCCCGCCTCACTAGTGATTTTTTACAAACCACTAGCATCCGTATCCTGTCGAGACAGTGCTGTTTGGTGGTTCGCAGCACTGCCTCATTGAGTGTGTGATGGACGCGTCATAAGTTGGCGGCTATTCGACGCACTTTAGGCGTAAACGGCCTACTGGCCGCCACATAGTCCATCACACATTGGATACGGGATGCGTGTTGCCTCGCCGACCGGATCTTGGCTTCCATCTTTTGTATGCGCCGCTCCGCCCTCTCTTGTGGGGAGGCAGTATTACGCCTCTCCAACCGAGAAAAGCGTTGAGCAGCGGCATACACGGCACAGTGTATGTGCCAGATGTCAGCCCGTTCTGGTAGCGCTTCACGAAGTTCTTCATCCACTCTGGCCAGATCTTGTGGCTTGGGGGCTTTTATGTGGTGTAGCCCCCGCCTGGTACTGAGGCCCTCTGGTATTGGTGGAACAGCAGGGACTGCATCCTCAACCAGTTCATTCGGTGGACCTTCGGCCACCTCATTCACCGGCTGAGGAACAGCTCTCACGTAGCCCCTGCGACGAAGGTGGGATACATAATCACGCAGGTTTTGTGGCGTGAAGGCGCTGTGCTCTGGGTGCCTTGTACACCACAGAACATGCATTCGCCCCATGTATCCCCTTCGCGCGGGCTCACTGCTTTCGTAGCGCTGCATAAGGTCGTCTCTCAGTTCATCTGTCCACTCAAAGCGTCCTTGTTCATCGCGGTCGTCAACAATGGGCTGTCGATCTTGTTGGGCCCCACCACCTTGCCCTTGACCCCTATCCGCACGGAGTCGATCGTGGGGGCCCTGTCTTCGGTCAACAGGAACCGGAAGATTGAGCTTGTGGGTGGTTAGCCCAGCAAGCCCACGACCGACACCAGAGGGGAAGATTATTTCCCCTCCCGGATGCGCAAGGGCTGCCGGTTCGATTTTGCATCCCCAGCTGGAGTAAGTGGTGGCGCTACTCACCAAAGGCTAGATGGATGACGGTTTGCCCCTCCTGCTTATTTATTATTATTATTATTATTATTATTATTATATAGTAAATAAGTATTACAGTTTTTAAAAGCCACTGTATATTTGATGAACAACTTCATAGCCAATATTCTTCCTTTCTTTTCCATTTTTTTGTCTTATTTTTATTGGAAAAATCTCCTATGCAATCATAATTTATAACTTTTTCACCGTTCAATTTATCTAAAGGCTGAAATTAATTTGCGCCTGGAAAAGTTATGGGATTTTTTTGGTCTCTATCGGTGTAATCTCTAACAAAGATTCATTTAATATTTTTTCTTTCCACAAAATTAAGCTGCAAAAATAAAAAGTATAAGGTTAGATAAAAAATATTTATACTTGCCACCTTTCAAGTTGTTTCTTTTTACCTATAGTCTTAGCACCAAGCAAAGTTAACTCCATTTTCAATTGTAAAATAACCATATTTGCTAAGTTTAGCTTTTAGAAACGGAGAATTAAATCGATTCACCGTCACTGTAACTGTAAACAGCTGATTGAAAAGTAGGGTTAGAGTAATACCAACTTCGATTGAAGCCCTAACGGGAAACTAATCCCGCGGTTCGATTCCACCGTATTTAGTTTTTTTTTGTTAAATTTGTTTAATACATATAAGTATATTTCATGTTTTGACATTTTTATAGAAATATGTTTCTTGAAAAAGATGGCAAAAATGCTCCCCTGTTTGGATATCCGTGGGCAAACTGTACAGGATAACCTATGAATATCGCTTCTATTACATCCGTAGGATATAGATATTTTGTACACCTATAGGATATCGACATCCCGTCGGGATATCCGTAGGCAATCAGTTGCGGATATCCGTAGGATATTCATAACTGGATCTTTACAGGACATTAATATCCAATCAGGTCAACCCTGGGATTACCTGGGGATATGTATATGGGATATCCCAAATCTGGAACAACGGGACTATAATAGGATATCCTCAGGATATCATGTGCTGTCTGGGCCGGGTCTCATCATGTACACCTTTTTTGTTTCGCAATGTTCAATGAGCAATGTTATTAAGTCTGAATCTTGACCCACAACTAACGGGGTTACACATATCAGCAGAGTAATCAATAGCAGTTTTTACAATTGAATAATCAGCATCTGAATCCGTACATTTGACTGTGATATTGTTTTCGGAAAAATTTGTTGTTAGAAGTTTAATTAACTGATCTTTATTTGACGCTGATGCTAAAAATTCGTTTTGAGATATATCTAACCATGTTTAATTAGTATTACCAACAAAAATTTTTGTTGAGTATTGTTATATTTTTATGGTGTTAAAATACAAAAAAAAATACCCTCTTTCATAAAAATCTTTCATTTTGACAACCATACCTTTGTCAATATTTAACCGATTTATGCCATACTGAAGCTTAAACTCTTTCTCTCAAAATTTTGCCTCTACCTTTTTTTTTCATAAAGTGTCATCCGTGTGAGCTATTACCGATTAAAGGAAAAAAGTGCCTAATTTCAACATGGCGGCGCATTTTTTCTTCATTTCTGCATGGCGGATTTTTTAGGATTTTCACAAACTAAGAGCCATATACAATCCCGAAGAAATTAGCTTGTTACAAATTTGTTCCGGGTTCGATCCAAATTTAATTCTATTTTACTGAAATACTTTTATTTAAAAAAAGAATCATCAAAATCGGTCCAGTGGGAGCCGTTGGTGAAACCGGAGAAGAAAGACGCCTTGTGTTGTGTTTTAAATATAAAGCTTTGTTCTGGGTATATCATATCTAAATGGACTATGATTCGCGTTAATCTTAGATACATTAAACAATCCCATTGTGACAAAACCGCTGCCCAAGGAATCACTACTTCCACATCCAAGTCAATCACAACGAAAAAACTTTGTATGTGGAAATAATTGTTTATGGAACTTTAATAATATAATATTTGAAATCCTCTACCCCAAAAACCCATAAAACGATACCCCACATCGGTAGTGGGGTGGGGGGTGGTGAAAGGAGTGGTAGTGGGGGTGGATGAAGTAAAAAATATTTTGAGGTTTTTGGTTCTTGTACATACACTGAATCACATTTTTTTCATCCCCTTTAATAAGGGGTGTGGGGGGTGGTAATGGGAGTGGCTATTGCTAAAAATTTTTTTGAAACCTTAGCTTCTCTTGTATATACTAATTACCAATTTTATGGACTCTTACCTGCTTAATTTACCCATTTACCCCAATTTACCCCCCTACCCTTCGTCGGAACAACATGAAAATATAATCTAGTTCCAGATCTCGTTAAAGTACATATGTGTACCAAATTTCAAGTCAATATCTTAAACGGTTCCAGAGTAAACGTGCGCACAAAAAAGTTACAGACAGACAGACCGACAGACACTCAGAAATTTTTATTTCGCTCAAACTTAAAATCTCGACGTTTCATGACATTTTAAGCCTATTTGAATAATACTCTTTGAAAATTTTGTTGTTACTATACTTCCACTGGACGTGGAAGTAAAATGCGATTGATTGTTATTACTTTGTATAAAAATAGTAATAACATAGAAATTCTTCTTAAGTCTAGGCTACAAATATTAAATCTGCCATTAGAATTAATTGTTGTAACTTATTTCGCTCGCGAGATAAAAATCATCTACTTTAGGCATCAAATATTTTAAAAATTTTCTATGAAATGCATTACACCATAAATTCTATAATTTTGCATTATTCTACTCTACCTGCCATACGATTTTCCTGTTTTAGTCCAATTATTGTCTATAATACTATTATCGTGATTGAGGATATGAAATAAGAAATAACAAATACCTACGTCAAAAAGTTTACATCTATATATACTGATACTGACATACTGATATATCCAATATTCGTAATTTTTTCACAGTTTTGTCAAAAATTGATTTCAACAATTAATCCAATAATTAATATTTTGTCAGAAATATTTCCCTCTAGAACTAATCATGTCACTTAACATTATAATAATATGTACATTAAACATCTATTTCTAAAAGTGAAGGATTTCTAGGGGGTGTCATCTTTCTATGTGGTTGAGTCAGAGAATAACAGCGATGTCAAGAAAGACAGTCTAAGAAATATAGCAAAATGATAAATGGTTTGAGTGTGCCAGACAGATACAAGCCATTCCGGTGCGGTGCATTGGTCTCGTTGTGGTAAGTGACAAACTGTTGAATGACAGGGGCAAGCAAACGTACAAGCTACTGCGAAGGATATATTATGTAATTTATCATTTTCTATACGTCTGAGCTATAGCAAACATTTTGTTTCTCATAAATATTCTATGAAATAAAAGAATGAAATATGTGTTTATTACTTGATTAATTTTGAATGAGAATTAATAAAAAGTTTAATGTACTGACTTCGCCCTTCTACGAACACAATGTATTGATCGGTGTAATGGTTTATTGTATTTGCATGATATACGTATTACTACTATTCAATGCCAGAACTAAAATATGTCGGAAGTTATTGTTTTTTTAATAAATGCAGAAAGAGATGGATTTTTTCTAGAAGACATTTGAGACATTTAGCTCTGTGGTTAGCCGTCTTCCACTATTGTACGTAATACGAGTGATGGTTCCACCCTCTACTTCACGACAAATCGTCTATCAACCTTATTGTTTGTAGGTGATTATTCAGAGAAGAATGTCCTGTTATTTATGTAGAATACAGCAAAATTGATCAACATAATAGAAATAATAATTTTCCAACCTACCCTAAAAATCGATTCCATCAATCGTTTTCAGTTTCATTGCATGAATTACACTAAAAAATGCTATTATTGCACAGGACGCTTTTTAACATAATTAAGAACTATTTTCATCCGACGACAAGAGCTTTGGACAGGCACCGGATGCTGATTATGCAAAGTTTTATTCATAAAAATCAACAATTGATAAAAATCAACAATTGACCATCCGGTATGAATAAAACTTTGCATAATCAGCATCCGGTGCCTGTCCAAAGCTCTTGTCGTCGGATGAAAATAGTTTTTAATTATGTTAAAAAGCGTCCTGTGCAATTATAGTATTTTTTAGTGTAATTCCAAAAAATTATTTTGTCATGCAATGAAACTGAAAACGATTGGTAGAGTCAATTTTTAGGGTAGGTTGGAAAATTATTGTTTCTATTATGTTGGTCAATTTTGCTGTATTCTACATAAATAATAAACCAACATTATTGAAATTAGAATAAGTATCATTAAATCGGTACACGGATATTTTCTTAAGGATAGATCGAAAGCGAATCTAAATAGCATAATCCTTATTGAGTTATATGCCATCAGAACGTTTTGCAAAAAGTTGGAAAGCCTTGTATAACTCATATATTACCTTGAAAAGCATTTAAAAGTGTTTAGTTCACAAGTGAACCAAAATTGTTGGTGCATATTATTAGTCAGTACCAAATTCTCTCAGTCCCAAAATCAAAATTGATGAACATATTCTCTAAGGAATTATTTGAATATTTTTATGCCACTGCATGTATCTGTAATCAAACATTATCTACGGGACGTGTCCATACTTATCATGTTTGGTATGCGGATCTGATAGTTCTTATGTATAACTAGATAGGTGATTTACAATTACTGAACTTTTATACAAAATAAATGGCATTATCATAATGCTTGGTTAATTCTTGACTGAATGATTAACTTCAAATTTAATCTCTCGTGCGATTTCGTCTTGGGTCGACAACTGAATTTATAGGACCCTTCATAAGGTTCCTCAAGTCCGTTTTTAGGACTTCGATCATATCACGCACGTTAACGAAAGGATTTTCTAAAAAGGATTATGAATTAAGAAAAGTAATTAGAAATAATAATCACATAAAGTACATCGCAGGCAGAGAGTATACAGCAACTAACAATAAATATATAATTTTTATCTTTTTCATCTATAACAAGACTGCGGTCCTCAGTCGTCTCTTAAAAGTTATAGGGACCTCCTGAGAGTAGAGAAGTACCGTCAGACATTGCATGAGGCATGACTCGTCCCTCAACATATATGTTTCGTTGTATCCTTTGGATGAATGGCTTTAAGAACTTCTACATGGCGTCCAACGTGATGAGTTGCTAATTAAAAAGGTCATAAACACCTGGAGAGATGGAAGGTTTAAATTAATCCACTCGTAGTAAGTTTTAAGAAGAGTCAATATTTTTAATTGCAGGCAACTGCAAAAGATAGGTGACTCAACTCGATTAAAAGGCAACAGATAGTGTGAGATTAATAATGAGTTCTTAATAGCAATCTTCTTTGGAAGTTATGTTTGCTTCAGATAGCACAGGGTTTTGCAAAGGCAATTCAAGAAACGACAAACTTTCAGAAAAATAAACCACATCATCCTAACGTGAAATTTAATAGCCTGGACAATGAAGATCCAGAAAATTTTATAAAAAATACGTAAGATTTTTTCATCAGTTTTCTCATAACACACGAGACTGGCTCCCCATATCCTATTACTGAGTAACTGGGAGGTAATGCAAAGAGATGTTTTGACCAGTACAGAACATTGATAATAATTAGTTATGAAATGTGTACTGAACAGATGTCGTTTCGATTCGAGCGTCATCTTTACCCAAAGAATGACCAAATTAAATGGCACTGCAGTATCCATCACTCACAAGGTCTATTTATTTAACTCAGTCAATGAAAACAAAAATGATAATGGACCAGTTACGTTCAGATATCCGATCCCGCCTAAAACTACACAGAAACGGATATAGTGCAGGAACAGTCAGTTCTCGTCCAAACTCGTGCTCCTTACTCACAATGACCATGGAATTTAAGTCAACAAAATTTCAAATATTGGAAGATTGGCTCCAGTGTGATAAGCACCGCATATCACTGCACCGAGAGTGCATTTTAGCAATACTTTGAGAACAGATAACGACAGTAGCGGAATTTTCAGAGTACCCCACCGATCACCTGCACCATGTCGTTATCTGAGCGAAGAGTGGCACTTTCGGACAGAATGCCTAAATAATAACAATGAGTTACTGTCTCTGTACACTTCAATTAAGTATTTCAGACATATTTTAGAAGGTCGTATATTTATTTGCTTTACTGACTACAAACCATTGAATAACGCTCTGTTTTCTAATTCAGAAAAGACTTCTCATCAAACACGACACAATTCACAAATGGCATACGTAATGTTCATGGTAAAGAAAACGTCATAGCAGATACTTTATTGTGCATAAATGATTTTTCCTTACTTGAACAGTATGCTGTTTTATCGCATACCTCAATTTCTCCTGTAAACTGAATTAATTTCAATTTATAATTACTGAAAGATGCTCAATCGATTGTGAACTTTTCTATTTACTTTCGAATCAATCAAATACAAATAATGAAGTCAAATACTCTTTACAAAAAGTTAAGATAACCAATGCATATGATGAAAGGTGCGATGTTTCAGTCCAAATGTCGACCTTTCATCCTAAAATCTTTACAACGTGCAGTCCTACCAAGAAACTAAAAACTAACTATTTCTGGCACAAAATAAATACCGATTGCATTTTGTGGACCAAGACTTGTTTAAGTTTCTAAAGTAAATAAACATACGAAAACCCCATTGATAATTTTGAAGTTCCCAGAGGTCGTTTTGAGCATATCCATATTGATCTCGTTGGCCCTTTGCCACCATCGCATGGTTTTTCTTACATTCTTACTGTTGCTGTACGTTTCCCTCGTTGGCCAGAAGCTTATCCTTTATCAGACATTTCTGCCGAAAATGCTGCTAGAACCTCGTTTCAAAATTATATCTGTCGGTTTGGCATTCCGCTACGTGTCACTACTGACCAAGGTGTCCAATTCGAATCAATATTTTGTGAATTTTCAAAATGTTTAGGTTTTCATCGAATTCACACAGCATCATATCACCCTCAAAGCAATGGTATGGTTGAGAGGTTTCATCGAACCTTGAAAAATGGTTTAATTGCCAGAGCTAACTTTATTCATTGGTTTAATGAGCTTCCGATAATTTTATTGGGGTTAAGAGCAATGCACGGTGGCCTACAACCAAATTTAAATCAAAGTTGTTGCTACTCGGAATTTTTTTTTCAACAAATTCTTAAATGTATATAGAACCAATTTCCATGATATTAAAAATAATTCATCGCAGAATTTTTTTTTACAAGTATTTTACTTTTTTTGTTTAATGACACAGCCACACAAAAAAAGTGGTCTAGCCTGCGAACCAGACTAGTGTGTCCTTATGTATTTGTACTCTCTGAAATCGAATTCGAAGTCGGAATTGTCCGATAGCTCGTTTTACATCCCTAACTCCAAAGAAACACCCCCCAAAAAATGGTCTGTCCGGCGGACCATACAAGTGTATCCTTATGTATTTGGACCCTAAAAAACACAACCAAAACCAAAAAAAGTGGTCTGGACTTCGGACCACACCAGTGTATTTGGACCCGCTAAAACCGAATCCGAAGTCAGAATTGTCAGATTGGATTGTTTTTCAGTTTTTCAGATCAATGTATCCTTACCAAATACATAAAGGATACACTCGTATGATCCGCCGGAGACACCATTTTTTGGGGGGGGGTATTTTTTGGGGTTAGGGGTGAAAAATGAGCCAATATGACAATTCTGACTTCGGATTCGGTTTTAGCGGGTTCAAATACATAATAATACACTGGTGTGGTCCGCAGGCCAGACCGTTTTTTTATTTTGGGGGTGTTTTTTGGGATTGGGGGTGGAAACCGAGCGAATCTGACAATTCTGTCTTCGGATTATGTTTCAGAGGATCGAAATACATAAGGATACACTGGTATGGTCCACTGGACAGACCATTTTTGGGGAGGGGTGTTCTTTTGCGGTTGGGGGTGAAAAACGATTTGACAATTCTGACTTTGGATTCGATTTCAGCGGGCCCAAATACATAAGAACACACTGGTCTGGTCCGCAGGCTAGACTACTCTTTTTTGTGTGGCTGTGTCATTAAACAAAAAAAGTAAAATACTTGTAAAAAAAATCATCTGCGATGAATGATTTTAAATATCGTGGAAATTGGTTATACACTATATACATCCAAAAATGTGTAAAAAAGAAATCCGAGTGGCAGCAACTTTGATTTAAATTTGGTTGTAGGCCACTGTGAATGCCAAAGGACGATTTACCTTGTTCATCTGCGGAGCTTGTTTATGGACAACTTTTACGTCTCTCCAGTGAATATTTTATTAGATCACAATCCGATACTAAAATGCGTTTATTTATTACTAAATTGCAACATTATTTCGATTTACAAATCCTAAACAAAATCGTTTTCAAAATACTTTTGTCAGTCCTGACATTAAAACGTAAATTTATTTTTCTTCGAAGAGACTTAAATCAACTTTTTCCAGTTGATACGAGGGGCCCTCAGGTAGTTGTTCGGACAAATAAAATTATTGCCGACCTCAAACGTGGAAAACATGTTACTGTCGCTCCATATTTACTTCATGATGTTGTTGATCTCCCCGTCAAATCTGATTTTAAGAAAGTCCACTTTGATATTGATTCTTTGATATATTGATTTTCTTTTCACGGGGGGGGGGTTATATATTTTGTTGTTTCTTAGGTTTTCGCAGGTGTTGAATGAAGTGTTCCAACAGGAGGAGCCTATCAACTACGTGGGAAAACACCCGGAAGCACACCAACACTTCAAATATATATATTGTGGCGTTTATTACTATATTTTAAATTTTATTTATTTTAATTTTAATTTTAATTTTAATTTTAATTTTAATTTTAATTTTAATTTTAATTTTAATTTTAATTTTAATTTTAATTTTAATTTTAATTTTAATTTTAATTTTAATTTTAATTTTAATTTTAATTTTAATTTTAATTTTACTTTTACTTTTACTTTTACTTTTACTTTTACTTTTACTTTTACTTTTACTTTTACTTTTACTTTTACTTTTACTTTTACTTTTACTTTTACTTTTACTTTTACTTTTACTTTTACTTTTACTTTTACTTTTACTTTTACTTTTACTTTTACTTTTACTTTTACTTTTACTTTTACTTTTACTTTTACTTTTACTTTTACTTTTACTTTTACTTTTACTTTTACTTTTACTTTTACTTTTACTTTTACTTTTACTTTTACTTTTACTTTTACTTTTACTTTTACTTTTACTTTTACTTTTACTTTTACTTTTACTTTTACTTTTACTTTTACTTTTACTTTTACTTTTACTTTTACTTTTAGTTTTAGTTTTAGTTTTAGTTTTAGTTTTAGTTTTAGTTTTAGTTTTAGTTTTAGTTTTAGTTTTAGTTTTAGTTTTAGTTTTAGTTTTAGTTTTAGTTTTAGTTTTAGTTTTAGTTTTAGTTTTAGTTTTAGTTTTAGTTTTAGTTTTAGTTTTAGTTTTAGTTTTAGTTTTAGTTTTAGTTTTAGTTTTAGTTTTAGTTTTAGTTTTAGTTTTAGTTTTAGTTTTAGTTTTAGTTTTAGTTTTAGTTTTAGTTTTAGTTTTAGTTTTAGTTTTAGTTTTAGTTTTAGTTTTAGTTTTAGTTTTAGTTTTAGTTTTAGTTTTAGTTTTAGTTTTAGTTTTAGTTTTAGTTTTAGTTTTAGTTTTAGTTTTAGTTTTAGTTTTAGTTTTAGTTTTAGTTTTAGTTTTAGTTTTAGTTTTAGTTTTAGTTTTAGTTTTAGTTTTAGTTTTAGTTTTAGTTTTAGTTTTAGTTTTAGTTTTAGTTTTAGTTTTAGTTTTAGTTTTAGTTTTAGTTTTAGTTTTAGTTTTAGTTTTAGTTTTAGTTTTAGTTTTAGTTTTAGTTTTAGTTTTAGTTTTAGTTTTAGTTTTAGTTTTAGTTTTAGTTTTAGTTTTAGTTTTAGTTTTAGTTTTAGTTTTAGTTTTAGTTTTAGTTTTAGTTTTAGTTTTAGTTTTAGTTTTAGTTTTAGTTTTAGTTTTAGTTTTAGTTTTAGTTTTAGTTTTAGTTTTAGTTTTAGTTTTAGTTTTAGTTTTAGTTTTAGTTTTAGTTTTAGTTTTAGTTTTAGTTTTAGTTTTAGTTTTAGTTTTAGTTTTAGTTTTAGTTTTAGTTTTAGTTTTAGTTTTAGTTTTAGTTTTAGTTTTAGTTTTAGTTTTAGTTTTAGTTTTAGTTTTAGTTTTAGTTTTAGTTTTAGTTTTAGTTTTAGTTTTAGTTTTAGTTTTAGTTTTAGTTTTAGTTTTAGTTTTAGTTTTAGTTTTAGTTTTAGTTTTAGTTTTAGTTTTAGTTTTAGTTTTAGTTTTAGTTTTAGTTTTAGTTTTAGTTTTAGTTTTAGTTTTAGTTTTAGTTTTAGTTTTAGTTTTAGTTTTAGTTTTAGTTTTAGTTTTAGTTTTAGTTTTAGTTTTAGTTTTAGTTTTAGTTTTAGTTTTAGTTTTAGTTTTAGTTTTAGTTTTAGTTTTAGTTTTAGTTTTAGTTTTAGTTTTAGTTTTAGTTTTAGTTTTAGTTTTAGTTTTAGTTTTAGTTTTAGTTTTAGTTTTAGTTTTAGTTTTAGTTTTAGTTTTAGTTTTAGTTTTAGTTTTAGTTTTAGTTTTAGTTTTAGTTTTAGTTTTAGTTGTAGTTGTAGTTGTAGTTGTAGTTGTAGTTGTAGTTGTAGTTGTAGTTGTAGTTGTAGTTGTAGTTGTAGTTGTAGTTGTAGTTGTAGTTGTAGTTGTAGTTGTAGTTGTAGTTGTAGTTGTAGTTGTAGTTGTAGTTGTAGTTGTAGTTGTAGTTGTAGTTGTAGTTGTAGTTGTAGTTGTAGTTGTAGTTGTAGTTGTAGTTGTAGTTGTAGTTGTAGTTGTAGTTGTAGTTGTAGTTGTAGTTGTAGTTGTAGTTGTAGTTGTAGTTGTAGTTGTAGTTGTAGTTGTAGTTGTAGTTGTAGTTGTAGTTGTAGTTGTAGTTGTAGTTGTAGTTGTAGTTGTAGTTGTAGTTGTAGTTGTAGTTGTAGTTGTAGTTGTAGTTGTAGTTGTAGTTGTAGTTGTAGTTGTAGTTGTAGTTGTAGTTGTAGTTGTAGTTGTAGTTGTAGTTGTAGTTGTAGTTGTAGTTGTAGTTGTAGTTGTAGTTGTAGTTGTAGTTGTAGTTGTAGTTGTAGTTGTAGTTGTAGTTGTAGTTGTAGTTGTAGTTGTAGTTGTAGTTGTAGTTGTAGTTGTAGTTGTAGTTGTAGTTGTAGTTGTAGTTGTAGTTGTAGTTGTAGTTGTAGTTGTAGTTGTAGTTGTAGTTGTAGTTGTAGTTGTAGTTGTAGTTGTAGTTGTAGTTGTAGTTGTAGTTGTAGTTGTAGTTGTAGTTGTAGTTGTAGTTGTAGTTGTAGTTGTAGTTGTAGTTGTAGTTGTAGTTGTAGTTGTAGTTGTAGTTGTAGTTGTAGTTGTAGTTGTAGTTGTAGTTGTAGTTGTAGTTGTAGTTGTAGTTGTAGTTGTAGTTGTAGTTGTAGTTGTAGTTGTAGTTGTAGTTGTAGTTGTAGTTGTAGTTGTAGTTGTAGTTGTAGTTGTAGTTGTAGTTGTAGTTGTAGTTGTAGTTGTAGTTGTAGTTGTAGTTGTAGTTGTAGTTGTAGTTGTAGTTGTAGTTGTAGTTGTAGTTGTAGTTGTAGTTGTAGTTGTAGTTGTAGTTGTAGTTGTAGTTGTAGTTGTAGTTGTAGTTGTAGTTGTAGTTGTAGTTGTAGTTGTAGTTGTAGTTGTAGTTGTAGTTGTAGTTGTAGTTGTAGTTGTAGTTGTAGTTGTAGTTCTAGTTGTAGTTCTAGTTGTAGTTCTAGTTGTAGTTCTAGTTGTAGTTCTAGTTCTAGTTCTAGTTCTAGTTCTAGTTCTAGTTCTAGTTCTAGTTCTAGTTCTAGTTCTAGTTCTAGTTCTAGTTCTAGTTCTAGTTCTAGTTCTAGTTCTAGTTCTAGTTCTAGTTCTAGTTCTAGTTCTAGTTCTAGTTCTAGTTCTAGTTCTAGTTCTAGTTCTAGTTCTAGTTCTAGTTCTAGTTCTAGTTCTAGTTCTAGTTCTAGTTCTAGTTCTAGTTCTAGTTCTAGTTCTAATTCTAATTCTAATTCTAATTCTAATTCTAATTCTAATTCTAATTCTAATTCTAATTCTAATTCTAATTCTAATTCTAATTCTAATTCTAATTCTAATTCTAATTCTAATTCTAATTCTAATTCTAATTCTAATTCTAATTCTAATTCTAATTCTAATTCTAATTCTAATTCTAATTCTAATTCTAATTCTAATTTTAATAGTCAGAAAATTTATATTTGTGGCGCCAAATTTAATTAGGCCTTTGATTTTAATTTAGTTTAGAAAATGTTATTTTGAAATTGAATTTAGTTTTTTTACGAAAATTTATATGCAATAAATAGTGAAATCAGAATTCTGGATTTTTATTTTATTTAAATGGTACCTGTATTTCGAAGCGTTGGTTTCTTCACTAGCTTATGTGATTCCTCTTCTCGACTGAATTTTTGATATTTCTTGAAATAAAATTTCTTTACAACGTATTATGAAGTGTTTTAAATGCTTGAAACAATTTCCTCGTGTTCTTTGGAATGTTTCTATGTAACTTTTATTTCTCTAGTCACATTATTAACTTCGTACCATAAGCTTTGTGGTTTTCACAAAACTTACTTAAATTTCTAATTTACATGCTATTTAAAATGATTTACCCCTCTCCATTATACTAGACTAACTAAACTTCTTATCTCTATACATAAATCAGCTAATCAATATTAATTTAATTAACTTTAAGCTCTTTTCTTTTTAGGAAATATTACTTGATTTCTGGACTTGTGTTTGTATGGTAAGTGTCTTTGTTTTTTCACTCATAGATTCTAGAGCCGATCAGTGAATTTATCTAAAACTTGTAAAATTGATTTTGGTTAACTTTTTTTTAAATTGTTTTGAGCTTTTATTGTGTTAGTCTTTAGGATTGATTTGTTCATTTTATTTATCGTAAACATTTTTTCAATCTTTTATTTATATTTTCTATTTTCATTAAAAGTTTATGGATTAATCCTTTTATTTCTATGTTTTAGATATGGAAAACTGCACTATCCATCTGCTAGAGTTTTCTCTGTTATGAAGTATTTCGGAGCAACTAATGTTTGTATACTACCTCGAAATCTGTTATCGAAGGATTTTCCACACTTTTTGTTATGTGACACATATACTAAAGGAGGTTTACTTTTCTAATATAGAGTAAGTTTTACAAATTTCTTAAATTTAAGTTACAAAATTTCTTATCAGCTATTGATTTTCTCTTGTTATAATATTTTCACTCTTATTGTGTGTACATGAAAACCACACTGATTGTGTTTCCCACAGAAAATACGATTCTTAAGTATAGGTTTTTACCTATTTTGAAACTGTAAAATTTTAATGTTTATTTACAGAAACGTCTTTAGTTTCATGTATGAAATTCTAACTTTCTTTATTTACAGGTGCGTATTTCATGCCATTTAATATATATATATATATATATATATATATATATATATATATATATATATATATATATATATATATATATATATATATATATATATATATATATATATATATATATATATATATATATATATATATATATATATATATATATATATATATATATATATATATATATATATATATATTGCACCGTACTGTGTGTGTAGTTGTTGTTTGAGTGAGTGCTTAAGATGTTGACAGCACTTCTATTTCGCATGCGAGGTAGTCTTGGGGCGCCAGGCAGCACGAGGGCTGTCAAATTTATTTTACGACCCGACCTCTGCATGCACAACACAGGCATTCTCAGCACGATTTCCACACCAGGAGGATTGACTCCGCTCAGGGAAGAAGCCGGTTCAAGTTTACTTTAAACAAATCAGGAAGCAAATAACACACAAGTTCTGGTTAGAAACGTTTGAATTGAAACCTTTTATTTAATTTTAAATTTTTGACCTGGATTGAATTTTCTTTTCTAACAAAATGGTGAACAATATTCCTTAAAATAACTTATGCTAATCGGCCTTTTGATTTTTGACTTGATAATGATCAATGTTTTTACTTTTTATGAAAATTTATATTCAAATTGAATTTTTTTTTCAAGAAGACAAATTTTATGACAGAAATAAATAAGTTGACACTTTTGTGCCTAATATTATTTATTTAGAATTTGATAAAAGCTTTTACCTTTGTGATAATCCCAATTGACGTCGAAAGTTTGGTTGCAACCACGCGAATCGTTCTCCACAATCGAAACGTCCTGTCGAAACAGCCTGAAGTTCTCTGTTGACACGCTGTCTTCAAGTCGGTAAGGTGATTCGTTAAAATGGTGATGTTTTGTTTTGATCCTGTCTGAATTCTTGAAAATTCCTCTTGAAAAACCAGGATAATGATTGCGTTACACTAATTAGGCACTTTATTTAGACGCAGGTAGGTGTTTTACCTTTACCTTTCCAAGCACACACTTTTTATTTTTGTTTTCGAAGACGATACTTTTTAGTTGTTTACAAAATTTTTATTTCCATTTAATTTTCTAGTTTCCAATTCATCAGGTATATTTACTTTGAGTCGTGACTATTTTTTAAAAGTATGAATATTAAAACTTGACTTGACCAATCACAGGTCACAAAATAGATTTTTCAAAAACTTAGGTTCTAATTTCAGTAAATCTTCAATAAACCTTTCTCTTTAAATGGTAATTCACGACTGAATGCTACAATATGGCTTCAAATTGGCCTGATTTGACAATTTAAGAAAAATCTGGACTCCTAGATTTTTGACTTTTGATGCCTATTTTAGGAATTTTATGATTTTGAGCTTATTTTTAATAAAATGCTTATTTTTCTTTCTGTACTTTATTCTTAGCTTTAAGCTGGTCATTTTGGTATGCAACATGCCTAGTTTGAATGATGCATTTTGAGGTTATCTGATCAGTTGGAAATTTCACAAAAACACTCTTAAAAACTAATTACAGCCAACAAAAACACTTCCAGGTCAAACATAAAGCTATAAAGAATATTTTCTTACATAATACACATAGAACAACATTTTATTTAATCTAACATGAACAAATGTTTTTTCAGAGTCTCGGAGACTCTATACTGTGAAGTGTCCAGTCCTAACTATGAACATTGCATGTAGCAATTTGCACTAAAACAACATTGTGTAACATAATCTAACTTCTAGTAGTGAAATTACACTGAAAAAATCTTAATTTATACCAATTTGACAAGAAAATGTGGTAGCGTCCCATACCTAGAAGTTTGAAAGTCAGCCGTGGCCCTCTTTTCAAGTCTTTTGTTGGAAACAAACACGCTGTTAAGTGAACTAAGGTATGCAACTTTATGTTTTAATGCTTTTTAGTCTATTACGATTAACATTTTACACAATTTTTGACATGATTAGAATTTACCGTTGGCTGTCCGAGCCTTGTTTTGACCAAATTCATAGGAGCTTAAAATGTTTGTTTGATTTTGTTCCTTATGAACTTACACGTTTATTATGAGTAATTTCTCACTTTCTAACACATGTTTAGTCTATTTAGAATTTTAATAGTAATGATTTTGTCTATTTTTAGGCTGTCCTTGTGGCCAGAAAGTACCTAGGTAGGTTTTACCATGCTCCAACAAGCAAATCCCGCACTGGGGTCCTTTTGCCTGCCGTTGAGAGTTTTAGAAGCACTAATTTTACAGTTAGATTGTATAGAGTGATTTTTTCTACAGGTATGTTACAATTTTTATACAATATTTTACAAAGTACAGGTTTAATTACAAAATATGGCAAAGCATTTCTAAACCAGACCTTGCCTATCATTTCACTGTTCCTTTTGTGTACTTTGAACATGAGGAAAGTCAATACACCATGCTATGACTCTCACACTTAACGTATACACCATTTGCAATTTAAAGTGTTTATAAATTTTTATAAAATGTTTTATTTTGATTTTAAATTTTAATTTGTGTTTTATTCTAAAATCGAGCATTGTCCATTAATCGGTGGGCTATGTCATGGCAATATATATATATATATATATATATATATATATATATATATATATATATATATATATATATATATATATATATATATATATATATATATATATATATATATGTGTAATATGCCCCATTATGTCTCACTTCGCTTATACTGTCAGAATAAGACACTTCACTTAGTTTCACACGACCGACCCACTCGCACCGCTAGCCGACATCAACTGCCGTCTCCTCCGGCCGTCCTTCATTACTTGTCAACGTTAGGTACAAGTAATTCCAATACACTACAATATATATATATATATATATATATATATATATATATATATATATATATATATATATATATATATATATACTAGCTGATGCCCGCGACTTCGCATGGAACTTCGTTCGGGTGGAATTTCGTCTGCGTAGAATTAAAAACATTGATATGCTAACCCACTGCACATTCATTGCTTTTAAGGAAGCCGTCTTCCCATCGAAAAAAATAATTATTTTAATAGACAATAGAGCACATGGGTGGGTATGTGTCAAATTTCATGCTTAAAAACATCCCACTCTCTGTTCACCCGTTCGGGGGTGAACTGAAAACTGTCGAATCGTTGAAAACTGTCGAATACGTGTCTCCTTATTTCCTCAGAAGATCCTATCACTACAATATGACGTTTCTGACTTACGCGATTTCAAAGACGCTCATGTGGAGTAATTGTCACCCTCACTGTTATGGAACATAATTAAAAATTCATTCCAATTGTTTAGACACATACAAAGCTGACTATTTGTTTAACATTAAGAATGAAAGGGAACGGAATAAAAAGGCTTCGTCACCTACAACTGCGACAACAGTATGTTGTACAACTCCATTAATACTTACATTTTCTTTAGCCGTTTCGTAAAAAAAGTAAAAATTCACAGATTTCCCAATCCTTGCAACCATTGAAGACATTGGAAATGATAACACCATATATCAAACATAACAATAATATTTTATCTCCTGACGTGTCAAAATGATATGCTTTATCGGACTGACGGCCGCTTGCTCCGTATGTGTTTAAACCATCTACCACCCCCGTTTTAACCCCTTCAAAAAGCGAAAATCGAAATTTTGTCTTACACGTATCTAATAGATTTCCACAAAAAATATTTCTGCCAAATTTCACGCTTCTAGATCTGACCGTTTCCGAAAAAGCCTAAATTTTCAACCCCCCCTTTTCAGGTCGAATTTCGAAGAATCCCTTCTTAGTGGGTACCTACGCCATTCGAGGAACCTCTATGCAAAATTTTAAGTTTCTAGACTCAGCGGTTTGAGCTGTTCGTTGACAGATGAGTCAGTCAGTCAGGGTATTCCTATATATATATATATATATATATATATATATATATATATATATATATATATATATATATATATATATATATAT